>CAWVRF010001553.1:0-600000 GCA_963932465.1 Maratus speciosus
ATTGGAGCATAGATTGTGAAACAATTTCCAGCACATTGAAAATAGTCTCGATAGATATCACCTTTAAATAACACGAAATAGTATAAATCCGTTAACAAAATTAAAAAAAATCACGCGTGTAGCACAGATTATGAAACAAATTCCAGCACATTGAGAATAGCCTCGATAGACATCGCCTTTAAATAACGCGAAATAGTATAAATGTGTAAATAAATGCAAAAAAAATCACGCGTGGAGCACAGATTATGAAACAATTTCCAGCACATTGAGAATAGCCTCGATAGACATCACCTTTATATAACGCGAAATAGTATAAATATGTAAACAAATTGAAAAAAAAAATCAAGATTGGAGCATAGATTGTGAAACAATTTCCAGCACATTGAAAATAGTCTCGATAGATATCGCCTTTAAATAACACGAAATAGTATAAATCCGTAAAAAAAAATAAAAAAAATCACGCGTGGAGCACAGATTATGAAACAATTTCCAGCATATTGAGAATAGCTTCGATAGACATCACCTTTAAATAACGCGAAAAGTATAAATCTGTAAACAATCTGATAAAAAAAAAAAAAAAAAAAATCACGCTTGGGGTATAAATTGTAAAACAATTTCCAGCACATTGAAAATAGTCTCGATAGATATCGCCTTTAAATGACACGAAATAGTATAAATCCGTAAAAAAAATTAAAAAAAATCACGCGTGGAGCACAGATTATGAAACAATTTCCAGTACATTGAGAATAGCCTCAATAGACATCGCCTTTAAATAACGCGAAATAGTATAAATGCGTAAACAAATTCAAAAAAATCACGCGTGGAGCACAGAATATGAAACAATTTCCAGCACATTGAGAATAGCCTCTATAGACATCACCTTTAAATCACGCGAAATAGTATAAATCTGTAAACAAATTGAAAAAAAAAAAAAAAAAAGAATCACGCTTGGAGAATAGATTGTGAAACAATTTCCAGCACATTGAAAATAGTCTCGATAGACACCACCTTTAAATAACTCGAAATAGTATAAAACGGTAAACAAATTTAAAAAAATAACGCGTGTAGCACAGATTATGAAACAATTTCAAGCACATTGAGAATAGCCTCGATAGACATCACCTTTAAATAACGTTAAATAGTATAAATGCGTAAACAAATTCAAAAAAATCACGCGTGGAGCACAGAATATGAAACAATTTCCAGCACATTGAGAATAGCCTCTATAGACATCACCTTTAAATCACGCGAAATAGTATAAATCTGTAAACAAATTGAAAAAAAAAAAAAAAAGAATCACGCTTGGAGAATAGATTGCGAAACAATTTCCAGCACATTGAAAATAGTCTCGATAGACACCACCTTTAAATAACTCGAAATAGTATAAAACTGTAAACAAATTTAAAAAAATCACGTGTGGAGCACAGATTATGAAACAATTTCAAGCACATTGAGAATAGCCTCGATAGACATCACCTTTAAATAACGCGAAATAGTATAAATGCGTAAACAAATTCAAAAAAATCACGCTTGGAGCACAGATTATGAAACAATTTCCAGCACATTGAGAATAGCCTCGATAGACATCGCCTTTAAATAACGCGAAATAGTATAAATCTGTATATATATGCAAAAAAATCACGCGTGGAGCACAGATTATGAAACAATTTCCAGCACATTGAGAATAATCTCGATAGACATCACCTTTAAATAACGCGAAATAGTATAAATATATAAAGAAATTGAAAAAAAATCAAGATTGGAGCATAGGTTGTGAAACAATTTCCAGCACATTGAAAATAGTCTCGATAGACATCGCCTTTAAATTACGCGAAATAGTATAAATCCGTAAACAAATTCAAAAAAATCACGCATGGAGCACAGATTATGAAACAATTTCCAGCACATTGAGAATAGCCTCTATAGACATCACCTTTAAATAACGCGAAATAGTATAAATCTGTAAACAAATTGAAAAAAAAAAAGAATCACGCTTGGAGAATAGATTGTGAAACAATTTTCAGCACATTGAAAATAGTCTCGATAGACACCACCTTTAAATAACTCGAAATAGTATAAATCGGTAAACAAATTTAAAAAAATCACGCGTGGAGCACAGATTGTGAAACAATTTCAAGCACATTGAGAATAGCCTCGATAGACATCACCTTTAAATAACGCGAAATAGTATAAATGCGTAAACAAATTCAAAAAAGTCCTTCCGGCCAGTGCCGGGAGGAAGAGGTAGCTTTCATATTCCTTATTTTTAAAAAGCCAACTTATATTATTCAAACACACGAAGCTCAATTAAGTGGAAACCGAATGTAGGAGATTCAATACTAATTTTTATCAATACTAAATCATTATGAATGAGAATTTCACGAAATTAGTCAGCTTTATCCAAGCTGCTTTTATTTAAAGTCACTTATATTTGGCTGCCAAATTCGACGATTTCTTAAAGTGCCTGCCATTTTAAGACAACATGGTAGATGAGGCTAACCAGTGAATTTGGTCGAGACCTTAGTAATTGCTGTGCACATGCTCACTCATATCGGAATCGGTTGATATATACGAGTGCTGTCGCAGGCAAAAAATCAGATTTTTCAAAATGTCACCCACTTTAGAAATTGAAACTGCTATATCTGAGCCATTTTTTAAGACAAAGACAAACAAAAAATTCTCCTGAATCCTTATATCAAGGTCAAATACTTAAGAAAGAAACCTTTTCAATTTTTAATTTTTTTGCACTTCACTTTAAATATAATTTTTTTTAATTTAATGGCCGCCATTTTGAAACAAGATGGCTGATGAAGCTGGCCAGCGAACTTGGTCGAGATATTGATGTATACTATCCACATGCCTTCTTCCATCGAAATAGGCGAATACTTGTGGTATCGCGTGACAAATACAAGATCGTTTCAAAGTGTTAGCCATGATAGAAATTCAAAGTGCTATAATTCAACCACTTTTTAAGATATAAACAAAAGAACAAATTTTCAGAAACAAAAACTGCTCCAGAATCTTTGTATCAAGCCTAACACATAAAATAAAATATTTTTCATTTTGCAATTTTTTAATACCTCATTTTAAATTTTAAATTACATTTTTTATAAAAAATTGCAACCCTTTTGAAACAAGATGGCGAATGAAGCTGGCCAACGAACTCGATCGAGACATTGGTATGTACTATGTACAGACCAAGTTACATTCAAATCGGTTCATAAATACGCCTGTTATCGCGTGACAAAAATCAGGTCGTTTTAAAATGTCAGCCACAATAGAAATTCAAAATGTTATAACTCAGCCATTTTTTTTAGATGTTGACGAAACAAAACCTGTTCCGGAATCTTTGTATTAAGGTCAAACACATAAAAAAAAAAATCTTTTTCATTTTCTAATTTTTTGGTATCTCATTTTAAATTTAATTTTTTTTTAATTATTTTAAATGGCCACCATTTTGAAACAAGATGGCGAATGAAGCTGGTCAACGAACTCGGTTGAGTTATTTGTATGTACTATGTACACACCAAGGTACATCCAAATCGGTTCATAAATACATCTGTTATCACGTGGCAAAAATCAGGACGTTTCAAAATGTCAGCCACGGTCGAAATTCAAAATGCTATAACTCAGCCATTTTTTAAGATATAGACGAAACAAAAACTGCTCCCAAATTCTTTTATCAGGGTGAAACACATAAGAAAAAAATATTTTTTCAATTTTCAATTTTTTGCTACCACATTTCAAATTTAAATTTTTCTTAAAATTTTAAACGGCCGCCATTTTTAAACAAGATGGCGGATGAAGCTGGCCAACGAACTCCTTCGAGACGTTGGTCTGTACTATGTATAAACGAAGTTGCATCCAAATCGGTTCATAAATACGCCTCTTATCGCGTGACAAATTTCAGGACGTTTCAAAATGTCAGCTTCGCTAGAATTTCAAGATGCTATAACTCAGCCATTTTTTAAGATATAGACGAAACAAAAACTGCTACGGAGTCTTTGTATAAAGGTCAAATACATAAGAAAAAAATATTTTTCCATTTTCAATTTTTTGGTACCACATTTCAAATTTTTAAATTTTTAAAAATTTTTAAATGGCCGCCATTTTGAAACAAAATGGCGGATGAAGCTGGCCAACGAACTCGGTCGAGACATTGGTATGTACTATGTACACACCGAATTACATCCAAATCGGTTCATAAATACGAGAGTTACAGTGTGACATATGTCAGATATATATATATATATATATATTACCATTAATTAAACATAACCTGCCACCGTCAATTATTATGAATTAAAGCTGTAAGTATTAAAAAAAATATTATAAGAATTATTATGGAAGAAAAAAGAAAAAAGTGGACACCGACAAAAATTGAAAAGCTTATACATTGAATTACGTTATCGAGGGCACAGAATTCAATGATATAAGCAAAATGGTGTTTTCTGTGGGAAAAATAAGCTAAAGCTAAAATTAATTTTCCCCTGTGCCCGAACAACCACTAAAATCAAGTGAATTGATTAAAAATGAAATCAGAATAGAAACAAATAATATGAAATGGAAGAATCAATAAAACGTATTTAAATATTTATAGGATATAAAATAGAAATAATAAACACCATACCGATTAATATTTCAGTATTTTACAAAAATCCATGTGCACATGTCTTCCAGTATATCAAAAAGATTAAGGTGAATAAAACAGTTAAGAAATCACAGTATATGATACCAAAGGATGCAGTTAATACATTTTGAAATAAAATTTGAAATACCTTGTAAAACAAATTTAATTTAATATAAAATAGATAGATATTAATTACATTATTTAAAATGCACTATTAAATTAATAGATAACAGTTTAACAATATCGTCAAAATTTAGCTAAAAATACACCCTGGTGTATAAATTATAACTGAAATGGAGCTAGAAAAATTAAAAAATAAGAGCAAACTGAAAGATACAATTTTAGTGCTGCCATCTATTAATAATTATATTAAACATCTATCGCAAGATAAAAATTTGCAAGCTTTTGAATGTATATAACTGTTTAAACAGCAAAACCAAACAAATCCTTATATATAGAGAATTATAACTATCGGACGGTTAAGACGAATCGATAGAGACCTCATTCATTAAAATCTATCCAGATATATATATATATATATCAATTTTGAACGGAGGGTGGTTTCGGGGTCTGGGGGTCATGATCGATGAAAATATACCAAAATTTTTTGAAATCGCTTTCCTCCGAACGGCTGCAATAGGTAGCTTTTTGTAAAGAAATCTACCTAAAAAAAGAATCACGCTTGGAGAATAGATTGTGAAACAATTTCCAGCACATTGGAAATAGTCTCGATAGATATCGCCTTTAAATAACACAAAATAGTATAAATCCGTAAAAAAAATAAAAAAAATCACGCGTGGAGCACAGATTATGAAACAATTTCCAGCACATTGAGAATAGCCTCGATAGACATCACCTTTAAATAAAGTTAAATAGTATAAATGCGTAAGCAAATTCAAAAAAATCACGCGTGGAGCACAGATTATGAAACAATTTCCAGCACATTGAGAATAGCCTCTATAGACATCACCTTTAAATAACGCGAAATAGTATAAATCTGTAAACAAATTGAAAAAAAAAAAAAAAAGAATCACGCTTGGAGAATAGATTGTGAAACAATTTCCAGCACATTGGAAATAGTCTCGATAGACACCACCTTTAAATAACTCGAAATAGTATAAATCCGTAAACAAATTTTAAAAAATCACGCGTGGAGCACAGATTATGAAACAATTTCCAGCACATTGAGAATAGCTTCGATAGACATCACCTTTAAATAACGCGAAAAATTATAAATCTGTAAACAAATTGAAAAAAAAAAATCACGCTTGTAGCATAAATTGTGAAACAATTTCCAACACATTGAAAATAGTCTCGATAGACATCGCCTTTAAATAAAGCGAAATATTATAAATCCGTAAACAAATTTAAAAGAAATCACGCGTGGAGCACAGATTATGAAACAATTTCCAGCACATTGAGAATAGCCTCTATAGACATCGCCTTTAAATAACGGAAATAGTATTATATATCCGTAAACAAATTTTAAAAAATCAAGCGTGGAGCAAAGATTATGAAAAAATTTACAGCACATTGAGAATAGCCTCGATAGACATCACCGTTAAATAACGCGAAATCTTATAAATTTGTAAATAAATTTGAAAAAATCACGCGTGGAGCACAGATTCTGAAACAATTTCCAGCACATTGAGAATAGTCTCGATAGACATCGCCTTTAAATACGCAAAATAGTATAAATCCGTAAACGAATTCAAAAAAATCACGCGTGGAGCACAGATTATGAAACAATTTCCAGCACATTGAGAATAGCCTCGATAGACATCACCTTTAAATAACGCGAAATAGTATAAATATGTAAACAAATTGAAAAAAAAATCAAGATTGGAGCATAGATTGTGAAACAATTTCCAGCACATTGAAAATAATCTCGATAGACATCGCCTTTAAATAACGCGGAATATTATAAATCCGAAAACAAATTTTAAAAAAATCACGCGTGGAGCACAGATTATGAAACAATTTCCAGCACATTGAGAATAGCCTCGATAGACATCGCCTTTAAATAACGCGAAATAGTATAAATCTGTAAATAAATGCAAAAAAATCACGCGTGGAGCACAGATTATGAAACAATTTCCAGCACATTGAGAATAGCCCCGATAGACATCACCTTTAAATAAGGCGAAATAGTATAAATATGTAAACAAATTGAAAAAAAAAATCAAGATTGGAGCATAGATTGTGAAACAATTTCCAGCACATTGAAAATAGTCTCGATAGACATCGCCTTTAAATAAAGCGAAATATTATAAATCCGTAAACAAATTTAAAAGAAATCACGCGTGGAGCACAGATTATGAAACAATTTCCAGCACATTGAGAATAGCCTCGATAGACATCACCTTTAAATAACGCGAAATCTTATAAATTTGTAAATAAATTTAAAAAAATCACGCGTGGAGCACAGATTATGAAACAATTTCCAGCACATTGAGAATAGTCTCGATAGACATCGCCTTTAAATACGCAAAATAGTATAAATCCGTCAACAAATTCAAAAAAATCACGCGTGGAGCACAGATTATGAAACAATTTCCAGCACATTGAGAATAGCCTCGATAGACATCGCCTTTAAATAACGCGGAATATTATAAATCCGAAAACAAATTTAAAAAAATCAAGCGTGGAGCACAGATTATGAAAGAATTTACAGCACATTGAGAATAGCCTCGATAGACATCACCGTTAAATAACGCGAAATCTTATAAATTTGTAAATAAATGCAAAAAAATCACGCGTGGAGCACAGATTATGAAACAATTTCCAGCACATTGAGAATAGCCTCTATAGACATCACCTTTAAATAACGCGAAATAGTATAAATCTGTAAACAAATTGAAAAAAAAAAAAAGAATCCCGCTTGGAGAATAGATTGTGAAACAATTTCCAGCACATTGAAAATAGTCTCGATAGACACCACCTTTAAATAACTCGAAATAGTATAAATCCGTAAACAAATTCAAAAAAATCACGCATGGAGCACAGATTATGAAACAATTTCCAGCACATTGAGAATAGCCTCTATAGACATCACCTTTAAATAACGCGAAATAGTATAAATCTGTAAACAAATTGAAAAAAAAAAGAATCACGCTTGGAGAATAGATTGTGAAACAATTTCCAGCACATTGAAAATAGTCTCGATAGACACCACATTTAAATAATTCGAAATAGTATAAATCCGTAAACAAATTTATAAAAATCACGCGTGGACCACAGATTATGAAACAATTTCCAGCACATTGAGAATAGCCTCGATAGACATCACCTTTAAATAACGCGAAATAGTATAAATCTGTAAACAAATTGAGAAAAAAACTCACGCTTGGAGCATAAACTGTGAAACAATTTCCAACACATTGAAAATAGTCTCGATAGACATCGCCTTTAAATAAAGCGAAATATTATAAATCCGTAAACAAATTTAAAAGAAATCACGCGTGGAGCACAGATTATGAAACAATTTCCAGCACATTGAGAATAGACTCTATAGACATCGCCTTTAAACAACGCGAAATAGTATTATATATCCGTAAACAAATTTGAAAATATCACGCGTGGAGCACAGATTATGAAACAATTTCCAGCACATTGAGAATAGCCTCGATAGATATCACCTTTAAATAACGGTAATAGTATAAATGCGTAAACAATTTTTAAAAAAATCAAGCGTGGAGCACAGATTATGAAAAAATTTACAGCACATTGAGAATAGCCTCCATAGACATCACCTTTAAATAACCCGAAATAGTATAAATCCATAAACTAATTAAAAAAAATCAGGCGTGGAGCACAGATTATGAAACAATTTCCGGCACATTGAGAATAGCTTCGATAGACATCACCTTTAAATAACGCTAAATAGTATAAATCTGTAAACAAATTGAAAAAAAAAAAAATCACGCGTGGAGCACAGATTATGAAACAATTTCCAGCACATTGAGAATAGCCTCGATAGACATCGCCTTTAAGTAACGCGAAATAGTATAAATCTGTAAATAAATGCAAAAAATTCACGCGTGGAGCACAGATTATGAAACAATTTCCAGCACATTGAGAATAGTCTCGATAGACATCGCCTTTAAATACGCAAAATAGTATCAATCCGTAAACAAATTCAAAAAAATCACGCGTGGAGCACAGATTATGAAACAATTTCCAGCACATTGAGAATAGCCTCGATAGACATCGCCTTTAAATAACGCGGAATATTATAAATCCGAAAACAAATTTAAAAAAAATCAAGCGTGGAGCACAGATTATGAAAACATTTACAGCACATTGAGAATAGCCTCGATAGACATCACCGTTAAATAACGCGAAATCTTATAAATTTGTAAATAAATGCAAAAAAATCACGCGTGGAGCGCAGATTATGAAACAATTTCCCGCACATTGAGAATAGCCTCGATAGACATCACCTTTAAATAACGTTAAATAGTATAAATGCGTAAACAAATTCAAAAAATTCACGCGTGGAGCACAGATTATGAAACAATTTCCAGCACATTGAGAATAGCCTCTATAGACATCACCTTTAAATAACGCGAAATAGTATAAATCTGTAAACAAATTGAAAAAAAAAAGAATCACGCTTGGAGAATAGATTGTGAAACAATTTCCAGCACATTGAAAATAGTCTCGATAGACACCACATTTAAATAACTCGAAATAGTATAAATCCGTAAACAAATTTAAAAAAATCACGCGTGGACCACAGATTATGAAACAATTTCCAGCACATTGAGAATAGCCTCGATAGACATCACCTTTAAATAACGCGAAATAGTATAAATCTGTAAACAAATTGAGAAAAAAAATCACGCTTGGAGCATAAATTGTGAAACAATTTCCAACACATTGAAATTAGTCTCGATAGACATCGCCTTTAAATAAAGCGAAATATTATAAATCCGTAAACAAATTTAAAAGAAATCACGCGTGGAGCATAGATTATGAAACAATTTCCAGCACATTGAGAATAGACTCTATAGACATCGCCTTTAAACAACGCGAAATAGTATTATATATCCGTAAACAAATTTGAAAATATCACGCGTGGAGCACAGATTATGAAACAATTCCCAGCACATTGAGAATAGCCTCGATAGATATCACCTTTAAATAACGGAAATAGTATATATGCGTAAACAATTTTAAAAAAAATCAAGCGTGGAGCACAGATTATGAAAAAATTTACAGCACATTGAGAATAGCCTCCATAGACATCACCTTTAAATAACCCGAAATAGTATAAATCCATAAACTAATTTAAAAAAATCAGGCGTGGAGCACAGATTATGAAACAATTTCCGGCACATTGAGAATAGCTTCGATAGACATCACCTTTAAATAACGCGAAATAGTATAAATCTGTAAACAAATTGAAAAAAAAAAAAAAAAAAAGAATCACGCTTGGAGAATAGAATGTGAAACAATTTCCAGCACATTGGAAATAGTCTCGATAGATATCGCCTTTAAATAACACAAAATAGTATAAATCCGTAAAAAAAATAAAAAAAAATCACGCGTGGAGCACAGATTATGAAACAATTTCCAGCACATTGAGAATAGCCTCGATAGACTTCACCTTTAAATAATGTTAAATAGTATAAATGCGTAAACAAATTCAAAAAAATCACGCGTGGAGCACAGATTATGAAACAATTTCCAGCACATTGAGAATAGCCTCTATAGACATCGCCTTTAAATAACGCGGAATATTATAAATCCGAAAACAAATTTTAAAAAAATCACGCGTGGAGCACAGATTATGAAACAATTTCCAGCACATTGAGAATAGCCTCGATAGACATCGCCTTTAAGTAACGCGAAATAGTATAAATCTGTAAATAAATGCAAAAAATTCACGCGTGGAGCACAGATTATGAAACAATTTCCAGCACATTGAGAATAGCCTCGATAGACATCGCCTTTAAATAAAGCGAAATATTATAAATCCGTAAACAAATTTAAAAGAAATCACGCGTGGAGCACAGATTATGAAACAATTTCCAGCACATTGAGAATAGCCTCGATAGACATCACCTTTAAATAACGCGAAATCTTATAAATTTGTAAATAAATTTAAAAAAATCACGCGTGGAGCACAGATTATGAAACAATTTCCAGCACATTGAGAATAGTCTCGATAGACATCGCCTTTAAATACGCAAAATAGTATCAATCCGTAAACAAATTCAAAAAAATCACGCGTGGAGCACAGATTATGAAACAATTTCCAGCACATTGAGAATAGCCTCGATAGACATCGCCTTTAAATAACGCGGAATATTATAAATCCGAAAACAAATTTAAAAAAATCAAGCGTGGAGCACAGATTATGAAAACATTTACAGCACATTGAGAATAGCCTCGATAGACATCACCGTTAAATAACGCGAAATCTTATAAATTTGTAAATAAATGCAAAAAAATCACGCGTGGAGCGCAGATTATGAAACAATTTCCCGCACATTGAGAATAGCCTCGATAGACATCACCTTTAAATAACGTTAAATAGTATAAATGCGTAAACAAATTCAAAAAATTCACGCGTGGAGCACAGATTATGAAACAATTTCCAGCACATTGAGAATAGCCTCTATAGACATCACCTTTAAATAACGCGAAATAGTATAAATCTGTAAACAAATTGAAAAAAAAAAGAATCACGCTTGGAGAATAGATTGTGAAACAATTTCCAGCACATTGAAAATAGTCTCGATAGACACCACATTTAAATAACTCGAAATAGTATAAATCCGTAAACAAATTTAAAAAAATCACGCGTGGACCACAGATTATGAAACAATTTCCAGCACATTGAGAATAGCCTCGATAGACATCACCTTTAAATAACGGAAATAGTATATATGCGTAAACAATTTTAAAAAAAATCAAGCGTGGAGCACAGATTATGAAAAAATTTACAGCACATTGAGAATAGCCTCCATAGACATCACCTTTAAATAACCCGAAATAGTATAAATCCATAAACTAATTTAAAAAAATCAGGCGTGGAGCACAGATTATGAAACAATTTCCGGCACATTGAGAATAGCTTCGATAGACATCACCTTTAAATAACGCGAAATAGTATAAATCTGTAAACAAATTGAAAAAAAAAAAAAAAAAGAATCACGCTTGGAGAATAGAATGTGAAACAATTTCCAGCACATTGGAAATAGTCTCGATAGATATCGCCTTTAAATAACACAAAATAGTATAAATCCGTAAAAAAAATAAAAAAAAATCACGCGTGGAGCACAGATTATGAAACAATTTCCAGCACATTGAGAATAGCCTCGATAGACTTCACCTTTAAATAATGTTAAATAGTATAAATGCGTAAACAAATTAAAAAAAATCACGCGTGGAGCACAGATTATGAAACAATTTCCAGCACATTGAGAATAGCCTCGATAGACATCACCTTTAAATAACGCGAAATCTTATAAATTTGTAAATAAATGCAAAAAAATCACGCGTGGAGCACAGATTATGAAACAATTTCCAGCACATTGAGAATAGCCTCGATAGACATCGCCTTTAAATAACGCGGAATATTATAAATCCGAAAACAAATTTAAAAAAATCAAGCGTGGAGCACAGATTATGAAAAAATTTACAGCACATTGAGAATAGCCTCGATAGACATCACCGTTAAATAACGCAAAATCTTATAAATTTGTAAATAAATGCAAAAAAATCACGCGTGGAGCACAGATTATGAAACAATTTCCCGCACATTGAGAATAGCCTCGATAGACATCACCTTTAAATAACGTTAAATAGTATAAATGCGTAAACAAATTCAAAAAAAATCACGCGTGGAGCACAGATTATGAAACAATTTCCAGCACATTGAGAATAGCCTCTATAGACATCACCTTTAAATAACGCGAAATAGTATAAATCTGTAAACAAATTGAAAAAAAAAAAGAATCACGCTTGGAGAATAGATTGTGAAACAATTTCCAGCACATTGAAAATAGTCTCGATAGACACCACATTTAAATAACTCGAAATAGTATAAATCCGTAAACAAATTTTAAAAAATCACGCGTGGACCACAGATTATGAAACAATTTCCAGCACATTGAGAATAGCCTCGATAGACATCACCTTTAAATAACGCGAAATAGTATAAATCTGTAAACAAATTGAGAAAAAAAATCACGCTTGGAGCATAAATTGTGAAACAATTTCCAACACATTGAAAATAGTCTCGATAGACATCGCCTTTAAATAAAGCGAAATATTATAAATCCGTAAACAAATTTAAAAGAAATCACGCGTGGAGCACAGATTATGAAACAATTTCCAGCACATTGAGAATAGACACTATAGACATCGCCTTTAAACAACGCGATATAGTATTATATATCCGTAAACAAATTTGAAAATATCACGCGTGGAGCACAGATTATGAAACAATTTCCAGCACATTGAGAATAGCCTCGATAGATATCACCTTTAAATAACGGAAATAGTATAAATGCGTAAACAATTTTTTAAAAAATCAAGCGTGGAGCACAGATTATGAAAAAATTTACAGCACATTGAGAATAGCGTCTATAGACATCACCTTTAAATAACGCGAAATAGTATAAATCTATAAACAAATTGAAAAAAAAAAAAAAAAAGAATCACGCTTGGAGAATAGATTGTGAAACAATTTCCAGCACATTGGAAATAGTCTCGATAGATATCGCCTTTAAATAACACAAAATAGTATAAATCCGTAAAAAAAATAAAAAAAATCACGCGTGGAGCACAGATTATGAAACAATTTCCAGCACATTGAGAATAGCCTCGATAGACTTCACCTTTAAATAATGTTAAATAGTATAAATGCGTAAACAAATTCAAAAAAATCACGCGTGGAGCACAGATTATGAAACAATTTCCAGCACATTGAGAATAGCCTCTATAGACATCGCCTTTAAATAACGCGAAATAGTATTATATATCCGTAAACAAATTTAAAAAAATCAAGCGTGGAGCACAGATTATGAAAAAATTTACAGCACATTGAGAATAGCCTCGATAGACATCACCTTTAAATAACGCGAAATCTTATAAATTTGTAAATAAACTTAAAAAAATCACGCGTGGAGCACAGATTATGAAACAATTTCCAGCACATTGAGAATAGCCTCTATAGACATCGCCTTTAAATAACGCGAAATAGTATTATATATCCGTAAACAAATTTAAAAAAATCAAGCGTGGAGCACAGATTATGAAAAAATTTCCAGCACATTGAGAACAGCCTCGATAGACATCGCCTTTAAATAACGCGGAATATTATAAATCCGAAAACAAATTTAGAAAAATCAAGCGTGGAGCACAGATTATGAAAAAATTTACAGCACATTGAGAATAGCCTCGATAGACATCACCTTTAAATAACGTTAAATAGTATAAATGCGTAAACAAATTCAAAAAAATCACGCGTGGAGCACAGATTATGAAACAATTTCCAGCACATTGAGAACAGCCTCTATAGACATCACCTTTAAATAACGCGAAATAGTATAAATCTGTAAACAAATTGAAAAAAAAAAGAATCCCGCTTGGAGAATAGATTGTGAAACAATTTCCAGCACATTGAAAATAGTCTCGATAGACACCACCTTTAAATAACTCGAAATAGTATAAATCCGTAAACAAATTCAAAAAAATCACGCGTGGAGCACAGATTATGAAACAATTTCCAGCACATTGAGAATAGCCTCTATAGACATCACCTTTAAATAACGCGAAATAGTATAAATCTGCAAACAAATTGAAAAAAAAAAGAATCACGCTTGGAGAATAGATTGTGAAACAATTTCCAGCACATTGAAAATAGTCTCGATAGACACCACATTTAAATACCTCGAAATAGTATAAATCCGTAAACAAATTTAAAAAAATCACGCGTGGACCACAGATTATGAAACAATTTCCAGCACATTGAGAATAGCCTCGATAGTCATCACCTTTAAATAACGCGAAATAGTATAAATCTGTAAACAAATTTAGAAAAAAAATCACGCTTGGAGCATAAATTGTGAAAAAATTTACAGCACATTGAGAATAGCCTCGATAGACATCGCCTTTATATAACGCGAAATCTTATAAACTTGTAAATAAATTTTAAAAAATCACGCTAGGAGCACAGATTATGAAACAATTTCCAGCACATTGAGAATAGCCTCTATAGACATCACCTTTAAATAACGCGAAATAGTATAAATCTGTAAACAAATTGAAAAAAAAAAAGAATCACGCTTGGAGAATAGATTGTGAAACAATTTCCAGCACATTGAAAATAGTCTCGATAGACACCACATTTAAATAACTCGAAATAGTATAAATCCGTAAACAAATTTAAAAAAATCACGCGTGGACCACAGATTATGAAACAATTTCCAGCACATTGAGAATAGCCTCGATAGACATCACCTTTAAATAACGCGAAATAGTATAAATCTGTAAACAAATTGAGAAAAAAAATCACGCTTGGAGCATAAATTGTGAAACAATTTCCAACACATTGAAAATAGTCTCGATAGACATCGCCTTTAAATAAAGCGAAATATTAAAAATCCGTAAACAAATTTAAAAGAAATCACGCGTGGAGCACAGATTATGAAACAATTTCCAGCACATTGAGAATAGACACTATAGACATCGCCTTTAAACAACGCGAAATAGTATTATATATCCGTAAACAAATTTGAAAATATCACGCGTGGAGCACAGATTATGAAACAATTTCCAGCACATTGAGAATAGCCTCGATAGATATCACCTTTAAATAACGGAAATAGTATAAATGCGTAAACAATTTTTAAAAAAATCAAGCGTGGAGCACAGATTATGAAAAAATTTACAGCACATTGAGAATAGCCTCCATAGACATCACCTTTAAATAACCCGAAATAGTATAAATCCATAAACTAATTTAAAAAAATCAGGCGTGGAGCACAGATTATGAAACAATTTCCGGCACATTGAGAATAGCTTCGATAGACATCACCTTTAAATAACGCGAAATAGTATAAATCTATAAACAAATTGAAAAAAAAAAAAAAAAGAATCACGCTTGGAGAATAGATTGTGAAACAATTTCCAGCACATTGGAAATAGTCTCGATAGATATCGCCTTTAAATAACACAAAATAGTATAAATCCGTAAAAAAAATAAAAAAAATCACGCGTGGAGCACAGATTATGAAACAATTTCCAGCACATTGAGAATAGCCTCGATAGACTTCACCTTTAAATAATGTTAAATAGTATAAATGCGTAAACAAATTCAAAAAAATCACGCGTGGAGCACAGATTATGAAACAATTTTCAGCACATTGAGAATAGCCTCTATAGACATCGCCTTTAAATAACGCGAAATAGTATTATATATCCGTAAACAAATTTAAAAAAATCAAGCGTGGAGCACAGATTATGAAAAAATTTACAGCACATTGAGAATAGCCTCGATAGACATCACCTTTAAATAACGCGAAATCTTATAAATTTGTAAATAAACTTAAAAAAATCACGCGTGGAGCACAGATTATGAAACAATTTCCAGCACATTGAGAATAGCCTCTATAGACATCGCCTTTAAATAACGCGAAATAGTATTATATATCCGTAAACAAATTTAAAAAAATCAAGCGTGGAGCACAGATTATGAAAAAATTTACAGCACATTGAGAATAGCCTCCATAGACATCACCTTTAAATAACGCGAAATCTTATAAATTTGTAAATAAATTTCAAAAAATCACGCGTGGAGCACAGATTATGAAACAATTTCCAGCACATTGAGAATAGTCTCGATAGACATCGCCTTTAAATACGCAAAATAGTATAAATCCGTAAACAAATTCAAAAAAATCACGCGTGGAGCACAGATTATGAAACAATTTCCAGCACATTGAGAACAGCCTCGATAGACATCGCCTTTAAATAACGCGGAATATTATAAATCCGAAAACAAATTTAGAAAAATCAAGCGTGGAGCACAGATTATGAAAAAATTTATAGCACATTGAGAATAGCCTCGATAGACATCACCGTTAAATAACGCGAAATCTTATAAATTTGTAAATAAATGCAAAAAAATCACGCGTGGAGCACAGATTATGAAACAATTTCCCGCACATTGAGAATAGCCTCGATAGACATCACCTTTAAATAACGTTAAATAGTATAAATGCGTAAACAAATTCAAAAAAATCACCCGTGGAGCACAGATTATGAAACAATTTCCAGCACTTTAAATAACGCGAAATAGTATAAATCTGTAAACAAATTGAAAAAAAAAAAGAATCCCGCTTGGAGAATAGATTGTGAAACAATTTCCAGCACATTGAAAATAGTCTCGATAGACACCACCTTTAAATAACTCGAAATAGTATAAATCCGTAAACAAATTCAAAAAATTCACGCGTGGAGCACAGATTATGAAACAATTTCCAGCACATTGAGAATAGCCTCTATAGACATCACCTTTAAATAACGCGAAATAGTATAAATCTGTAAACAAATTGAAAAAATAAAGAATCACGCTTGGAGAATAGATTGTGAAACAATTTCCAGCACATAGAAAATAGTCTCGATAGACACCACATTTAAATACCTCGAAATAGTATAAATCCGTAAACAAATTTAAAAAAATCACGCGTGGACCACAGATTATGAAACAATTTCCAGCACATTGAGAATAGCCTCGATAGTCATCACCTTTAAATAACGCGAAATAGTATAAATCTGTAAACAAATTGAGAAAAAAAATCACGCTTGGAGCATAAATTGTGAAAAAATTTACAGCACATTGAGAATAGCCTCGATAGACATCGCCTTTATATAACGCGAAATCTTATAAACTTGTAAATAAATTTTAAAAAATCACGCTAGGAGCACAGATTATGAAACAATTTCCAGCACATTGAGAATAGCCTCCATAGACATCACTTTTAAATAACCCGAAATAGTATAAATCCATAAACTAATTAAAAAAAATCACGCGTGGAGCACAGATTATGAAACAATTTTCGGCACATTGAGAATAGCTTCGATAGACATCACCTTTAAATAACGCGAAATAGTATAAATCTGTAAACAAATTGAAAAAAAAAAGAATCACGCTTGGAGAATAGATTGTGATACAATTTCCAGCACATTGGAAATAGTCTCGATAGATATCGCTTTTAAATAACACAAAATAGTATAAATCCGTAAAAAAAATAAAAAAAATCACGCGTGGAGCACAGATTTTGAAACAATTTCCAGCACATTGAGAATAGCCTCGATAGACTTCACCTTTAAATAATGTTAAATAGTATAAATGCGTAAACAAATTCAAAAAAATCACGCGTGGAGCACAGATTATGAAAAAATTTCCAGCACATTGAGAATAGCCTCTATAGACATCACCTTTAAATAACGCGAAATAGTATAAATCTGTAAACAAATTGAAAAAAAAAAGAATCACGCTTGGAGAATAGATTGTGAAACAATTTCCAGCACATTGGAAATAGTCTCGATAGACACCACCTTTAAATAACTCGAAATAGTATAAATCCGTAAACAAATTTAAAAAAATCACGCGTGGAGCACAGATTATGAAACAATTTCAAGCACATTGAGAATAGCCTCGATAGACATCACCTTTAAATAACGCGAAATAGTATAAATGCGTAAACAAATTTAAAAAAATCACACTTGGAGCACAGATTATGAAACAATTTCCAGCACATTGAGAATAGCCTCGATAGACATCGCCTTTAAATAACGCGAAATAGTATAAATCTGTAAACAAATTAAAAAAAATCACGTGTGGAGAACAGATTATGAAACAATTTCCAGCACATTGAGAATAGCCTCGATAGACATTACCTTTAAATAACGCGAAAAAGTATAAATGCGTAAACAAATTTAAAAAAATCACGCTTGGAGCACAGATTATGAAACAATTTCCAGCACATTGAGAATAGTCTCGATAGACATCGCCTTTAAATACGCAAAATAGTATAAATCCGTAAACAAATTCAAAAAAATCACGCGTGGAGAACATATTATGAAACAATTTCCAGCACATTGAGAATAGTCTCCATAGACATCGCCTTTAAATACGCAAAATAGTATAAATCCGTAAACAAATTCAAAAAAATCACGCGTGGAGCATAGATTGTGAAACAATTTCCAGCACATTGAAAATAGTCTCGATAGACATCGCCTTTAAATAACGCCGAATATTATAAATCCGAAAACAAATTCAAAAAATCACGCGTGGAGCACAGATTATGAAACAATTTCCAGCACATTGAGAATAGCTTCGATAGACATCACCTTTAAATAACGCGAAAAATTATAAATCTGTAAACAAATTGAAAAAAAAATCACGCTTGGAGCATAAATTGTGAAACAATTTCCAACATATTGAAAATAGTCTCGATAGACTTCGCCTTTAAATAAAGCGAAAGATTATAAATCCGTAAACAAATTTAAAAGAAATCACGCGTGGAGCACAGATTATGAAACAATTTCCAGCACATTGAGAATAGCCTCTATAGACATCACCTTTAAATATCGCGAAATAGTATTATATATCCGTAAACAAATTTAAAAAAATCAAGCGTGGAGCACAGATTATGAAAAAATTTACAGCACATTGAGAATAGCCTCGATAGACATCACCTTTAAATAACGCGAAATCTTATAAATTTGTAAATAAATTTAAAAAAATCACGCGTAGAGCACAGATTATGAAACAATTTCCAGCACATTGAGAATAGCCTCGATAGACATCGCCTTTAAATAACGCGGAATATTATAAATCCGAAAACAAATTTAAAAAAATCAAGCGTGGAGCACAGATTATGAAAAAATTTACAGCACATTGAGAATAGCCTCGATAGACATCACCGTTAAATAACGCGAAATTTTATAAATTTGTAAATAAATGCAAAAAAATCACGCGTGGAGCACAGATTATGAAACAATTTCCCGCACATTGAGAATAGCCTCGATAGACATCACCTTTAAATAACGTTAAATAGTATAAATGCGTAATCAAATTCAAAAAAATCACGCGTGGAGCAAAGATTATGAAACAATTTCCAGCACATTGAGAATAGCCTCTATAGACATCACCTTTAAATAACGCGAAATAGTATAAATCTGTAAACAAATTGAAAAAAAAAGAATCCCGCTTGGAGAATAGATTGTGAAACAATTTCCATCACATTGAAAATAGTCTCGATAGACACCACCTTTAAATAACTCGAAATAGTATAAATCCGTAAACAAATTCAAAAAAATCACGCGTGGAGCACAGATTATGAAACAATTTCCAGCACATTGAGAATAGCCTCTATAGACATCACCTTTAAATAACGCGAAATAATATAAATCTGTAAACAAATTGAAAAAAAAAAAGAATCACGCTTGGAGAATAGATTGTGAAACAATTTCCAGCACATTGAAAATAGTCTCGATAGACACCACATTTAAATAACTCGAAATAGTATAAATCCGTAAACAAATTTAAAAAAATCACGCGTGGACCACAGATTATGAAACAATTTAAAGCACATTGAGAATAGCCTCGATAGACATCACCTTTAAATAACGCGAAATAGTATAAATCTGTAAACAAATTGAGAAAAAAAATCACGCTTGGAGCATAAATTGTGAAACAATTTCCAACACATTGAAAATAGTCTCGATAGACATCGCCTTTAAATAAAGCGAAATATTATAAATCCGTAAACAAATTTAAAAGAAATCACGCGTGGAGCACAGATTATGAAACAATTTCCAGCACATTGAGAATAGACTCTATAGACATCGCCTTTAAACAACGCGAAATAGTATTATATATCCGTAAACAAATTTGAAAATACCACGCGTGGAGCACAGATTATGAAACAATTTCCAGCACATTGAGAATAGCCTCGATAGATATCACCTTTAAATAACGGAAATAGTATAAATGCGTAAACAATTTTTAAAAAAATCAAGCGTGGAGCACAGATTATGAAAAAATTTACAGCACATTGAGAATAGCCTCGATAGACATCGCCTTTATATAACGCGAAATCTTATAAACTTGTAAATAAATTTTAAAAAATCACGCGTGGAGCACAGATTATGAAACAATTTCCAGCACATTGAGAATAGCCTCCATAGACATCACCTTTAAATAACCCGAAATAGTATAAATCCATAAACTATTTAAAAAAAATCACGCGTGGAGCACAGATTATGAAACAATTTCCGGCACATTGAGAATAGCTTCGATAGACATCACCTTTAAATAACGCGAAATAGTATAAATCTGTAAACAAATTGAAAAAAAAAAAAAGAATCACGCTTGGAGAATAGATTGTGAAACAATTTCCAGCACATTGGAAATAGTCTCGATAGATATCGCCTTTAAATAACACAAAATAGTATAAATCCGTAAAAAAAATTTAAAAAAATCACGCGTGGAGCACAGATTATGAAACAATTTCCAGCACATTGAGAATAGCCTCGATAGACTTCACCTTTAAATAATGTTAAATAGTATAAATGCGTAAACAAATTCAAAAAAATCACGCGTGGAGCACAGATTATGAAACAATTTCCAGCACATTGAGAATAGCCTCTATAGACATCACCTTTAAATAACGCGAAATAGTATAAATCTGTAAACAATTTGAAAAAAAAAAAAAGAATCACGCTTAGAGAATAGATTGTGAAACAATTTCCAGCACATTGGAAATAGTCTCGATAGACACCACCTTTAAATAACTCGAAATAGTATAAATCCGTAAACAAATTTTAAAAAATCACACTTGGAGCACAGATTATGAAACAATTTCCAGCACATTGAGAATAGCCTCGATAGACATCGCCTTTAAATAACGCGAAATATTATAAATCTGTAAACAAATTCAAAAAAATCACGTGTGGAGAAATGATTATGAAACAATTTCCAGCACATTGAGAATAGCCTCGATAGACATCACCTTTAAATAACGCGAAATAGTATAAATGCGTAAACAAATTGAAAAAAAAAATCAAGATTGGAGCACAGATTGTGAAACAATTTCCAGCACATTGAAAATAGTCTCGATAGACATCGCCTTTAAATAACGCCGAATATTATAAATCCGAAAACAAATTCAAAAAATCACGCGTGGAGCACAGATTATGAAACAATTTCCAGCACATTGAGAATAGCTTCGATAGACATCACCTTTAAATAACGCGAAAAATTATAAATCTGTAAACAAATTGAAAAAAAAAATCACGCTTGGAGCATAAATTGTGAAACAATTTCCAACATATTGAAAATAGTCTCGATAGACATCGCCTTTAAATATAGCGAAATATTATAAATCCGTAAACAAATTTAAAAGAAATCACGCGTGGAGCACAGATTATGAAACAATTTCCAGCACATTGAGAATAGCCTCTATAGACATCACCTTTAAATATCGCGAAATAGTATTATATATCCGTAAACAAATTTAAAAAAATCAAGCGTGGAGCACAGATTATGAAAAAATTTACAGCACATTGAGAATAGCCTCGATAGACATCACCTTTAAATAACGCGAAATCTTATAAATTTGTAAATAAATTTAAAAAAATCACGCGTAGAGCACAGATTATGAAACAATTTCCAGCACATTGAGAATAGCCTCGATAGACATCGCCTTTAAATAACGCGGAATATTATAAATCCGAAAACAAATTTAAAAAAATCAAGCGTGGAGCACAGATTATGAAAAAATTTACAGCACATTGAGAATAGCCTCGATAGACATCACCGTTAAATAACGCGAAATTTTATAAATTTGTAAATAAATGCAAAAAAATCACGCGTGGAGCACAGATTATGAAACAATTTCCCGCACATTGAGAATAGCCTCGATAGACATCACCTTTAAATAACGTTAAATAGTATAAATGCGTAATCAAATTCAAAAAAATCACGCGTGGAGCAAAGATTATGAAACAATTTCCAGCACATTGAGAATAGCCTCTATAGACATCACCTTTAAATAACGCGAAATAGTATAAATCTGTAAACAAATTGAAAAAAAAAGAATCCCGCTTGGAGAATAGATTGTGAAACAATTTCCATCACATTGAAAATAGTCTCGATAGAC
The DNA here is from genome assembly GCA_963932465.1 of Maratus speciosus. Lineage (NCBI taxonomy): Eukaryota > Metazoa > Arthropoda > Arachnida > Araneae > Salticidae > Maratus > Maratus speciosus. The sequence goes on from CAWVRF010001553.1 coordinate 22,819, forward strand.
ACCACCTTTAAATAACTCGAAATAGTATAAATCCGTAAACAAATTCAAAAAAATCACGCGTGGAGCACAGATTATGAAACAATTTCCAGCACATTGAGAATAGCCTCTATAGACATCACCTTTAAATAACGCGAAATAGTATAAATCTGTAAACAAATTGAAAAAAAAAAAAGAATCACGCTTGGAGAATAGATTGTGAAACAATTTCCAGCACATTGAAAATAGTCTCGATAGACACCACATTTAAATAACTCGAAATAGTATAAATCCGTAAACAAATTTAAAAAAATCACGCGTGGACCACAGATTATGAAACAATTTAAAGCACATTGAGAATAGCCTCGATAGACATCACCTTTAAATAACGCGAAATATTATAAATCTGTAAACAAATTGAGAAAAAAAATCACGCTTGGAGCATAAATTGTGAAACAATTTCCAACACATTGAAAATAGTCTCGATAGACATCTCCTTTAAATAAAGCGAAATATTATAAATCCGTAAACAAATTTAAAAGAAATCACGCGTGGAGCACAGATTATGAAACAATTTCCAGCACATTGAGAATAGACTCTATAGACATCGCCTTTAAACAACGCGAAATAGTATTATATATCCGTAAACAAATTTGAAAATACCACGCGTGGAGCACAGATTATGAAACAATTTCCAGCACATTGAGAATAGCCTCGATAGATATCACCTTTAAATAACGGAAATAGTATAAATGCGTAAACAATTTTTAAAAAAATCAAGCGTGGAGCACAGATTATGAAAAAATTTACAGCACATTGAGAATAGCCTCGATAGACATCGCCTTTATATAACGCGAAATCTTATAAACTTGTAAATAAATTTTAAAAAATCACGCGTGGAGCACAGATTATGAAACAATTTCCAGCACATTGAGAATAGCCTCCATAGACTAGACATCACCTTTAAATAACCCGAAATAGTATAAATCCATAAACTATTTAAAAAAATCACGCGTGGAGCACAGATTATGAAACAATTTCCGGCACATTGAGAATAGCTTCGATAGACATCACCTTTAAATAACGTGAAATAGTATAAATCTCTAAACAAATTGAAAAAAAAAAAAGAATCACGCTTGGAGAATAGATTGTGAAACAATTTCCAGCACATTGGAAATAGTCTCGATAGATATCGCCTTTAAATAACACAAAATAGTATAAATCCGTAAAAAAATTTAAAAAAATCACGCGTGGAGCACAGATTATGAAACAATTTCCAGCACATTGAGAATAGCCTCGATAGACTTCACCTTTAAATAATGTTAAATAGTATAAATGCGTAAACAAATTCAAAAAAATCACCCGTGGAGCACAGATTATGAAACAATTTCCAGCACTTTAAATAACGCGAAATAGTATAAATCTGTAAACAAATTGAAAAAAAAAAAGAATCCCGCTTGGAGAATAGATTGTGAAACAATTTCCAGCACATTGAAAATAGTCTCGATAGACACCACCTTTAAATAACTCGAAATAGTATAAATCCGTAAACAAATTCAAAAAAATCACGCGTGGAGCACAGATTATGAAACAATTTCCAGCACATTGAGAATAGCCTCTATAGACATCACCTTTAAATAACGCGAAATAGTATAAATCTGTAAACAAATTGAAAAAATAAAGAATCACGCTTGGAGAATAGATTGTGAAACAATTTCCAGCACATAGAAAATAGTCTCGATAGACACCACATTTAAATACCTCGAAATAGTATAAATCCGTAAACAAATTTAAAAAAATCACGCGTGGACCACAGATTATGAAACAATTTCCAGCACATTGAGAATAGCCTCGATAGTCATCACCTTTAAATAACGCGAAATAGTATAAATCTGTAAACAAATTGAGAAAAAAAATCACGCTTGGAGCATAAATTGTGAAAAAATTTACAGCACATTGAGAATAGCCTCGATAGACATCGCCTTTATATAACGCGAAATCTTATAAACTTGTAAATAAATTTTAAAAAATCACGCTAGGAGCACAGATTATGAAACAATTTCCAGCACATTGAGAATAGCCTCCATAGACATCACTTTTAAATAACCCGAAATAGTATAAATCCATAAACTAATTAAAAAAAATCACGCGTGGAGCACAGATTATGAAACAATTTTCGGCACATTGAGAATAGCTTCGATAGACATCACCTTTAAATAACGCGAAATAGTATAAATCTGTAAACAAATTGAAAAAAAAAAGAATCACGCTTGGAGAATAGATTGTGATACAATTTCCAGCACATTGGAAATAGTCTCGATAGATATCGCTTTTAAATAACACAAAATAGTATAAATCCGTAAAAAAAATAAAAAAAATCACGCGTGGAGCACAGATTTTGAAACAATTTCCAGCACATTGAGAATAGCCTCGATAGACTTCACCTTTAAATAATGTTAAATAGTATAAATGCGTAAACAAATTCAAAAAAATCACGCGTGGAGCACAGATTATGAAAAAATTTCCAGCACATTGAGAATAGCCTCTATAGACATCACCTTTAAATAACGCGAAATAGTATAAATCTGTAAATAAATTGAAAAAAAAAAGAATCACGCTTGGAGAATAGATTGTGAAACAATTTCCAGCACATTGGAAATAGTCTCGATAGACACCACCTTTAAATAACTCGAAATAGTATAAATCCGTAAACAAATTTAAAAAAATCACGCGTGGAGCACAGATTATGAAACAATTTCAAGCACATTGAGAATAGCCTCGATAGACATCACCTTTAAATAACGCGAAATAGTATAAATGCGTAAACAAATTTAAAAAAATCACACTTGGAGCACAGATTATGAAAGAATTTCCAGCACATTGAGAATAGCCTCGATAGACATCGCCTTTAAATAACGCGAAATAGTATAAATCTGTAAACAAATTAAAAAAAATCACGTGTGGAGAACAGATTATGAAACAATTTCCAGCACATTGAGAATAGCCTCGATAGACATTACCTTTAAATAACGCGAAAAAGTATAAATGCGTAAACAAATTTAAAAAAATCACGCTTGGAGCACAGATTATGAAACAATTTCCAGCACATTGAGAATAGTCTCGATAGACATCGCCTTTAAATACGCAAAATAGTATAAATCCGTAAACAAATTCAAAAAAATCACGCGTGGAGAACATATTATGAAACAATTTCCAGCACATTGAGAATAGTCTCCATAGACATCGCCTTTAAATACGCAAAATAGTATAAATCCGTAAACAAATTCAAAAAAATCACGCGTGGAGCATAGATTGTGAAACAATTTCCAGCACATTGAAAATAGTCTCGATAGACATCGCCTTTAAATAACGCCGAATATTATAAATCCGAAAACAAATTCAAAAAATCACGCGTGGAGCACAGATTATGAAACAATTTCCAGCACATTGAGAATAGCTTCGATAGACATCACCTTTAAATAACGCGAAAAATTATAAATCTGTAAACAAATTGAAAAAAAAAATCACGCTTGGAGCATAAATTGTGAAACAATTTCCAACATATTGAAAATAGTCTCGATAGACATCGCCTTTAAATAAAGCGAAATATTATAAATCCGTAAACAAATTTAAAAGAAATCACGCGTGGAGCACAGATTATGAAACAATTTCCAGCACATTGAGAATAGCCTCTATAGACATCACCTTTAAATATCGCGAAATAGTATTATATATCCGTAAACAAATTTAAAAAAATCAAGCGTGGAGCACAGATTATGAAAAAATTTACAGCACATTGAGAATAGCCTCGATAGACATCACCTTTAAATAACGCGAAATCTTATAAATTTGTAAATAAATTTAAAAAAATCACGCGTAGAGCACAGATTATGAAACAATTTCCAGCACATTGAGAATAGCCTCGATAGACATCGCCTTTAAATAACGCGGAATATTATAAATCCGAAAACAAATTTAAAAAAATCAAGCGTGGAGCACAGATTATGAAACAATTTCCCGCACATTGAGAATAGCCTCGATAGTCATCACCTTTAAATAACGCGAAATAGTATAAATCTGTAAACAAATTGAGAAAAAAAATCACGCTTGGAGCATAAATTGTGAAAAAATTTACAGCACATTGAGAATAGCCTCGATAGACATCGCCTTTATATAACGCGAAATCTTATAAACTTGTAAATAAATTTTAAAAAATCACGCTTATAACGATTATCTCGTTATATATGTTTACATTCCATTCCCCCCCCCCCCCCTTCCACAGACAGTTTGAATTAAAATTCTGTTTAATAACTTATTTATTTTGTGCACTATAGTCAAACAGTGCAGCCCCTAAATTAAATTCAGCATTTAAAAACTAAATCGATTGTATTATCAGCTCTTCTCATTTAAATCAAATTATTCTAAGTACTCGTCTCTTTAATAAAATAAAATCAGTGAATCACTCTCTATTTTCACTTTCTGATTCTTTCACACATACGCTTTAACCTTGTACAAAAGTCGTTACGGCTGACTGTTAGTTTCAAACGCATTTTAACTTCGGTCATTTCCTTATTTGGGCATGAATATAACTCATCATTCAAAATCACTTTACATGCAATCTACTTATTAGAATTATTTTCGCTTCACACCCTTTTGTTCAGATGTATGGCATTTCTACATTTTTTGTGGTAAAGCGGTGTATCTTTGATCTAACATCTGGTCTAGAAAAATACAGTCTCATGCTTTTTAGCCTAACGAACTCTGTCTGTTACTATGCCCTTTCCAGATAACACTTTTTATTTTTACATTTAACCGCAGCTGTATCAATGTACAGATGAGGCTCCGTCTTTCATGACTCAGGAATGTATGCAGCCCACAATCTGCCCCCCCCCCCTACACAATTAATATGGTAGAAGCCTACCGTACATTTTTGGCGAACATACCAGCCAATGTGTCTCTTACCCCCTGTGCATGGCGCAAAAATACTTTTAGATTGGCGATATTGTAGCCCGCCAAGCAAGAAAGTTGTAACTGTATATTCTCCCCATTCCTGCTTTCTCGCTAGCCTCGTGATGACGTCTTAAAAGAGGCTCCTTATTGCTTCTTCCCTGTACCTCTCCCTTCGACTTTCATCATGGAAATAAACTAAATCTTCGTTTACTTGAATTGGAGTTTTTTTTTTAGTAGGACCTGGTGTTTCTTAATTCTCGCAACCTTATAAACGCAAACGGCCATCTCTTCTAGCAAAAAGTCATCATAACGCTAGGAGCACAGATTATGAAACAATTTCCAGCACATTGAGAATAGCCTCCATAGACATCACTTTTAAATAACCCGAAATAGTATAAATCCATAAACTAATTAAAAAAAATCACGCGTGGAGCACAGATTATGAAACAATTTTCGGCACATTGAGAATAGCTTCGATAGACATCACCTTTAAATAACGCGAAATAGTATAAATCTGTAAACAAATTGAAAAAAAAAAGAATCACGCTTGGAGAATAGATTGTGATACAATTTCCAGCACATTGGAAATAGTCTCGATAGATATCGCTTTTAAATAACACAAAATAGTATAAATCCGTAAAAAAAATAAAAAAAATCACGCGTGGAGCACAGATTTTGAAACAATTTCCAGCACATTGAGAATAGCCTCGATAGACTTCACCTTTAAATAATGTTAAATAGTATAAATGCGTAAACAAATTCAAAAAAATCACGCGTGGAGCACAGATTATGAAAAAATTTCCAGCACATTGAGAATAGCCTCTATAGACATCACCTTTAAATAACGCGAAATAGTATAAATCTGTAAATAAATTGAAAAAAAAAAGAATCACGCTTGGAGAATAGATTGTGAAACAATTTCCAGCACATTGGAAATAGTCTCGATAGACACCACCTTTAAATAACTCGAAATAGTATAAATCCGTAAACAAATTTAAAAAAATCACGCGTGGAGCACAGATTATGAAACAATTTCAAGCACATTGAGAATAGCCTCGATAGACATCACCTTTAAATAACGCGAAATAGTATAAATGCGTAAACAAATTTAAAAAAATCACACTTGGAGCACAGATTATGAAAGAATTTCCAGCACATTGAGAATAGCCTCGATAGACATCGCCTTTAAATAACGCGAAATAGTATAAATCTGTAAACAAATTAAAAAAAATCACGTGTGGAGAACAGATTATGAAACAATTTCCAGCACATTGAGAATAGCCTCGATAGACATTACCTTTAAATAACGCGAAAAAGTATAAATGCGTAAACAAATTTAAAAAAATCACGCTTGGAGCACAGATTATGAAACAATTTCCAGCACATTGAGAATAGTCTCGATAGACATCGCCTTTAAATACGCAAAATAGTATAAATCCGTAAACAAATTCAAAAAAATCACGCGTGGAGAACATATTATGAAACAATTTCCAGCACATTGAGAATAGTCTCCATAGACATCGCCTTTAAATACGCAAAATAGTATAAATCCGTAAACAAATTCAAAAAAATCACGCGTGGAGCATAGATTGTGAAACAATTTCCAGCACATTGAAAATAGTCTCGATAGACATCGCCTTTAAATAACGCCGAATATTATAAATCCGAAAACAAATTCAAAAAATCACGCGTGGAGCACAGATTATGAAAAAATTTACAGCACATTGAGAATAGCCTCGATAGACATCACCTTTAAATAACGCGAAATCTTATAAATTTGTAAATAAATTTAAAAAAATCACGCGTAGAGCACAGATTATGAAACAATTTCCAGCACATTGAGAATAGCCTCGATAGACATCGCCTTTAAATAACGCGGAATATTATAAATCCGAAAACAAATTTAAAAAAATCAAGCGTGGAGCACAGATTATGAAACAATTTCCCGCACATTGAGAATAGCCTCGATAGACATCACCTTTAAATAACGTTAAATAGTATAAATGCGTAATCAAATTCAAAAAAATCACGCGTGGAGCAAAGATTATGAAACAATTTCCAGCACATTGAGAATAGCCTCTATAGACATCACCTTTAAATAACGCGAAATAGTATAAATCTGTAAACAAATTGAAAAAAAAAGAATCCCGCTTGGAGAATAGATTGTGAAACAATTTCCATCACATTGAAAATAGTCTCGATAGACACCACCTTTAAATAACTCGAAATAGTATAAATCCGTAAACAAATTCAAAAAAATCACGCGTGGAGCACAGATTATGAAACAATTTCCAGCACATTGAGAATAGCCTCGATAGACATCACCTTTAAATAACGCGAAATAGTATAAATCTGTAAACAAATTGAGAAAAAAAATCACGCTTGGAGCATAAATTGTGAAACAATTTCCAACACATTGAAAATAGTCTCGATAGACATCGCCTTTAAATAAAGCGAAATATTATAAATCCGTAAACAAATTTAAAAGAAATCACGCGTGGAGCACAGATTATGAAACAATTTCCAGCACATTGAGAATAGACTCTATAGACATCGCCTTTAAACAACGCGAAATAGTATTATATATCCGTAAACAAATTTGAAAATACCACGCGTGGAGCACAGATTATGAAACAATTTCCAGCACATTGAGAATAGCCTCGATAGATATCACCTTTAAATAACGGAAATAGTATAAATGCGTAAACAATTTTTAAAAAAATCAAGCGTGGAGCACAGATTATGAAAAAATTTACAGCACATTGAGAATAGCCTCGATAGACATCGCCTTTATATAACGCGAAATCTTATAAACTTGTAAATAAATTTTAAAAAATCACGCGTGGAGCACAGATTATGAAACAATTTCCAGCACATTGAGAATAGCCTCCATAGACATCACCTTTAAATAACCCGAAATAGTATAAATCCATAAACTATTTAAAAAAAATCACGCGTGGAGCACAGATTATGAAACAATTTCCGGCACATTGAGAATAGCTTCGATAGACATCACCTTTAAATAACGCGAAATAGTATAAATCTGTAAACAAATTGAAAAAAAAAAAGAATCACGCTTGGAGAATAGATTGTGAAACAATTTCCAGCACATTGGAAATAGTCTCGATAGATATCGCCTTTAAATAACACAAAATAGTATAAATCCGTAAAAAAAATTAAAAAAAATCACGCGTGGAGCACAGATTATGAAACAATTTCCAGCACATTGAGAATAGCCTCGATAGACTTCACCTTTAAATAATGTTAAATAGTATAAATGCGTAAACAAATTCAAAAAAATCACGCGTGGAGCACAGATTATGAAACAATTTCCAGCACATTGAGAATAGCCTCTATAGACATCACCTTTAAATAACGCGAAATAGTATAAATCTGTAAACAATTTGAAAAAAAAAAAAGAATCACGCTTAGAGAATAGATTGTGAAACAATTTCCAGCACATTGGAAATAGTCTCGATAGACACCACCTTTAAATAACTCGAAATAGTATAAATCCGTAAACAAATTTTAAAAAATCACACTTGGAGCACAGATTATGAAACAATTTCCAGCACATTGAGAATAGCCTCGATAGACATCGCCTTTAAATAACGCGAAATATTATAAATCTGTAAACAAATTCAAAAAAATCACATGTGGAGAAATGATTATGAAACAATTTCCAGCACATTGAGAATAGCCTCGATAGACATCACCTTTAAATAACGCGAAATAGTATAAATGCGTAAACAAATTGAAAAAAAAAATCAAGATTGGAGCACAGATTGTGAAACAATTTCCAGCACATTGAAAATAGTCTCGATAGACATCGCCTTTAAATAACGCCGAATATTATAAATCCGAAAACAAATTCAAAAAATCACGCGTGGAGCACAGATTATGAAACAATTTCCAGCACATTGAGAATAGCTTCGATAGACATCACCTTTAAATAACGCGAAAAATTATAAATCTGTAAACAAATTGAAAAAAAAAATCACGCTTGGAGCATAAATTGTGAAACAATTTCCAACATATTGAAAATAGTCTCGATAGACATCGCCTTTAAATATAGCGAAATATTATAAATCCGTAAACAAATTTAAAAGAAATCACGCGTGGAGCACAGATTATGAAACAATTTCCAGCACATTGAGAATAGCCTCTATAGACATCACCTTTAAATATCGCGAAATAGTATTATATATCCGTAAACAAATTTAAAAAAATCAAGCGTGGAGCACAGATTATGAAAAAATTTACAGCACATTGAGAATAGCCTCGATAGACATCACCTTTAAATAACGCGAAATCTTATAAATTTGTAAATAAATTTTAAAAAATCACGCGTAGAGCACAGATTATGAAACAATTTCCAGCACATTGAGAATAGCCTCGATAGACATCGCCTTTAAATAACGCGGAATATTATAAATCCGAAAACAAATTTAAAAAAATCAAGCGTGGAGCACAGATTATGAAAAAATTTACAGCACATTGAGAATAGCCTCGATAGACATCACCGTTAAATAACGCGAAATTTTATAAATTTGTAAATAAATGCAAAAAAATCACGCGTGGAGCACAGATTATGAAACAATTTCCCGCACATTGAGAATAGCCTCGATAGACATCACCTTTAAATAACGTTAAATAGTATAAATGCGTAATCAAATTCAAAAAAATCACGCGTGGAGCAAAGATTATGAAACAATTTCCAGCACATTGAGAATAGCCTCTATAGACATCACCTTTAAATAACGCGAAATAGTATAAATCTGTAAACAAATTGAAAAAAAAAGAATCCCGCTTGGAGAATAGATTGTGAAACAATTTCCATCACATTGAAAATAGTCTCGATAGACACCACCTTTAAATAACTCGAAATAGTATAAATCCGTAAACAAATTCAAAAAAATCACGCGTGGAGCACAGATTATGAAACAATTTCCAGCACATTGAGAATAGCCTCTATAGACATCACCTTTAAATAACGCGAAATAGTATAAATCTGTAAACAAATTGAAAAAAAAAAAGAATCACGCTTGGAGAATAGATTGTGAAACAATTTCCAGCACATTGAAAATAGTCTCGATAGACACCACATTTAAATAACTCGAAATAGTATAAATCCGTAAACAAATTTAAAAAAATCACGCGTGGACCACAGATTATGAAACAATTTAAAGCACATTGAGAATAGCCTCGATAGACATCACCTTTAAATAACGCGAAATATTATAAATCTGTAAACAAATTGAGAAAAAAAATCACGCTTGGAGCATAAATTGTGAAACAATTTCCAACACATTGAAAATAGTCTCGATAGACATCGCCTTTAAATAAAGCGAAATATTATAAATCCGTAAACAAATTTAAAAGAAATCACGCGTGGAGCACAGATTATGAAACAATTTCCAGCACATTGAGAATAGACTCTATAGACATCGCCTTTAAACAACGCGAAATAGTATTATATATCCGTAAACAAATTTGAAAATACCACGCGTGGAGCACAGATTATGAAACAATTTCCAGCACATTGAGAATAGCCTCGATAGATATCACCTTTAAATAACGGAAATAGTATAAATGCGTAAACAATTTTTAAAAAAATCAAGCGTGGAGCACAGATTATGAAAAAATTTACAGCACATTGAGAATAGCCTCGATAGACATCGCCTTTATATAACGCGAAATCTTATAAACTTGTAAATAAATTTTAAAAAATCACGCGTGGAGCACAGATTATGAAACAATTTCCAGCACATTGAGAATAGCCTCCATAGACATCACCTTTAAATAACCCGAAATAGTATAAATCCATAAACTATTTAAAAAAATCACGCGTGGAGCACAGATTATGAAACAATTTCCGGCACATTGAGAATAGCTTCGATAGACATCACCTTTAAATAACGTGAAATAGTATAAATCTGTAAACAAATTGAAAAAAAAAAAAGAATCACGCTTGGAGAATAGATTGTGAAACAATTTCCAGCACATTGGAAATAGTCTCGATAGATATCGCCTTTAAATAACACAAAATAGTATAAATCCGTAAAAAAATTTAAAAAAATCACGCGTGGAGCACAGATTATGAAACAATTTCCAGCACATTGAGAATAGCCTCGATAGACTTCACCTTTAAATAATGTTAAATAGTATAAATGCGTAAACAAATTCAAAAAAATCACGCGTGGAGCACAGATTATGAAACAATTTCCAGCACATTGAGAGTAGCCTCTATAGACATCACCTTTAAATAACGCGAAATAGTATAAATCTGTAAACAAATTGAAAAAAAAAAAAGAATCACGCTTAGAGAATAGATTGTGAAACAATTTCCAGCACATTGGAAATAGTCTCGATAGACACCACCTTTAAATAACTCGAAATAGTATAAATCCGTTAAAAATTTTAAAAAATCACACTTGGAGCACAGATTATGAAACAATTTCCAGCACATTGAGAATAGCCTCGATAGACATCACCTTTAAATAACGCGAAATAGTATAAATGCGTAAACAAATTGAAAAAAAAAATCAAGATTGGAGCACAGATTGTGAAACAATTTCCAGCACATTGAAAATAGTCTCGATAGACATCGCCTTTAAATAACGCGGAATATTATATATCCGAAAACAAATTAAAAAAAATCACGCGTGGAACACAGATTATGAAACAATTTCCAGCACATTGAGAATAGCCTCGATAGACATCGCCTTTAAATAACGCGAAATATTATAAATCCGTAAACAAATTTAAAAAAATCACGCGTGGAGCACAGATTATGAAACAATTTCCAGAACACTGAGAATAGCCTCCATAGACATCACCTTTAAATAACCCGAAATAGTATAAATCCATAAACAAATTTAAAAAAATCACGCGTGGAGCGCAGATTATGAATCAATTTCCAGCACATTGAGAATACCTTCGATAGACATCACCTTTAAATAACGCGAAAAGTATAAATTTGTAAACAATTTGAAATATAAAACAAAAAAAAAAAAAATCACGCTTGAGGTATAAATTGTGAAACAATTTCCAGCACATTGAAAATAGTCTCGATAGATATTGCCTTTAAATAAGACGAAATAGTATAAATCCGTAAAAAAATTTAAAAAAATCACGCTTGGAGAATAGATTGTGAAACAATTTCCAGCACATTGGAAATAGTCTCGATAGACACCACCTTTAAATAACTCGAAATAGTATAAATGCGTAAACAAATAAAAAAAAATCACGCTTGAGCACAGATTATGAAACAATTTCCAAGACATTGAGAATAGTCTCGATAGACATCGCCTTTAAATACGCAAAATAGTATAAATCCGTAAACAAATTTTATAAAATCACGCTTCTAGAACAGATTATGAGACAATTTCCAGCACATTGAGAATAGCCTCGATAGACATCGCCTTTAAATAACGCCTAATATTATAAATCCGTAAACAAATTTAAAAAAATCACGCGTGGAGCACAGATTATGAAACAATTTCCAGAACATTGAGAATAGCCTCCATAGACATCACCTTTAAATAACGCGAAATACTATAAATCTGTAAACAAATTGAAAAAAAAAAGAATCACGCTTGGAGAATAGATTGTGAAACAATTTCCAGCACATTGGAAATAGTCTCGATAGACACCACCTTTAAATAACTCGAAATAGTATAAATCCGTAAACAATTTTAAAAAATCACGCGTGGAGCACAGATTATGAAACAATTTCAAGCACATTGAGAATAGCCTCGATAGACATCACCTTTAAATAACGCGAAATAGTATAAATCTGTAAACAAATTCAAAAAAATCACGTTTGGAGAACAGATTATGAAACAATTTCCAGCACATTGAGAATAGCCTCTATAGACATCACCTTTAAATAACGCGAAATAGTATAAATCTGTAAACAAATTGAAAAAAAAAAAGAATCACGCTTAGAGAATAGATTGTGAAACAATTTCCAGCACATTGGAAATAGTCTCGATAGACACCACCTTTAAATAACTCGAAATAGTATAAATCCGTAAACAAATTTTAAAAAATCACACTTGGAGCACAGATTATGAAACAATTTCCAGCACATTGAGAATAGCCTGATAGACATCGCCTTTAAATAACGCGAAATATTATAAATCTGTAAACAAATTCAAAAAAATCACGTGTGGAGAAATGATTATGAAACAATTTCCAGCACATTGAGAATAGCCTCGATAGACATCACCTTTAAATAACGCGAAATAGTATAAATGCGTAAACAAATTGAAAAAAAAAATCAAGATTGGAGCACAGATTGTGAAACAATTTCCAGCACATTGAAAATAGTCTCGATAGACATCGCCTTTAAATAACACGAAATTATATAAATCCGTAAAAAAAATTTAAAAAAATCCCGCGTGGAGCACAGATTGTGAAACAATTTCCAGCACATTGAAAATAGTCTCGATAGACATCGCCTTTAAATAACGCGGAATATTATATATCCGAAAACAAATTAAAAAAAATCACGCGTGGAGCACAGATTATGAAACAATTTCCAGAACATTGAGAATAGCCTCCATAGACATCACCTTTAAATAACCCGAAATAGTATACATCCATAAACAAATTTTAAAAAAATCACGCGTGGAGCGCAGATTATGAATCAATTTCAGCACATTGAGAATACCTTCGATAGACATCACCTTTAAATAACGCGAAAAGTATAAATCTGTAAACAATTTGAAATATAAAACAAAAAAAAAAAATCACGCTTGAGGTATAAATTGTGAAACAATTTCCAGCACATTGAAAATAGTCTCGATAGATTATAGACAAAAATAATTTAATAAGACGAAATAAGACGAAATAGTATAAATCCGTAAAAAAATTTAAAAAAATCACGCTTGGAGAATAGATTGTGAAACAATTTCCAGCACATTGGAAATAGTCTCGATAGACACCACCTTTAAATAACTCGAAATAGTATAAATCCGTAAACAAATTTAAAAAAATAACGCGTGGAGCACAGATTATGAAAGAATTTCAAGCACATTGAGAATAGCCTCGATAGACATCACCTTTAAATAACGCGAAATAGTATAAATGCGTAAACAAATTTAAAAAAATCACGCTTGAGCACAGATTATGAAACAATTTCCAACACATTGAGAATAGTCTCGATAGACATCGCCTTTAAATACGCAAAATAGTATAAATCCGTAAACAAATTTAAAAAAATCACAGGTGGAGAACAGATTATGAAACAATTTCGAGCACATTGAGAATAGCCTCCATAGACATCACCTTTAAATAACGCGAAAAAGTATAAATCTGTAAACAAATTGAGAAAAAAATCACGCTTGGAGCATAAATTGTGAAACAATTTCCAACACATTGAAAATAGTCTCGATAGACACCGCCTTTAAATAAAGCCGAATATTATAAATCGTAAACAAATTTAAAAGAAATCATGCGTGGAGCACAGATTATGAAACAATTTCCAGCACATTGAGAATAGCCTCGATAGATATCACCTTTAAATAACGCGAAATAGTATAAATGCGTAAACAATTTTTAAAAAAATCAAGCGTGGAGCACAGATTATGATAAAATTTACAGCACATTGAGAATAGCCTCGATAGACATCGCCTTTAAATAACGCGAAATATTATAAATTTGTAAATAAATTTAAAAAAATGACGCGTGGAGAACAGATTATGAAACAATTTCCAGCACATTGAAAATAGTCTCGATAGACATCGCCTTTAAATAATGCGGAATAGTATAAATGCGTAAACAAATTTAAAAAAACCACGCTTGGAGCACAGATTATGAAACAATTTCCAGCACATTGAGAATAGTCTCGATAGACATCGCCTTTAAATAATGCGGAATATTATAAATCCGAAAACAAATTCAAAAAAATCACGCGTGGAGCACAGATTATGAAACAATTTCCGGAACATTGAGAATAGCCTCCATAGACATCACCTTTAAATAACGCGAAATAGTATAAATGCGTAAACAAATTTAAAAAAACCACGCTTGGAGCACAGATTATGAAATAATTTCCAGCACATTGAGAATAGTCTCGATAGACATCGCCTTTAAATAATGCGGAATATTATAAATCCGAAAACAAATTCAAAAAAATCACGCGTGGAGCACAGATTATGAAACAATTTCCAGAACATTGAGAATAGCCTCCATAGATATCGCCTTTAAATAACACGAAATTATATAAATCCGTAAAAAAAATTTAAAAAAATCACGCGTGGAGCACAGATTGTGAAACAATTTCCAGCACATTGAGAATAGCCTCGATAGACATCGCCTTTAAATAACGCGAAATAGTATAAATCTGTAAACAAATTGAAAAAAAAAAGAATCACGCTTGGAGAATAGATTGTGAAACAATTTCCAGCACATTGAAAATAGTCTCGATAGACACCACATTTAAATAACTCGAAATAGTATAAATCCGTAAACAAATTTAAAAAAATCACGCGTGGACCACAGATTATGAAACAATTTCCAGCACATTGAGAATAGCCTCGATAGACATCACCTTTAAATAACGCGAAATAGTATAAATCTGTAAAAAAATTGAAAAAAAAAAGAATCACGCGTGGAGCATAGATTATGAAACAATTTCCAGCACATTGAGAATAGACTCTATAGACATCGCCTTTAAACAACGCGAAATAGTATTATATATCCGTAAACAAATTTGAAAATATCACGCGTGGAGCACAGATTATGAAACAATTCCCAGCACATTGAGAATAGCCTCGATAGATATCACCTTTAAATAACGGAAATAGTATAAATGCGTAAACAATTTTTAAAAAAATCAAGCGTGGAGCACAGATTATGAAACAATTTACAGCACATTGAGAATAGCCTCCATAGACATCACCTTTAAATAACCCGAAATAGTATAAATCCATAAACTAATTTAAAAAAATCAGGCGTGGAGCACAGATTATGAAACAATTTCCGGCACATTGAGAATAGCTTCGATAGACATCACCTTTAAATAACGCGAAATAGTATAAATCTGTAAACAAATTGAAAAAAAAAAAAAAGAATCACGCTTGGAGAATAGAATGTGAAACAATTTCCAGCACATTGGAAATAGTCTCGATAGATATCGCCTTTAAATAACACAAAATAGTATAAATCCGTAAAAAAAATAAAAAAAATCACGCGTGGAGCACAGATTATGAAACAATTTCCAGCACATTGAGAATAGCCTCGATAGACTTCACCTTTAAATAATGTTAAAGAGTATAAATGCGTAAACAAATTCAAAAAAATCACGCGTGGAGCACAGATTATGAAACAATTTCCAGCACATTGAGAATAGCCTCTATAGACATCGCCTTTAAATAACGCGAAATAGTATTATATATCTGTAAACAAATTTAAAAAAATCAAGCGTGGAGCACAGATTATGAAAAAATTTACAGCACATTCAGAATAGCCTCGATAGACATCACCATTAAATAACGCGAAATCTTATAAATATGTAAATAAACTTAAAAAAATCACGCGTGGAGCACAGATTATGAAACAATTTCCAGCACATTGAGAATAGCCTCTATAGACATCGCCTTTAAATAACGCGAAATAGTATTATATATCCCTAAACAAATTTAAAAAAATCAAGCGTGGAGCACAGATTATGAAAAAATTTACAGCACATTGAGAATAGCCTCGATAGACATCACCTTTAAATAACGCGAAATCTTATAAATTTGTAAATAAATTTAAAAAAATCACGCGTGGAGCACAGATTATGAAACAATTTCCAGCACATTGAGAATAGTCTCGATAGACATCGCCTTTAAATACGCAAAATAGTATAAATCCGTAAACAAATTCAAAAAAATCACGCGTGGAGCACAGATTATGAAACAATTTCCAGCACATTGAGAACAGCCTCGATAGACATCGCCTTTAAATAACGCGGAATATTATAAATCCGAAAACAAATTTAAAAAAATCAAGCGTGGAGCACAGATTATGAAAAAATTTACAGCACATTGAGAATAGCCTCGATAGACATCACCGTTAAATAACGCGAAATCTTATAAATTTGTAAATAAATGCAAAAAAATCACGCGTGGAGTACAGATTATGAAACAATATCCCGCACATTGAGAATAGCCTCGATAGACATCACCTTTAAATAACGTTAAATAGTATAAATGCGTAAACAAATTCAAAAAAATCACGCGTGGAGCACAGATTATGAAACAATTTCCAGCACATTGAGAATAGCCTCTATAGACATCACCTTTAAATAACGCGGAATATTATAAATCCGAAAACAAATTTAAAAAAATCAAGCGTGGAGCACAGATTATGAAAAAATTTACAGCACATTGAGAATAGCCTCGATAGACATCACCGTTAAATAACGCGAAATCTTATAAATTTGTAAATAAATGCAAAAAAATCACGCGTGGAGTACAGATTATGAAACAATATCCCGCACATTGAGAATAGCCTCGATAGACATCACCTTTAAATAACGTTAAATAGTATAAATGCGTAAACAAATTCAAAAAAATCACGCGTGGAGCACAGATTATGAAACAATTTCCAGCACATTGAGAATAGCCTCTATAGACATCACCTTTAAATAACGCGAAATAGTATAAATCTGTAAACAAATTGAAAAAAAAAAAGAATCACGCTTGGAGAATAGATTGTGAAACAATTTCCAGCACATTGAAAATAGTCTCGATAGACACCACATTTAAATAGCTCGAAATAGTATAATTCGTAAACAAATTTAAAAAAATCACGCGTGGACCACAGATTATGAAACAATTTCCAGCACATTGAGAATAGCCTCGATAGACATCACCTTTAAATAACGCGAAATAGTATAAATCTGTAAACAAATTGAGAAAAAAAATCACGCTTGGAGCATAAATTGTGAAACAATTTCCAACACATTGAAAATAGTCTCGATAGACATCGCCTTTAAATAAAGCGAAATATTATAAATCCGTAAACAAATTTAAAAGAAATCACGCGTGGAGCACAGATTATGAAACAATTTCCAGCACATTGAGAATAGACACTATAGACATCGCATTTAAACAACGCGAAATAGTATTATATATCCGTAAACCAATTTGAAAATATCACGCGTGGAGCACAGATTATGAAACAATTTCCAGCACATTGAGAATAGCCTCGATAGATATCACCTTTAAATAACGGAAATAGTATAAATGCGTAAACAATTTTTAAAAAAATCAAGCGTGGAGCATGTAGTAGAGATCCGCACTTTAAAATATTTGGAGATCGTAAATTATTACCAGGTTCAGTTTCTTTGCATTCGCTGGAGTCTATAAATAGCTGTAGGCTGTGATCAGTGTAGAAATAATGCTTTTAAATTGTTTTTTACGAAATCTGTTTATTTGGAGTAACTATATAAAATTAAAGCATTTTCATACAGAAATGGATAGGGATGGTGCCTGATAGAATTTCTAAAGACGATTTTTTTACATGACTGAGTTCATGAAGTGCAAGGGAGCAATTGCCAATTATTCTGTAATATACACATTGGCATCAAACAATTGGCGAAAAGAGCACATGAAAAATGAATGATGTCATATGAGAAAAATTATCTGTTACCTTTGGACAATGAGGAGAATTTTGAATTGTGTGGCAGGGCCACCAGCATAGCAGTCCTAAAAATAAGCCAAAAAGAATTCGAACGCCAATTCGTACGTTAAGAGGAAAGTTTTGAGAACATAGCGTTAAAGACAATACAGACCGCATTTACTGGAAATGTTTATGATTTAACAAGGAAGTCATACTCAAAAATTAAGCAGAGATCAAAGAGTTATTTCTACTGGCCGAAAGCAAAGTCGATCTTTATTCTTTTTTTTTATCTAGTCAGCGTGAATAATCATCTAAATGAATTTTATGAATGCGAGAGCCGATTTAGTGGTAAAGGCATCTGTTAAATTTCTTTTCTTTCTTTTCTTTTGTAGGAAAGTTACAATGGGAACTGAAATAAAGGTTAGGATAAAATGAATGAGTAATTAAAGATTAGTTTTAACTGAAATTTAGAGAAAGGAATAATTTAAGAAACATATATGTGATTCCACATCACATATGCTGGTGGCCCTGCCACACAATTCAAAATTCTCCTCATTGTCCAAAGGTAACAGATAATTTTTCTCATATGACATCATTCATTTTTCATGTGCTCTTTTCGCCAATTGTTTGATGCCAATGTGTATATTACAGAATAATTGGCAATTGCTCCCTTGCACTTCATGAACTCAGTCATGTAAAAAAATCGTCTTTAGAAATTCTATCAGGCACCATCCCTATCCATTTCTGTATGAAAATGCTTTAATTTTATATAGTTACTCCAAATAAACAGATTTCGTAAAAAACAATTTAAAAGCATTATTTCTACACTGATCACAGCCTACAGCTATTTATAGACTCCAGCGAATGCAAAGAAACTGAACCTGGTAATAATTTACGATCTCCAAATATTTTAAAGTGCGGATCTCTACTACAGAGCACAGATTATGAAAAAATTTACAGCACATTGAGAATAGCCTCCATAGACATCACCTTTAAATAACCCGAAATAGTATAAATCCGTAAACAAATTTAAAAAAATCACGCGTGGACCACAGATTATGAAACAATTTCCAGCACATTGAGAATAGCCTCGATAGACATCACCTTTAAATAACGCGAAATAGTATAAAGCTGTAAACAAATTGAGAAAAAAAATCACGCTTGGAGCATAAATTGTGAAACAATTTCCAACACATTGAAAATAGTCTCGATAGACATCGCCTTTAAGTAAAGCGAAATATTATAAATCCGTAAACAAATTTAAAAGAAATCACGCGTGGAGCATAGATTATGAAACAATTTCCAGCACATTGAGAATAGACTCTATAGACATCGCCTTTAAACAATGCGAAATAGTATTATATATCCGTAAACAAATTTGAAAATATCACGCGTGGAGCACAGATTATGAAACAATTCCCAGCACATTGAGAATAGCCTCGATAGATATCACCTTTAAATAACGGAAATAGTATAAATGCGTAAACAATTTTTAAAAAAATCAAGCGTGGAGCACAGATTATGAAACAATTTACAGCACATTGAGAATAGCCTCCATAGACATCACCTTTAAATAACCCGAAATAGTATAAATCCATAAACTAATTTAAAAAAATCAGGCGTGGAGCACAGATTATGAAACAATTTCCGGCACATTGAGAATAGCTTCGATAGACATCACCTTTAAATAACGCGAAATAGTATAAATCTGTAAACAAATTGAAAAAAAAAAAAAAAAAGAATCACGCTTGGAGAATAGAATGTGAAACAATTTCCAGCACATTGGAAATAGTCTCGATAGATATCGCCTTTAAATAACACAAAATAGTATAAATCCGTAAAAAAAATAAAAAAAATCACGCGTGGAGCACAGATTATGAAACAATTTCCAGCACATTGAGAATAGCCTCGATAGACTTCACCTTTAAATAATGTTAAAGAGTATAAATGCGTAAACAAATTCAAAAAAATCACGCGTGGAGCACAGATTATGAAACAATTTCCAGCACATTGAGAATAGCCTCTATAGACATCGCCTTTAAATAACGCGAAATAGTATTATATATCCGTAAACAAATTTAAAAAAATCAAGCGTGGAGCACAGATTATGAAAAAATTTACAGCACATTCAGAATAGCCTCGATAGACATCACCTTTAAATAACGCGAAATCTTATAAATATGTAAATAAACTTAAAAAAATCACGCGTGGAGCACAGATTATGAAACAATTTCCAGCACATTGAGAATAGCCTCTATAGACATCGCCTTTAAATAACGCGAAATAGTATTATATATCCCTAAACAAATTTAAAAAAATCAAGCGTGGAGCACAGATTATGAAAAAATTTACAGCACATTGAGAATAGCCTCGATAGACATCACCTTTAAATAACGCGAAATCTTATAAATTTGTAAATAAATTTAAAAAAATCACGCGTGGAGCACAGATTATGAAACAATTTCCAGCACATTGAGAATAGTCTCGATAGACATCGCCTTTAAATACGCAAAATAGTATAAATCCGTAAACAAATTCAAAAAAATCACGCGTGGAGCACAGATTATGAAACAATTTCCAGCACATTGAGAACAGCCTCGATAGACATCGCCTTTAAATAACGCGGAATATTATAAATCCGAAAACAAATTTAGAAAAATCAAGCGTGGAGCACAGATTATGAAAAAATTTACAGCACATTGAGAATAGCCTCGATAGACATCACCGTTAAATAACGCGAAATCTTATAAATTTGTAAATAAATGCAAAAAAATCACGCGTGGAACACAGATTATGAAACAATTTCCAGCACATTGAGAATAGCCTCGATAGACATCGCCTTTAAATAACGCGGAATATTATAAATCCGAAAACAAATTTAAAAAAATCAAGCGTGGAGCACAGATTATGAAAAAATTTACAGCACATTGAGAATAGCCTCGATAGACATCACCGTTAAATAACGCGAAATCTTATAAATTTGTAAATAAATGCAAAAAAATCACGCGTGGAGCACAGATTATGAAACAATTTCCCGCACATTGAGAATAGCCTCGATAGACATCACCTTTAAATAACGTTAAATAGTATAAATGCGTAAACAAATTCAAAAAAATCACGCGTGGAGCACAGATTATGAAACAATTTCCAGCACATTGAGAATAGCCTCTATAGACATCACCTTTAAATAACGCGAAATAGTATAAATCTGTAAACAAATTGAAAAAAAAAAAGAATCACGCTTGGAGAATAGATTGTGAAACAATTTCCAGCACATTGAAAATAGTCTCGATAGACACCACATTTAAATAACTCGAAATAGTATAAATCCGTAAACAAATTTAAAAAAATCACGCGTGGACCACAGATTATGAAACAATTTCCAGCACATTGAGAATAGCCTTGATAGACATCACCTTTAAATAACGCGAAATAGTATAAATCTGTAAACAAATTGAGAAAAAAAATCACTCTTGGAGCATAAATTGTGAAACAATTTCCAACACATTGAAAATAGTCTCGATAGACATCGCCTTTAAATAAAGCGAAATATTATAAATCCGTAAACAAATTTAAAAGAAATCACGCGTGGAGCACAGATTATGAAACAATTTCCAGCACATTGAGAATAGACACTATAGACATCGCATTTAAACAAAGCGAAATAGTATTATATATCCGTAAACAAATTTGAAAATATCACGCGTGGAGCACAGATTATGAAACAATTTCCAGCACATTGAGAATAGCCTCGATAGATATCACCTTTAAATAACGGAAATAGTATAAATGCGTAAACAATTTTTAAAAAAATCAAGCGTGGAGCACAGATTATGAAAAAATTTACAGCACATTGAGAATAGCCTCCATAGACATCACCTTTAAATAACCCGAAATAGTATAAATCCATAAACTAATTTTAAAAAATCAGGCGTGGAGCACAGATTATGAAACAATTTCCGGCACATTGAGAATAGCTTCGATAGACATCACCTTTAAATAACGCGAAATAGTATAAATCTATAAACAAATTGAAAAAAAAAAAAAAAGAATCACGCTTGGAGAATAGATTGTGAAAAAATTTCCAGCACATTGGAAATAGTCTCGATAGATATCGCCTTTAAATAACACAAAATAGTATAAATCCGTAAAAAAAATAAAAAAAATCACGCGTGGAGCACAGATTATGAAACAATTTCCAGCACATTGAGAATAGCCTCGATAGACTTCACCTTTAAATAATGTTAAATAGTATAAATGCGTAAACAAATTCAAAAAAATCACGCGTGGAGCACAGATTATGAAAAAATTTACAGCACATTGAGAATAGCCTCGATAGACATCACCTTTAAATAACGCGAAATCTTATAAATTTGTAAATAAACTTAAAAAAATCACGCGTGGAGCACAGATTATGAAACAATTTCCAGCACATTGAGAATAGCCTCTATAGACATCGCCTTTAAATAACGCGAAATAGTATTATATATCCGTAAACAAATTTAAAAAAATCAAGCGTGGAGCACAGATTACAAAAAATTTACAGCACATTGAGAATAGCCTCGATAGACATCACCTTTAAATAACGCGAAATCTTATAAATTTGTAAATAAATTTAAAAAAATCACGCGTGGAGCACAGATTATGAAACAATTTCCAGCACATTGAGAATAGTCTCGATAGACATCGCCTTTAAATACGCAAAATAGTATAAATCCGTAAACAAATTCAAAAAAATCACGCGTGGAGCACAGATTATGAAACAATTTCCAGCACATTGAGAACAGCCTCGATAGACATCGCCTTTAAATAACGCGGAATATTATAAATCCGAAAACAAATTTAGAAAAATCAAGCGTGGAGCACAGATTATGAAAAATTTACAGCACATTGAGAATAGCCTCGATAGACATCACCGTTAAATAACGCGAAATCTTATAAATTTGTAAATAAATGCAAAAAAATCACGCGTGGAGCACAGATTATGAAACAATTTCCCGCACATTGAGAATAGCCTCGATAGACATCACCTTTAAATAACGTTAAATAGTATGAATGCGTAAACAAATTCAAAAAAATCACGCGTGGAGAACAGATTATGAAACAATTTCCAGCACATTGAGAACAGCCTCTATAGACATCACCTTTAAATAACGCGAAATAGTATAAATCTGTAAACAAATTGAAAAAAAAAAAAAAAGAATCACGCTTGGAGAATAGATTATGAAACAATTTCGAGCACATTGGAAATAGTCTCGATAGATATCGCCTTTAAATAACACAAAATAGTATAAATCCGTAAAAAAAAATAAAAAAAATCACGCGTGGAGCACAGATTATGAAACAATTTCCAGCACATTGAGAATAGCCTCGATAGACTTCACCTTTAAATAATGTTAAATAGTATAAATGCGTAAACAAATTCAAAAAAATCACGCGTGGAGCACAGATTATGAAACAATTTCCAGCACATTGAGAATAGCCTCTATAGACATCGCCTTTAAATAACGCGAAATAGTATTATATATCCGTAAACAAATTTAAAAAAATCAAGCGTGGAGCACAGATTACAAAAAATTTACAGCACATTGAGAATAGCCTCGATAGACATCACCTTTAAATAACGCGAAATCTTATAAATTTGTAAATAAATTTAAAAAAATCACGCGTGGAGCACAGATTATGAAACAATTTCCAGCACATTGAGAATAGTCTCGATAGACATCGCCTTTAAATACGCAAAATAGTATAAATCCGTAAACAAATTCAAAAAAATCACGCGTGGAGCACAGATTATGAAACAATTTCCAGCACATTGAGAACAGCCTCGATAGACATCGCCTTTAAATAACGCGGAATATTATAAATCCGAAAACAAATTTAGAAAAATCAAGCGTGGAGCACAGATTATGAAAAATTTACAGCACATTGAGAATAGCCTCGATAGACATCACCGTTAAATAACGCGAAATCTTATAAATTTGTAAATAAATGCAAAAAAATCACGCGTGGAGCACAGATTATGAAACAATTTCCCGCACATTGAGAATAGCCTCGATAGACATCACCTTTAAATAACGTTAAATAGTATAAATGCGTAAACAAATTCAAAAAAATCACGCGTGGAGCACAGATTATGAAACAATTTCCAGCACATTGAGAACAGCCTCTATAGACATCACCTTTAAATAACGCGAAATAGTATAAATCTGTAAACAAATTGAAAAAAAAAAGAATCCCGCTTGGAGAATAGATTGTGAAACAATTTCCAGCACATTGAAAATAGTCTCGATAGACACCACCTTTAAATAACTCGAAATAGTATAAATCCGTAAACAAATTCAAAAAAATCACGCGTGGAGCACAGATTATGAAACAATTTCCAGCACATTGAGAATAGCCTCTATAGACATCACCTTTAAATAACGCGAAATAGTATAAATCTGTAAACAAATTGAAAAAAAAAAGAATCACGCTTGGAGAATAGATTGTGAAACAATTTCCAGCACATTGAAAATAGTCTCGATAGACACCACATTTAAATACCTCGAAATAGTATAAATCCGTAAACAAATTTAAAAAAATCACGCGTGGACCACAGATTATGAAACAATTTCCAGCACATTGAGAATAGCCTCGATAGTCATCACCTTTAAATAACGCGAAATATTATAAATCCGTAAACAAATTTAAAAGAAATCACGCGTGGAGCACAGATTATGAAACAATTTCCAGCACATTGAGAATAGACTCTATAGACATCGCCTTTAAATAAAGCGAAATATTATAAATCCGTAAACAAATTTAAAAGAAATCACGCGTGGAGCACAGATTATGAAACAATTTCCAGCACATTGAGAATAGACTCTATAGACATCGCCTTTAAACAACGCGAAATAGTATTATATATCCGTAAACAAATTTGAAAATATCACGCGTGGAGCACAGATTATGAAACAATTTCCAGCACATTGAGAATAGCCTCGATAGATATCACCTTTAAATAACGGAAATAGTATAAATGCGTAAACAATTTTTAAAAAAATCAAGCGTGGAGCACAGATTATGAAAAAATTTACAGCACATTGAGAATAGCCTCGATAGACATCGCCTTTATATAACGCGAAATCTTATAAACTTGTAAATAAATTTTTAAAAATCACGCTAGGAGCACAGATTATGAAACAATTTCCAGCACATTGAGAATAGCCTCCATAGACATCACTTTTAAATAACCCGAAATAGTATAAATCCATAAACTAATTAAAAAAAATCACGCGTGGAGCACAGATTATGAAACAATTTTCGGCACATTGAGAATAGCTTCGATAGACATCACCTTTAAATAACGCGAAATAGTATAAATATGTAAACAAATTGAAAAAAAAAAGAATCACGCTTGGAGAATAGATTGTGAAACAATTTCCAGCACATTGGAAATAGTCTCGATAGACACCACCTTTAAATAACTCGAAATAGTATAAATCCGTAAACAAATTTAAAAAAATCACGCGTGGAGCACAGATTATGAAACAATTTCAAGCACATTGAGAATAGCCTCGATAGACATCACCTTTAAATAACGCGAAATAGTATAAATGCGTAAACAAATTTAAAAAAATCACACTTTTAGCACAGATTATGAAACAATTTCCAGCACATTGAGAATAGCCTCGATAGACATCGCCTTTAAATAACGCGAAAATAGTATAAATCTGTAAACAAATTCAAAAAAAATCACGTGTGGAGAACAGATTATGAAACAATTTCCAGCACATTGAGAATAGCCTCGATAGACATTACCTTTAAATAACGCGAAAAAGTATAAATGCGTAAACAAATTTAAAAAAATCACGCTTGGAGCACAGATTATGAAACAATTTCCAGCACATTGAGAATAGTCTCGATAGACATCGCCTTTAAATACGCAAAATAGTATAAATCCGTAAACAAATTCAAAAAAATCACGCGTGGAGAACAGATTATGAAACAATTTCCAGCACATTGACAATAGTCTCCATAGATATCGCCTTTAAATACGCAAAATAGTATAAATCCGTAAACAAATTAAAAAAAATCACGCGTGGAGCATAGATTGTGAAACAATTTCCAGCACATTGAAAATAGTCTCGATAGACATCGCCTTTAAATAACGCCGAATATTATAAATCCGAAAACAAATTCAAAAAATCACGCGTGGAGCACAGATTATGAAACAATTTCCAGCACATTGAGAATAGCTTCGATAGACATCACCTTTAAATAACGCGAAAAATTATAAATCTGTAAACAAATTGAAAAAAAAAATCACGCTTGGAGCATAAATTGTGAAACATTTTCCAACATATTGAAAATAGTCTCGATAGACATCGCCTTTAAATAAAGCGAAATATTATAAATCCGTAAACAAATTTAAAAGAAATCACGCGTGGAGCACAGATTATGAAAAAATTTACAGCACATTGAGAATAGCCTCGATAGACATCACCTTTAAATAACGCGAAATCTTATAAATTTGTAAATAAATTAAAAAAAATCACGCGTAGAGCACAGATTATGAAACAATTTCCAGCACATTGAGAATAGCCTCGATAGACATCGCCTTTAAATAACGCGGAATATTATAAATCCGAAAACAAATTTAAAAAAATCAAGCGTGGAGCACAGATTATGAAAAAATTTACAGCACATTGAGAATAGCCTCGATAGACATCACCGTTAAATAACACGAAATCTTATAAATTTGTAAATAAATGCAAAAAAATCACGCGTGGAGCACAGATTATGAAACAATTTCCCGCACATTGAGAATAGCCTCGATAGACATCACCTTTAAATAACGTTAAATAGTATAAATGCGTAAACAAATTCAAAAAAATCACGCGTGGAGCAAAGATTATGAAACAATTTCCAGCACATTGAGAATAGCCTCTATAGACATCACCTTTAAATAACGCGAAATAGTATAAATCTGTAAAAAAATTGAAAAAAAAAAGAATCCCGCTTGGAGAATAGATTGTGAAACAATTTCCAGCACATTGAAAATAGTCTCGATAGACACCACCTTTAAATAACTCGAAATAGTATAAATCCGTAAACAAATTAAAAAAAATCAGGCGTGGAGCACAGATTATGAAACAATTTCCAGCACATTGAGAATAGCCTCTATAGACATCACCTTTAAATAACGCGAAATAGTATAAATCTGTAAACAAATTGAAAAAAAAAAAGAATCACGCTTGGAGAATAGATTGTGAAACAATTTCCAGCACATTGAAAATAGTCTCGATAGACACCACATTTAAATAACTCGAAATAGTATAAATCCGTAAACAAATTTAAAAAATTCACGCGTGGACCACAGATTATGAAACAATTTAAAGCACATTGAGAATAGCCTCGATAGACATCACCTTTAAATAACGCGAAATAGTATAAATCTGTAAACAAATTGAGAAAAAAAATCACGCTTGGAGCATAAATTGTGAAACAATTTCCAACACATTGAAAATAGTCTCGATAGACATCGCCTTTAAATAAAGCGAAATATTATAAATCCGTAAACAAATTTAAAAGAAATCACGCGTGGAGCACAGATTATGAAACAATTTCCAGCACATTGAGAATAGACTCTATAGACATCGCCTTTAAACAACGCGAAATAGTATTATATATCCGTAAACAAATTTGAAAATACCACGCGTGGAGCACAGATTATGAAACAATTTCCAGCACATTGAGAATAGCCTCGATAGATATCACCTTTAAATAACGGAAATAGTATAAATGCGTAAACAATTTTTTAAAAAATCAAGCGTGGAGCACAGATTATGAAACAATTTCCAGCACATTGAGAATAGCCTCCATAGACATCACCTTTAAATAACCCGAAATAGTATAAATCCATAAACTATTTAAAAAAAATCACGCGTGGAGCACAGATTATGAAACAATTTCCGGCACATTGAGAATAGCTTCGATAGACATCACCTTTTAATAACGCGAAATAGTATAAATCTGTAAACAAATTGAAAAAAAAAAAGAATCACGCTTGGAGAATAGATTGTGAAACAATTTCCAGCACATTGGAAATAGTCTCGATAGATATCGCCTTTAAATAACACAAAATAGTATAAATCCGTAAAAAAAATTTAAAAAAATCACGCATGGAGCACAGATTATGAAACAATTTCCAGCACATTGAGAATAGCCTCGATAGACTTCACCTTTAAATAATGTTAAATAGTATAAATGCGTAAACAAATTCAAAAAAATCACGCGTGGAGCACAGATTATGAAACAATTTCCAGCACATTGAGAATAGCCTCTATAGACATCACCTTTAAATAACGCGAAATAGTATAAATCTGTAAACAAATTGAAAAAAAAAAAGAATCACGCTTAGAGAATAGATTGTGAAACAATTTCCAGCACATTGGAAATAGTCTCGATAGACACCACCTTTAAATAACTCGAAATAGTATAAATCCGTAAACAAATTTAAAAAAATCACACTTGGAGCACAGATTATGAAACAATTTCCAGCACATTGAGAATAGCCTCGATAGACATCGCCTTTAAATAACGCGAAATATTATAAATCTGTAAACAAATTCAAAAAAATCACGTGTGGAGAAATGATTATGAAACAATTTCCAGAACATTGAGAATAGCCTCGATAGACATCACCTTTAAATAACGCGAAATAGTATAAATGCGTAAACAAATTGAAAAAAAAAATCAAGATTGGAGCACAGATTGTGAAACAATTTCCAGCACATTGAAAATAGTCTCGATAGACATCGCCTTTAAATAACGCGGAATATTATATATCCGAAAACAAATTCAAAAAAATCACGGGTGGAACACAGATTATGAAACAATTTCCAGCACATTGAGAATAGCCTCGATAGACATCGCCTTTAAATAACGCGAAATATTATAAATCCGTAAACAAATTAAAAAAAATCACGCGTGGAGCACAGATTATGAAACAATTTCCAGAACATTGAGAATAGCCTCCATAGACATCACCTTTAAATAACCCGAAATAGTATAAATCCATAAACAAATTTAAAAAAATCACGCGTGGAGCGCAGATTATGAATCAATTTCCAGCACATTGAGAATACCTTCGATAGACATCACCTTTAAATAACGCGGAAAGTATAAATCTGTAAACAATTTGAAATATAAAACAAACAAAAAAAAAATCACGCTTGAGGTATAAATTGTGAAACAATTTCCAGCACATTGAAAATAGTCTCGATAGATATTGCCTTTAAATAAGAGGAAATAGTATAAATCCGTAAAAAAATTTAAAAAAATCACGCTTGGAGAATAGATTGTGAAACAATTTCCAGCACATTGGAAATAGTCTCGATAGACACCACCTTTAAATAACTCGAAATAGTATAAATCCGTAAACAAATTTAAAAAAATAACGCGTGGAGCACAGATTATGAAAGAATTTCAAGCACATTGAGAATAGCCTCGATAGACATCACCTTTAAATAACGCGAAATAGTATAAATGCGTAAACAAATTAAAAAAAATCACGCTTGAGCACAGATTATGAAACAATTTCCAACACATTGAGAATAGTCTCGATAGACATCGCCTTTAAATACGCAAAATAGTATAAATCCGTAAACAAATTTAAAAAAATCACGCGTGGAGAACAGATTATGAAACAATTTCCAGCACATTGAGAATAGCCTCGATAGACATCGCCTTTAAATAACGCGAAATATTATAAATCCGTAAACAAATTTAAAAAAATCACGCGTGGAGCACAGATTATGAAACAATTTCCAGAACATTGAGAATAGCCTCCATAGACATCACCTTTAAATAACGCGAAATAGTATAAATCTGTAAACAAATTGAAAAAAAAAAGAATCACGCTTGGAGAATAGATTGTGAAACAATTTCCAGCACATTGGAAATAGTCTCGATAGACACCAGCTTTAAATAACTCGAAATAGTATAAATCCGTAAACAATTTTAAAAAATCACGCGTGGAGCACAGATTATGAAACAATTTCAAGCACATTGAGAATAGCCTCGATAGACATCACCTTTAAATAACGCGAAATAGTATAAATCTGTAAACAAATTCAAAAAAATCACGTTTGGACAACAGATTATGAAACAATTTCCAGCACATTGAGAATAGCCTCTATAGACATCACCTTTAAATAACGCGAAATAGTATAAATCTGTAAACAAATTGAAAAAAAAAAGAATCACGCTTAGAGAATAGATTGTGAAACAATTTCCAGCACATTGGAAATAGTCTCGATAGACACCACCTTTAAATAACTCGAAATAGTATAAATCCGTAAACAAATTTAAAAAAATCACACTTGGAGCACACATTATGAAACAATTTCCAGCACATTGAGAATAGCCTCGATAGACATCGCCTTTAAATAACGCGAAATATTATAAATCTGTAAACAAATTCAAAAAAATCACGTGTGGAGAAATGATTATAAAACAATTTCCAGCACATTGAGAATAGCCTCGATAGACATCACCTTTAAATAACGCGAAATAGTATAAATGCGTAAACAAATTGAAAAAAAAAATCAAGATTGGAGCACAGATTGTGAAACAATTTCCAGCACATTGAAAATAGTCTCGATAGACATCGCCTTTAAATAACGCGAAATTATTTAAATCCGTAAAAAAAATTTTTAAAAATCACGCGTGGAGCACAGATTGTGAAACAATTTCCAGCACATTGAAAATAGTATCGATAGACATCGCCTTTAAATAACGCGGAATATTATATATCCGAAAACAAATTCAAAAAAATCACGCGTGGAACACAGATTATGAAACAATTTCCAGCACATTGAGAATAGCCTCGATAGACATCGCCTTTAAATAACGCGTAATATTATAAATCCGTAAACAAATTAAAAAAAATCACGCGTGGAGCACAGATTATGAAACAATTTCCAGAACATTGAGAATAGCCTCCATAGACATCACCTTTAAATAACCAGAAATAGTATAAATCCATAAACAAATCTAAAAAAAAATCACGCGTGGAGCGCAGATTATGAATCAATTTCCAGCACATTGAGAATACCTTCGATAGACATCACCTTTAAATAACGCGAAAAGTATAAATCTGTAAACAATTTGAAATATAAAACAAAAAAAAAAAAAAAAATCACGCTTGAGGTATAAATTGTGAAACAATTTCCAGCACATTGAAAATAGTCTCGATAGATATTGCCTTTAAATAAGACGAAACAGTATAAATCCGTAAAAAAATTTAAAAAAATCACGCTTGGAGAATAGATTGTGAAACAATTTCCAGCACATTGGAAATAGTCTCGATAGACACCACCTTTAAATAACTCGAAATAGTATAAATCCGTAAACAAATTTAAAAAAATAACGCGTGGAGCACAGATTATGAAAGAATTTCAAGCACATTGAGAATAGCCTCGATAGACATCACCTTTAAATAACGCGAAATAGTATAAATGCGTAAACAAATTTAAAAAAATCACGCTTGAGCACAGATTATGAAACAATTTCCAACACATTGAGAATAGTCTCGATAGACATCGCCTTTAAATACGCAAAATAGTATAAATCCGTAAACAAATTTTAAAAAATCACGCGTGGAGAACAGATTATGAAACAATTTCGAGCACATTGAGAATAGCCTCGATAGACATCGCCTTTAAATAACGCGAAATATTATAAATCCGTAAACAAATTTTAAAAAATCACGCGTGGAGCACAGATTATGAAACAAATTCCAGAACATTGAGAATAGCCTCCATAGACATCACCTTTAAATAACGCGAAAAAGTATAAATCTGTAAACAAATTGAGACAAAAATCACGCTTGGAGCATAAATTGTGAAACAATTTCCAACACATTGAAAATAGTCTCGATAGACATCGCCTTTAAATAAAGCCGAATATTATAAATCCGTAAACAAATTTAAAAGAAATCATGCGTGGAGCACAGATTATGAAACAATTTCCAGCACATTGAGAATAGCCTCTATAGACATCGCCTTTAAATAACGCGAAATCTTATAAATTTGTAAATAAATTTAAAAAAGTGACGCGTGGAGAACAGATTATGAAACAATTTCCAGCACATTGAGAATAGTCTCGATAGACATCGCCTTTAAATAATGCGGAATATTATAAATCCGAAAACAAATTCAAAAAAATCACGCGTGGAGCACAGATTATGAAACAATTTCCGGAACATTGAGAATAGCCTCCATAGACATCACCTTTAAATAACGCGAAATAGTATAAATGCGTAAACAAATTTAAAAAAACCACGCTTGGAGCACAGATTATGAAACAATTTCCAGCACATTGAGAATAGTCTCGATAGACATCTCCTTTAAATAATGCGGAATATTATAAATCCGAAAACAAATTCAAAAAAATCACGCGTAGAGCACAGATTATGAAACAATTTCCAGAACATTGAGAATAGCCTCCATAGATATCGCCTTTAAATAACGCGGAATATTATAAATCCGAAAACAAATTTAAAAAAATCAAGCGTGGAGCACAGATTATGAAAAAATTTACAGCACATTGAGAATAGCCTCGATAGACATCACCGTTAAATAACACGAAATCTTATAAATTTGTAAATAAATGCAAAAAAATCACGCGTGGAGCACAGATTATGAAACAATTTCCCGCACATTGAGAATAGCCTCGATAGACATCACCTTTAAATAACGTTAAATAGTATAAATGCGTAAACAAATTCAAAAAAATCACGCGTGGAGCAAAGATTATGAAACAATTTCCAGCACATTGAGAATAGCCTCTATAGACATCACCTTTAAATAACGCGAAATAGTATAAATCTGTAAACAAATTGAAAAAAAAAAGAATCCCGCTTGGAGAATAGATTGTGAAACAATTTCCAGCACATTGAAAATAGTCTCGATAGACACCACCTTTAAATAACTCGAAATAGTATAAATCCGTAAACAAATTCAAAAAAATCAGGCGTGGAGCACAGATTATGAAACAATTTCCAGCACATTGAGAATAGCCTCTATAGACATCACCTTTAAATAACGCGAAATAGTATAAATCTGTAAACAAATTGAAAAAAAAAAAGAATCACGCTTGGAGAATAGATTGTGAAACAATTTCCAGCACATTGAAAATAGTCTCGATAGACACCACATTTAAATAACTCGAAATAGTATAAATCCGTAAACAAATTTAAAAAAATCACGCGTGGACCACAGATTATGAAACAATTTAAAGCACATTGAGAATAGCCTCGATAGACATCACCTTTAAATAACGCGAAATAGTATAAATCTGTAAACAAATTGAGAAAAAAAATCACGCTTGGAGCATAAATTGTGAAACAATTTCCAACACATTGAAAATAGTCTCGATAGACATCGCCTTTAAATAAAGCGAAATATTATAAATCCGTAAACAAATTTAAAAGAAATCACGCGTGGAGCACAGATTATGAAACAATTTCCAGCACATTGAGAATAGACTCTATAGACATCGCCTTTAAACAACGCGAAATAGTATTATATATCCGTAAACAAATTTGAAAATACCACGCGTGGAGCACAGATTATGAAACAATTTCCAGCACATTGAGAATAGCCTCGATAGATATCACCTTTAAATAACGGAAATAGTATAAATGCGTAAACAATTTTTAAAAAAATCAAGCGTGGAGCACAGATTATGAAACAATTTCCAGCACATTGAGAATAGCCTCCATAGACATCACCTTTAAATAACCCGAAATAGTATAAATCCATAAACTATTTAAAAAAAATCACGCGTGGAGCACAGATTATGAAACAATTTCCGGCACATTGAGAATAGCTTCGATAGACATCACCTTTAAATAACGCGAAATAGTATAAATCTGTAAACAAATTGAAAAAAAAAAAAGAATCACGCTTGGAGAATAGATTGTGAAACAATTTCCAGCACATTGGAAATAGTCTCGATAGATATCGCCTTTAAATAACACAAAATAGTATAAATCCGTAAAAAAAATTTAAAAAAATCACGCGTGGAGCACAGATTATGAAACAATTTCCAGCACATTGAGAATAGCCTCCATAGACTTCACCTTTAAATAATGTTAAATAGTATAAATGCGTAAACAAATTCAAAAAAATCACGCGTGGAGCACAGATTATGAAACAATTTCCAGCACATTGAGAATAGCCTCTATAGACATCACCTTTAAATAACGCGAAATAGTATAAATCTGTAAACAAATTGAAAAAAAAAAAGAATCACGCTTAGAGAATAGATTGTGAAACAATTTCCAGCACATTGGAAATAGTCTCGATAGACACCACCTTTAAATAACTCGAAATAGTATAAATCCGTAAACAAATTTAAAAAAATCACACTTGGAGCACAGATTATGAAACAATTTCCAGCACATTGAGAATAGCCTCGATAGACATCGCCTTTAAATAACGCGAAATATTATAAATCTGTAAACAAATTCAAAAAAATCACGTGTGGAGAAATGATTATGAAACAATTTCCAGCACATTGAGAATAGCCTCGATAGACATCACCTTTAAATAACGCGAAATAGTATAAATGCGTAAACAAATTGAAAAAAAAAATCAAGATTGGAGCACAGATTGTGAAACAATTTCCAGCACATTGAAAATAGTCTCGATAGACATCGCCTTTAAATAACGCGGAATATTATATATCCGAAAACAAATTCAAAAAAATCACGGGTGGAACACAGATTATGAAACAATTTCCAGCACATTGAGAATAGCCTCGATAGACATCGCCTTTAAATAACGCGAAATATTATAAATCCGTAAACAAATTAAAAAAAATCACGCGTGGAGCACAGATTATGAAACAATTTCCAGAACATTGAGAATAGCCTCCATAGACATCACCTTTAAATAACCCGAAATAGTATAAATCCATAAACAAATTTAAAAAAATCACGCGTGGAGCGCAGATTATGAATCAATTTCCAGCACATTGAGAATACCTTCGATAGACATCACCTTTAAATAACGCGAAAAGTATAAATCTGTAAACAATTTGAAATATAAAACAAACAAAAAAAAAATCACGCTTGAGGTATAAATTGTGAAACAATTTCCAGCACATTGAAAATAGTCTCGATAGATATTGCCTTTAAATAAGAGGAAATAGTATAAATCCGTAAAAAAATTTAAAAAAATCACGCTTGGAGAATAGATTGTGAAACAATTTCCAGCACATTGGAAATAGTCTCGATAGACACCACCTTTAAATAACTCGAAATAGTATAAATCCGTAAACAAATTTAAAAAAATAACGCGTGGAGCACAGATTATGAAAGAATTTCAAGCACATTGAGAATAGCCTCGATAGACATCACCTTTAAATAACGCGAAATAGTATAAATGCGTAAACAAATTAAAAAAAATCACGCTTGAGCACAGATTATGAAACAATTTCCAACACATTGAGAATAGTCTCGATAGACATCGCCTTTAAATACGCAAAATAGTATAAATCCGTAAACAAATTTAAAAAAATCACGCGTGGAGAACAGATTATGAAACAATTTCCAGCACATTGAGAATAGCCTCGATAGACATCGCCTTTAAATAACGCGAAATATTATAAATCCGTAAACAAATTTAAAAAAATCACGCGTGGAGCACAGATTATGAAACAATATCCAGAACATTGAGAATAGCCTCCATAGACATCACCTTTAAATAACGCGAAATAGTATAAATCTGTAAACAAATTGAAAAAAAAAAGAATCACGCTTGGAGAATAGATTGTGAAACAATTTCCAGCACATTGGAAATAGTCTCGATAGACACCAGCTTTAAATAACTCGAAATAGTATAAATCCGTAAACAATTTTAAAAAATCACGCGTGGAGCACAGATTATGAAACAATTTCAAGCACATTGAGAATAGCCTCGATAGACATCACCTTTAAATAACGCGAAATAGTATAAATCTGTAAACAAATTAAAAAAAATCACGTTTGGAGAACAGATTATGAAACAATTTCCAGCACATTGAGAATAGCCTCTATAGACATCACCTTTAAATAACGCGAAATAGTATAAATCTGTAAACAAATTGAAAAAAAAAAAGAATCACGCTTAGAGAATAGATTGTGAAACAATTTCCAGCACATTGGAAATAGTCTCGATAGACACCACCTTTAAATAACTCGAAATAGTATAAATCCGTAAACAAATTTAAAAAAATCACACTTGGAGCACACATTATGAAACAATTTCCAGCACATTGAGAATAGCCTCGATAGACATCACCTTTAAATAACGCGAAATAGTATAAATGCGTAAACAAATTGAAAAAAAAAATCAAGATTGGAGCACAGATTGTGAAACAATTTCCAGCACATTGAAAATAGTCTCGATAGACATCGCCTTTAAATAACACGGAATATTATATATCCGAAAACAAATTCAAAAAAATCACGCGTGGAGCACAGATTGTGAAACAATTTCCAGCACATTGAAAATAGTCTCGATAGACATCGCCTTTAAATAACGCGGAATATTATATATCCGAAAACAAATTCAAAAAAATCACGCGTGGAACACAGATTATGAAACAATTTCCAGCACATTGAGAATAGCCTCGATAGACTTCACCTTTAAATAATGTTAAATAGTATAAATGCGTAAACAAATTCAAAAAAATCACGCGTGGAGCACAGATTATGAAACAATTTCCAGCACATTGAGAATAGCCTCTATAGACATCACCTTTAAATAACGCGAAATAGTATAAATCTGTAAACAAATTGAAAAAAAAAAAGAATCACGCTTAGAGAATAGATTGTGAAACATTTTCCAGCACATTGGAAATAGTCTCGATAGACACCACCTTTAAATAACTCGAAATAGTATAAATCCGTAAACAAATTTAAAAAAATCACACTTGGAGCACAGATTATGAAACAATTTCCAGCACATTGAGAATAGCCTCGATAGACATCGCCTTTAAATAACGCGAAATATTATAAATCTGTAAACAAATTCAAAAAAATCACGTGTGGAGAAATGATTATGAAACAATTTCCAGCACATTGAGAATAGCCTCGATAGACATCACCTTTAAATAACGCGAAATAGTATAAATGCGTAAACAAATTGAAAAAAAAAATCAAGATTGGAGCACAGATTGTGAAACAATTTCCAGCACATTGAGAATAGCCTCGATAGACATCGCCTTTAAATAACGCGAAATATTATAAATCCGTAAACAAATTAAAAAAAATCACGCGTGGAGCACAGATTATGAAACAATTTCCAGAACATTGAGAATAGCCTCCATAGACATCACCTTTAAATAACCCGAAATAGTATAAATCCATAAACAAATTTAAAAAAATCACGCGTGGAGCGCAGATTATGAATCAATTTCCAGCACATTGAGAATACCTTCGATAGACATCACCTTTAAATAACGCGAAAAGTATAAATCTGTAAACAATTTGAAATATAAAACAAACAAAAAAAAAATCACGCTTGAGGTATAAATTGTGAAACAATTTCCAGCACATTGAAAATAGTCTCGATAGATATTGCCTTTAAATAAGAGGAAATAGTATAAATCCGTAAAAAAATTTAAAAAAATCACGCTTGGAGAATAGATTGTGAAACAATTTCCAGCACATTGGAAATAGTCTCGATAGACACCACCTTTAAATAACTCGAAATAGTATAAATCCGTAAACAAATTTAAAAAAATAACGCGTGGAGCACAGATTATGAAAGAATTTCAAGCACATTGAGAATAGCCTCGATAGACATCACCTTTAAATAACGCGAAATAGTATAAATGCGTAAACAAATTAAAAAAATCACGCTTGAGCACAGATTATGAAACAATTTCCAACACATTGAGAATAGTCTCGATAGACATCGCCTTTAAATAACGCGAAATAGTATAAATCTGTAAACAAATTGAAAAAAAAAAAGAATCACGCTTGGAGAATAGATTGTGAAACAATTTCCAGCACATTGGAAATAGTCTCGATAGACACCAGCTTTAAATAACTCGAAATAGTATAAATCCGTAAACAATTTTAAAAAATCACGCGTGGAGCACAGATTATGAAACAATTTCAAGCACATTGAGAATAGCCTCGATAGACATCACCTTTAAATAACGCGAAATAGTATAAATCTGTAAACAAATTCAAAAAAATCACGTTTGGAGAACAGATTATGAAACAATTTCCAGCACATTGAGAATAGCCTCTATAGACATCACCTTTAAATAACGCGAAATAGTATAAATCTGTAAACAAATTGAAAAAAAAAAAGAATCACGCTTAGAGAATAGATTGTGAAACAATTTCCAGCACATTGGAAATTGTCTCGATAGACACCACCTTTAAATAACTCGAAATAGTATAAATCCGTAAACAAATTTAAAAAAATCACACTTGGAGCACAGATTATGAAACAATTTCAAGCACATTGAGAATAGCC
This sequence comes from Maratus speciosus, assembly GCA_963932465.1. NCBI lineage: Eukaryota > Metazoa > Arthropoda > Arachnida > Araneae > Salticidae > Maratus > Maratus speciosus. The sequence goes on from CAWVRF010001553.1 coordinate 61,890, forward strand.
TCGATAGACATCACCTTTAAATAACGCGAAATAGTATAAATCTGTAAACAAATTCAAAAAAATCACGTTTGGAGAACAGATTATGAAACAATTTCCAGCACATTGAGAATAGCCTCTATAGACATCACCTTTAAATAACGCGAAATAGTATAAATCTGTAAACAAATTGAAAAAAAAAAAGAATCACGCTTAGAGAATAGATTGTAAAACAATTTCCAGCACATTGGAAATAGTCTCGATAGACACCACCTTTAAATAACTCGAAATAGTATAAATCCGTAAACAAATTTAAAAAAATCACACTTGGAGCACACATTATGAAACAATTTCCAGCACATTGAGAATAGCCTCGATATACATCGCCTTTAAATAACGCGAAATATTATAAATCTGTAAACAAATTCAAAAAAATCACGTGTGGAGAAATGATTATAAAACAATTTCCAGCACATTGAGAATAGCCTCGATAGACATCACCTTTAAATAACGCGAAATAGTATAAATGCGTAAACAAATTGAAAAAAAAAAATCAAGATTGGAGCACAGATTGTGAAACAATTTCCAGCACATTGAAAATAGTCTCGATAGACATCGCCTTTAAATAACACGAAATTATATAAATCCGTAAAAAAAATTTTAAAAAATCACGCGTGGAGCACAGATTGTGAAACAATTTCCAGCACATTGAAAATAGTCTCGATAGACATCGCCTTTAAATAACGCGGAATATTATATATCCGAAAACAAATTCAAAAAAATCACGCGTGGAACACAGATTATGAAACAATTTCCAGCACATTGAGAATAGCCTCGATAGACATCGCCTTTAAATAACGCGAAATATTATAAATCCGTAAACAAATTAAAAAAAATCACGCGTGGAGCACAGATTATGAAACAATTTCCAGAACATTGAGAATAGCCTCCATAGACATCACCTTTAAATAACGCGAAATATTATAAATCCATAAACAAATTTTAAAAAAATCACGCGTGGAGCGCAGATTATGAATCAATTTCCAGCACATTGAGAATACCTTCGATAGACATCACCTTTAAATAACGCGAAAAGTATAAATCTGTAAACAATTTGAAATATAAAACAAAAAAAAAAAAAAAATCACGCTTGAGGTATAAATTGTGAAACAATTTCCAGCACATTGAAAATAGTCTCGATAGATATTGCCTTTAAATAAGACGAAATAGTATAAATCCGTAAAAAAATTTAAAAAAATCACGCTTGGAGAATAGATTGTGAAACAATTTCCAGCGCATTGGAAATAGTCTCGATAGACACCACCTTTAAATAACTCGAAATAGTATAAATCCGTAAACAAATTTAAAAATATAACGCGTGGAGCACAGATTATGAAAGAATTTCAAGCACATTGAGAATAGCCTCGATAGACATCACCTTTAAATAACGCGAAATAGTATAAATGCGTAAACAAATTTAAAAAAATCACGCTTGAGCACAGATTATGAAACAATTTCCAACACATTGAGAATAGTCTCGATAGACATCGCCTTTAAATACGCAAAATAGTATAAATCCGTAAACAAATTTTAAAAAATCACGCGTGGAGAACAGATTATGAAACAATTTCGAGCACATTGAGAATAGCCTCGATAGACATCGCCTTTAAATAACGCGAAATATTATAAATCCGTAAACAAATTTTAAAAAATCACGCGTGGAGCACAGATTATGAAACAATTTCCAGAACATTGAGAATAGCCTCCATAGACATCACCTTTAAATAACGCGAAAAAGTATTATATATCCGTAAACAAATTTGAAAATACCACGCGTGGAGCACAGATTATGAAACAATTTCCAGCACATTGAGAATAGCCTCGATAGATATCACCTTTAAATAACGGAAATAGTATAAATGCGTAAACAATTTTTAAAAAAATCAAGCGTGGAGCACAGATTATGAAACAATTTCCAGCACATTGAGAATAGCCTCCATAGACATCACCTTTAAATAACCCGAAATAGTATAAATCCATAAACTATTTTAAAAAAATCACGCGTGGAGCACAGATTATGAAACAATTTCCGGCACATTGAGAATAGCTTCGATAGACATCACCTTTAAATAACGCGAAATAGTATAAATCTGTAAACAAATTGAAAAAAAAAAAAAAGAATCACGCTTGGAGAATAGATTGTGAAACAATTTCCAGCACATTGGAAATAGTCTCGATAGATATCGCCTTTAAATAACACAAAATAGTATAAATCCGTAAAAAAAATTTTAAAAAATCACGCGTGGAGCACAGATTATGAAACAATTTCCAGCACATTGAGAATAGCCTCGATAGACTTCACCTTTAAATAATGTTAAATAGTATAAATGCGTAAACAAATTCAAAAAAATCACGCGTGGAGCACAGATTATGAAACAATTTCCAGCACATTGAGAATAGCCTCTATAGACATCACCTTTAAATAACGCGAAATAGTATAAATCTGTAAACAAATTGAAAAAAAAAAAGAATCACGCTTAGAGAATAGATTGTGAAACAATTTCCAGCACATTGGAAATAGTCTCGATAGACACCACCTTTAAATAACTCGAAATAGTATAAATCCGTAAACAAATTAAAAAAAATCACACTTGGAGCACAGATTATGAAACAATTTCCAGCACATTGAGAATAGCCTCGATAGACATCGCCTTTAAATAACGCGAAATATTATAAATCTGTAAACAAATTCAAAAAAATCACGTGTGGAGAAATGATTATGAAACAATTTCCAGCACATTGAGAATAGCCTCGATAGACATCACCTTTAAATAACGCGAAATAGTATAAATGCGTAAACAAATTGAAAAAAAAAATCAAGATTGGAGCACAGATTGTGAAACAATTTCCAGCACATTGAAAATAGTCTCGATAGACATCGCCTTTAAATAACGCGGAATATTATATATCCGAAAACAAATTCAAAAAAATCACGGGTGGAACACAGATTATGAAACAATTTCCAGCACATTGAGAATAGCCTCGATAGACATCGCCTTTAAATAACGCGAAATATTATAAATCCGTAAACAAATTTAAAAAAATCACGCGTGGAGCACAGATTATGAAACAATTTCCAGAACATTGAGAATAGCCTCCATAGACATCACCTTTAAATAACCCGAAATAGTATAAATCCATAAACAAATTTAAAAAAATCACGCGTGGAGCGCAGATTATGAATCAATTTCCAGCACATTGAGAATACCTTCGATAGACATCACCTTTAAATAACGCGAAAAGTATAAATCTGTAAACAATTTGAAATATAAAACAAACAAAAAAAAAATCACGCTTGAGGTATAAATTGTGAAACAATTTCCAGCACATTGAAAATAGTCTCGATAGATATTGCCTTTAAATAAGAGGAAATAGTATAAATCCGTAAAAAAATTTAAAAAAATCACGCTTGGAGAATAGATTGTGAAACAATTTCCAGCACATTGGAAATAGTCTCGATAGACACCACCTTTAAATAACTCGAAATAGTATAAATCCGTAAACAAATTTAAAAAAATAACGCGTGGAGCACAGATTATGAAAGAATTTCAAGCACATTGAGAATAGCCTCGATAGACATCACCTTTAAATAACGCGAAATAGTATAAATGCGTAAACAAATTAAAAAAATCACGCTTGAGCACAGATTATGAAACAATTTCCAACACATTGAGAATAGTCTCGATAGACATCGCCTTTAAATACGCAAAATAGTATAAATCCGTAAACAAATTTAAAAAAATCACGCGTGGAGCACAGATTATGAAACAATTTCCAGAACATTGAGAATAGCCTCCATAGACATCACCTTTAAATAACGCGAAATAGTATAAATCTGTAAACAAATTGAAAAAAAAAAAGAATCACGCTTGGAGAATAGATTGTGAAACAATTTCCAGCACATTGGAAATAGTCTCGATAGACACCAGCTTTAAATAACTCGAAATAGTATAAATCCGTAAACAATTTTAAAAAATCACGCGTGGAGCACAGATTATGAAACAATTTCAAGCACATTGAGAATAGCCTCGATAGACATCACCTTTAAATAACGCGAAATAGTATAAATCTGTAAACAAATTCAAAAAAATCACGTTTGGAGAACAGATTATGAAACAATTTCCAGCACATTGAGAATAGCCTCTATAGACATCACCTTTAAATAACGCGAAATAGTATAAATCTGTAAACAAATTGAAAAAAAAAAAGAATCACGCATAGAGAATAGATTGTGAAACAATTTCCAGCACATTGGAAATAGTCTCGATAGACACCACCTTTAAATAACTCGAAATAGTATAAATCCGTAAACAAATTTAAAAAAATCACACTTGGAGCACACATTATGAAACAATTTCCAGCACATTGAGAATAGCCTCGATAGACATCGCCTTTAAATAACGCGAAATATTATAAATCTGTAAACAAATTCAAAAAAATCACGTGTGGAGAAATGATTATAAAACAATTTCCAGCACATTGAGAATAGCCTCGATAGACATCACCTTTAAATAACGCGAAATAGTATAAATGCGTAAACAAATTGAAAAAAAAAATCAAGATTGGAGCACAGATTGTGAAACAATTTCCAGCACATTGAAAATAGTCTCGATAGACATCGCCTTTAAATAACACGAAATTATATAAATCCGTAAAAAAATTTTTAAAAAATCACGCGTGGAGCACAGATTGTGAAACAATTTCCAGCACATTGAAAATAGTCTCGATAGACATCGCCTTTAAATAACGCGGAATATTATATATCCGAAAACAAATTCAAAAAAATCACGCGTGGAACACAGATTATGAAACAATTTCCAGCACATTGAGAATAGCCTCGATAGACATCGCCTTTAAATAACGCGAAATATTATAAATCCGTAAACAAATTAAAAAAAATCACGCGTGGAGCACAGATTATGAAACAATTTCCAGAACATTGAGAATAGCCTCCATAGACATCACCTTTAAATAACCAGAAATAGTATAAATCCATAAACAAATTTAAAAAAAATCACGCGTGGAGCGCAGATTATGAATCAATTTCCAGCACATTGAGAATACCTTCGATAGACATCACCTTTAAATAACGCGAAAAGTATAAATCTGTAAACAATTTGAAATATAAAACAAAAAAAAAAAAAAAAAATCACGCTTGAGGTATAAATTGTGAAACAATTTCCAGCACATTGAAAATAGTCTCGATAGATATTGCCTTTAAATAAGACGAAATAGTATAAATCCGTAAAAAAATTTAAAAAAATCACGCTTGGAGAATAGATTGTGAAACAATTTCCAGCACATTGGAAATAGTCTCGATAGACACCACCTTTAAATAACTCGAAATAGTATAAATCCGTAAACAAATTTAAAAAAATAACGCGTGGAGCACAGATTATGAAAGAATTTCAAGCACATTGAGAATAGCCTCGATAGACATCACCTTTAAATAACGCGAAATAGTATAAATGCGTAAACAAATTTAAAAAAATCAAGCTTGAGCACAGATTATGAAACAATTTCCAACACATTGAGAATAGTCTCGATAGACATCGCCTTTAAATACGCAAAATAGTATAAATCCGTAAACAAATTTTAAAAAATCACGCGTGGAGAACAGATTATGAAACAATTTCGAGCACATTGAGAATAGCCTCGATAGACATCGCCTTTAAATAACGCGAAATATTATAAATCCGTAAACAAATTTTAAAAAATCACGCGTGGAGCACAGATTATGAAACAATTTCCAGAACATTGAGAATAGCCTCCATAGACATCACCTTTAAATAACGCGAAAAAGTATAAATCTGTAAACAAATTGAGACAAAAATCACGCTTGGAGCATAAATTGTGAAACAATTTCCAACACATTGAAAATAGTCTCGATAGACATCGCCTTTAAATAAAGCCGAATATTATAAATCCGTAAACAAATTTAAAAGAAATCATGCGTGGAGCACAGATTATGAAACAATTTCCAGCACATTGAGAATAGCCTCGATAGACATCGCCTTTAAATAACGCGAAATCTTATAAATTTGTAAATAAATTTAAAAAAGTCACGCGTGGAGAACAGATTATGAAACAATTTCCAGCACATTGAGAATAGTCTCGATAGACATCGCCTTTAAATAATGCGGAATATTATAAATCCGAAAACAAATTCAAAAAAATCACGCGTGGAGCACAGATTATGAAACAATTTCCGGAACATTGAGAATAGCCTCCATAGACATCACCTTTAAATAACGCGAAATAGTATAAATGCGTAAACAAATTTAAAAAAACCACGCTTGGAGCACAGATTATGAAACAATTTCCAGCACATTGAGAATAGTCTCGATAGACATCTCCTTTAAATAATGCGGAATATTATAAATCCGAAAACAAATTCAAAAAAATCACGCGTGGAGCACAGATTATGAAACAATTTCCAGAACATTGAGAATAGCCTCCATAGATATCGCCTTTAAATAACACGAAATTATATAAATCCGTAAAAAAAATTAAAAAAAATCACGCGTGGAGCACAGATTGTGAAACAATTTCCAGCACATTGAGAATAGCCTCGATAGACATCGCCTTTAAATAACGCGAAATAGTATAAATCTGTAAATAAATGCAAAAAAATCACGCGTGGAGCACAGATTATGAAACAATTTCAGCATATTGAGAATAGCCTCGATAGACATCAGCTTTAAATAACGCGAAATAGTATAAATATGTAAACAAATTGAAAAAAAAATCAAGATTGGAGCATAGATTGTGAAACAATTTCCAGCACATTGAAAATAGTCTCGATAGACATCGCCTTTAAATAACGCGGAATATTATAAATCCGTAAACAAATTTTAAAAAAATCACGCGTGGAGCACAGATTATGAAACAATTTCCAGATCATTGAGAATAGCCTCGGTAGACATCACCTTTAAATAACGCGAAATAGTATAAATGCGTAAACAAATTGAAAAAAAAAAATCAAGATTGGAGCACAGATTGTGAAACAATTTCCAGCACATTGAAAATAGTCTCGATAGACATCGCCTTTAAATAACACGAAATTATATAAATCCGTAAAAAAAATTAAAAAAAATCACGCGTGGAGCACAGATTGTGAAACAATTTCCAGCACATTGAAAATAGTCTCGATAGACACCACCTTTAAATAACTCGAAATAGTATAAATCCGTAAACAAATTTTAAAAAATCACGCGTGACCACACATTATGAAACAATTTCCAGCACATTGAGAATAGCCTCGATAGACATCACCTTTAAATAGCGAAATAGTATAAATGCGTAAACAAATTAAAAAAAATCACGCTTGGAGCACAGATTATGAAACAATTTCCAGCACATTGAGAATAGCTTCGATAGACATCGCCTTTAAATAACGCGAAATAGTATAAATCTGTAAATAAATGCAAAAAAATCACGCGTGGAGCACATATTATGAAACAATTTCCAGCACATTGAGAATAGCCTCGATAGACATCACCTTTAAATAACGCGAAATAGTATAAATATGTAAACAAATTGAAAAAAAAATCAAGATTGGAGCATAGATTGTGAAACAATTCCCAGCACATTGAAAATAGTCTCGATAGACATCGCCTTTAAATAACGCGAAATATTATAAATGCGTAAACAAATTCAAAAAAATCACGCTTGGAGCACAGATTATGAAACAATTTCCAGCACATTGAGAATAGCCTCGATAGACATCGCCTTTAAATAACGCGAAATCTTATATATTTGTAAATAAATTTTTAAAAATCACGCGTGGAGCACAGATTATGAAACAATTTCCAGCACACTGAGAATAGCCTCGATAGACATCGCCTTTAAATAACGCGAAATAGTATATATCTGTAAATAAATGCAAAAAAATCACGCGTGGAGCACAGATTATGAAACAATTTCCAGCACATTGAGAATAGCCTCGATAGACATCACCTTTAAATAACGCGAAATAGTATAAATATGTAAACAAATTGAAAAAAAAATCAAGATTGGAGCATAGATTGTGAAACAATTTCCAGCATATTGAAAATAGTCTCGATAGACATCGCCTTTAAATAACGCGAAATAGTATAAATCTGTAAACAAATTCAAAAAAATCACGTGTGGAGAACAGATTATGAAACAATTTCCAGCACATTGAGAATAGCCTCGATAGACATTACCTTTAAATAACGCGAAAAAGTATAAATGCGTAAACAAATTTTAAAAAATCACGCTTGGAGCACAGATTATGAAACAATTTCCAGCACATTGAGAATAGTCTCGATAGACATCGCCTTTAAATACGAAAAATAGTATAAATCCGTAAACAAATTCAAAAAAATCACGCGTGGAGAACAGATTATGAAACAATTTCCAGCACATTGAGAATAGTCTCCATAGACATCGCCTTTAAATACGCAAAATAGTATAAATCCGTAAACAAATTCGAAAAAATCACGCGTGGAGCATAGATTGTGAAACAATTTCCAGCACATTGAAAATAGTCTCGATAGACATCGCCTTTAAATAACGCCGAATATTATAAATCCGAAAACAAATTCAAAAAATCACGCGTGGAGCACAGATTATGAAACAATTTCCAGCACATTGAGAATAGCTTCGATAGACATCACCTTTAAATAACGCGAAAAATTATAAATCTGTAAACAAATTGAAAAAAAAAAAATCACGCTTGGAGCATAAATTGTGAAACAATTTCCAACATATTGAAAATAGTCTCGATAGACATCGCCTTTAAATAAAGCGAAATATTATAAATCCGTAAACAAATTTAAAAGAAATCACGCGTGGAGCACAGATTATGAAACAATTTCCAGCACATTGAGAATAGCCTCTATAGACATCACCTTTAAATATCGCGAAATAGTATTATATATCCGTAAACAAATTTAAAAAAATCAAGCGTGGAGCACAGATTATGAAAAAATTTACAGCACATTGAGAATAGCCTCGATAGACATCACCTTTAAATAACGCGAAATCTTATAAATTTGTAAATAAATTTAAAAAAATCACGCGTAGAGCACAGATTATGAAACAATTTCCAGCACATTGAGAATAGCCTCGACAGACATCGCCTTTAAATAACGCGGAATATTATAAATCCGAAAAAAAATTTAAAAAAATCAAGCGTGGAGAACAGATTATGAAAAAATTTACAGCACATTGATAATAGCCTCGATAGACATCACCGTTAAATAACGCGAAATCTTATAAATTTGTAAATAAATGCAAAAAAATCACGCGTGGAGCACAGATTATGAAACAATTTCCCGCACATTGAGAATAGCCTCGATAGACATCACCTTTAAATAACGTTAAATAGTATAAATGCGTAAACAAATTCAAAAAAATCACGCGTGGAGCAAAGATTATGAAACAATTTCCAGCACATTGAGAATAGCCTCTATAGACATCACCTTTAAATAACGCGAAATAGTATAAATCTGTAAACAAATTGAAAAAAAAAAAGAATCCCGCTTGGAGAATAGATTGTGAAACAATTTCCAGCACATTGAAAATAGTCTCGATAGACACCACCTTTAAATAACTCGAAATAGTATAAATCCGTAAACAAATTCAAAAAAATCACGCGTGGAGCACAGATTATGAAACAATTTCCAGCACATTGAGAATAGCCTCTATAGACATCACCTTTAAATAACGCGAAATAGTATAAATCTGTAAACAAATTGAAAAAAAAAAAGAATCACGCTTGGAGAATAGATTGTGAAACAATTTCCAGCACATTGAAAATAGTCTCGATAGACACCACATTTAAATAACTCGAAATAGTGTAAATCCGTAAACAAATTTTAAAAAATCACGCGTGGACCACAGATTATGAAACAATTTAAAGCACATTGAGAATAGCCTCGATAGACATCACCTTTAAATAACGCGAAATAGTATAAATCTGTAAACAAATTGAGAAAAAAAATCACGCTTGGAGCATAAATTGTGAAACAATTTCCAACACATTGAAAATAGTCTCGATAGACATCGCCTTTAAATAAAGCGAAATATTATAAATCCGTAAACAAATTTAAAAGAAATCACGCGTGGAGCACAGATTATGAAACAATTTCCAGCACATTGAGAATAGACTCTATAGACATCGCCTTTAAACAACGCGAAATAGTATTATATATCCGTAAACAAATTTGAAAATACCACGCGTGGAGCACAGATTATGAAACAATTTCCAGCACATTGAGAATAGCCTCGATAGATATCACCTTTAAATAACGGAAATAGTATAAATGCGTAAACAATTTTTTAAAAAATCAAGCGTGGAGCACAGATTATGAAAAAATTTACAGCACATTGAGAATAGCCTCGATAGACATCGCCTTTATATAACGCGAAATCTTATAAACTTGTAAATAAATTTTAAAAAATCACGCGTGGAGCACAGATTATGAAACAATTTCCAGCACATTGAGAATAGCCTCCATAGACATCACCTTTAAATAACCCGGAATAGTATAAATCCATAAACTATTTAAAAAAAATCACGCGTGGAGCACAGATTATGAAACAATTTCCGGCACATTGAGAATAGCTTCGATAGACATCACCTTTAAATAACGCGAAATAGTATAAATCTGTAAACAAATTGAAAAAAAAAAAGAATCACGCTTGGAGCACAGATTGTGAAACAATTTCCAGCACATTGGAAATAGTCTCGATAGATATCGCCTTTAAATAACACAAAATAGTATAAATCCGTAAAAAAAATAAAAAAAATCACGCGTGGAGCACAGATTATGAAACAATTTCCAGCACATTGAGAATAGCCTCGATAGACTTCACCTTTAAATAATGTTAAATAGTATAAATGCGTAAACAAATTCAAAAAAATCACGCGTGGAGCACAGATTATGAAACAATTTCCAGCACATTGAGAATAGCCTCTATAGACATCACCTTTAAATAACGCGAAATAGTATAAATCTGTAAACAAATTGAAAAAAAAAAGAATCACGCTTGGAGAATAGATTGTGAAACAATTTCCAGCACATTGGAAATAGTCTCGATAGACACCACCTTTAAATAACTCGAAATAGTATAAATCCGTAAACAATTTTAAAAAATCACGCGTGGAGCACAGATTATGAAACAATTTCAAGCACATTGAGAATAGCCTCGATAGACATCACCTTTAAATAACGCGAAATAGTATAAATCTGTAAACAAATTCAAAAAAATCACGTGTGGAGAACAGATTATGAAACAATTTCCAGCACATTGAGAATAGCCTCGATAGACATCACCTTTAAATAACGCGAAATAGTATAAATGCGTAAACAAATTGAAAAAAAAATCAAGATTGGAGCGCAGATTGTGAAACAATTTCCAGCACATTGAAAATAGTCTCGATAGACATCGCCTTTAAATAACGCGGAATATTATATATCCGAAAACAAATTCAAAAAAATCACGCGTGGAACACAGATTATGAAACAATTTCCAGCACATTGAGAATAGCCTCGATAGACATCGCCTTTAAATAACGCGAAATATTATAAATCCGTAAACAAATTAAAAAAAATCACGCGTGGAGCACAGATTATGAAACAATTTCCAGAACATTGAGAATAGCCTCCATAGACATCACCTTTAAATAACCCGAAATAGTATAAATCCATAAACAAATTTAAAAAAATCACGCGTGGAGCGCAGATTATGAATCAATTTCCAGCACATTGAGAATACCTTCGATAGACATCACCTTTAAATAACGCGAAAAGTATAAATCTGTAAACAATTTGAAATATAAAACAACAAAAAAAAAAATCACGCTTGAGGTATAAATTGTGAAACAATTTCCAGCACGTTGAAAATAGTCTCGATAGATATTGCCTTTATATAACGCGAAATCTTATAAACTTGTAAATAAATTTTAAAAAATCACGCGTGGAGCACAGATTATGAAACAATTTCCAGCACATTGAGAATAGCCTCCATAGACATCACCTTTAAATAACCCGAGATAGTATAAATCCATAAACTATTTTAAAAAAATCACGCGTGGAGCACAGATTATGAAACAATTTCCGGCACATTGAGAATAGCTTCGATAGACATCACCTTTAAATAACGCGAAATAGTATAAATCTGTAAACAAATTGAAAAAAAAAAAAAGAATCACGCTTGGAGCACAGATTGTGAAACAATTTCCAGCACATTGGAAATAGTCTCGATAGATATCGCCTTTAAATAACACAAAATAGTATAAATCCGTAAAAAAAATAAAAAAAATCACGCGTGGAGCACAGATTATGAAACAATTTCCAGCACATTGAGAATAGCCTCGATAGACTTCACCTTTAAATAATGTTAAATAGTATAAATGCGTAAACAAATTCAAAAAAATCACGCGTGGAGCACAGATTATGAAACAATTTCCAGAACATTGAGAATAGCCTCCATAGATATCGCCTTTAAATAACACGAAATTATATAAATCCGTAAAAAAAATTAAAAAAAATCACGCGTGGAGCACAGATTATGAAACAATTTCCAGAACATTGAGAATAGCCTCCATAGACATCACCTTTAAATAACCCGAAATAGTATAAATCCATAAACAAATTTAAAAAAATCACGCGTGGAGCGAAGATTATGAATCAATTTCCAGCACATTGAGAATACCTTCGATAGACATCACCTTTAAATAACGCGAAAAGTATAAATCTGTAAACAATTTGAAATATAAAACAACATCAAAAAAAAAAAAATCACGCTTGAGGTATAAATTGTGAAACAATTTCCAGCACATTGAAAATAGTCTCGATAGATATTGCCTTTATATAACGCGAAATCTTATAAACTTGTAAATAAATTTTAAAAAATCACGCGTGGAGCACAGATTATGAAACAATTTCCAGCACATTGAGAATAGCCTCCATAGACATCACCTTTAAATAACCCGAGATAGTATAAATCCATAAACTATTTTAAAAAAATCACGCGTGGAGCACAGATTATGAAACAATTTCCGGCACATTGAGAATAGCTTCGATAGACATCACCTTTAAATAACGCGAAATAGTATAAATCTGTAAACAAATTGAAAAAAAAAAAAAAGAATCACGGTTGGAGCACAGATTGTGAAACAATTTCCAGCACATTGGAAATAGTCTCGATAGATATCGCCTTTAAATAACACAAAATAGTATAAATCCGTAAAAAAAATAAAAAAAATCACGCGTGGAGCACAGATTATGGAACAATTTCCAGCACATTGAGAATAGCCTCGATAGACTTCACCTTTAAATAATGTTAAATAGTATAAATGCGTAAACAAATTCAAAAAAATCACGCGTGGAGCACAGATTATGAAACAATTTCCAGCACATTGAGAATAGCCTCTATAGACATCACCTTTAAATAACGCGAAATAGTATAAATCTGTAAACAAATTGAAAAAAAAAAAGAATCACGCTTGGAGAATAGATTGTGAAACAATTTCCAGCACATTGGAAATAGTCTCGATAGACACCACCTTTAAATAACTCAAAATAGTATAAATCCGTAAACAATTTTAAAAAATCACGCGTGGAGCACAGATTATGAAACAATTTCAAGCACATTGAGAATAGCCTCGATAGACATCACCTTTAAATAACGCGAAATAGTATAAATCTGTAAACAAATTCAAAAAAATCACGTTTGGAGAACAGATTATGAAACAATTTCCAGCACATTGAGAATAGCCTCTATAGACATCACCTTTAAATAACGCGAAATAGTATAAATCTGTAAACAAATTGAAAAAAAAAAAAGAATCACGCTTAGAGAATAGATTGTGAAACAATTTCCAGCACATTGGAAATAGTCTCGATAGACACCACCTTTAAATAACTCGAAAAAGTATAAATGCGTAAACAAATTTTAAAACATCACGCTTGGAGCACAGATTATGAAACAATTTCCAGCACATTGAGAATAGTCTCGATAGACATCGCCTTTAAATACGCAAAATAGTATAAATCCGTAAACAAATTCAAAAAAATCACGCGTGGAGAACAGATTATGAAACAATTTCCAGCACATTGAGAATAGTCTCCATAGACATCGCCTTTAAATACGCAAAATAGTATAAATCCGTAAACAAATTCAAAAAAATCACGCGTGGAGCATAGATTGTGAAACAATTTCCAGCACATTGAAAATAGTCTCGATAGACATCGCCTTTAAATAACGCCGAATATTATAAATCCGAAAACAAATTCAAAAAATCACGCGTGGAGCACAGATTATGAAACAATTTCCAGCACATTGAGAATAGCTTCGATAGACATCACCTTTAAATAACGCGAAAAATTATAAATCTGTAAACAAATTGAAAAAAAAAAATCACGCTTGGAGCATAAATTGTGAAACAATTTCCAACATATTGAAAATAGTCTCGATAGACATCGCCTTTAAATAAAGCGAAATATTATAAATCCGTAAACAAATTTAAAAGAAATCACGCGTGGAGCACAGATTATGAAACAATTTCCAGCACATTGAGAATAGCCTCTATAGACATCACCTTTAAATATCGCGAAATAGTATTATATATCCGTAAACAAATTTAAAAAAATCAAGCGTGGAGCACAGATTATGAAAAAATTTACAGCACATTGAGAATAGCCTCGATAGACATCACCTTTAAATAACGCGAAATCTTATAAATTTGTAAATAAATTTAAAAAAATCACGCGTAGAGCACAGATTATGAAACAATTTCCAGCACATTGAGAATAGCCTCGAAAGACATCGCCTTTAAATAACGCGGAATATTATAAATCCGAAAAAAAATTTAAAAAAATCAAGCGTGGAGAACAGATTATGAAAAAATTTACAGCACATTGATAATAGCCTCGATAGACATCACCGTTAAATAACGCGAAATCTTATAAATTTGTAAATAAATGCAAAAAAATCACGCGTGGAGCACAGATTATGAAACAATTTCCCGCACATTGAGAATAGCCTCGATAGACATCACCTTTAAATAACGTTAAATAGTATAAATGCGTAAACAAATTCAAAAAAATCACGCGTGGAGCAAAGATTATGAAACAATTTCCAGCACATTGAGAATAGCCTCTATAGACATCACCTTTAAATAACGCGAAATAGTATAAATCTGTAAACAAATTGAAAAAAAAAAAAGAATCCCGCTTGGAGAATAGATTGTGAAACAATTTCCAGCACATTGAAAATAGTCTCGATAGACACCACCTTTAAATAACTCGAAATAGTATAAATCCGTAAACAAATTCAAAAAAATCACGCGTGGAGCACAGATTATGAAACAATTTCCAGCACATTGAGAATAGCCTCTATAGACATCACCTTTAAATAACGCGAAATAGTATAAATCTGTAAACAAATTGAAAAAAAAAAAGAATCACGCTTGGAGAATAGATTGTGAAACAATTTCCAGCACATTGAAAATAGTCTCGATAGACACCACATTTAAATAACTCGAAATAGTGTAAATCCGTAAACAAATTTTAAAAAATCACGCGTGGACCACAGATTATGAAACAATTTAAAGCACATTGAGAATA
This sequence comes from Maratus speciosus, assembly GCA_963932465.1. Taxonomy (NCBI): domain Eukaryota; kingdom Metazoa; phylum Arthropoda; class Arachnida; order Araneae; family Salticidae; genus Maratus; species Maratus speciosus. Next base: position 77,528 of record CAWVRF010001553.1, read on the forward strand.
GCCTCGATAGACATCACCTTTAAATAACGCGAAATAGTATAAATCTGTAAACAAATTGAGAAAAAAAATCACGCTTGGAGCATAAATTGTGAAACAATTTCCAACACATTGAAAATAGTCTCGATAGACATCGCCTTTAAATAAAGCGAAATATTATAAATCCGTAAACAAATTTAAAAGAAATCACGCGTGGAGCACAGATTATGAAACAATTTCCAGCACATTGAGAATAAACTCTATAGACATCGCCTTTAAACAACGCGAAATAGTATTATATATCCGTAAACAAATTTGAAAATACCACGCGTGGAGCACAGATTATGAAACAATTTCCAGCACATTGAGAATAGCCTCGATAGATATCACCTTTAAATAACGGAAATAGTATAAATGCGTAAACAATTTTTAAAAAAATCAAGCGTGGAGCACAGATTATGAAAAAATTTACAGCACATTGAGAATAGCCTCGATAGACATCGCCTTTATATAACGCGAAATCTTATAAACTTGTAAATAAATTTTAAAAAATCACGCGAGGAGCACAGATTATGAAACAATTTCCAGCACATTGAGAATAGCCTCCATAGACATCACCTTTAAATAACCCGGAATAGTATAAATCCATAAACTATTTAAAAAAAATCACGCGTGGAGCACAGATTATGAAACAATTTCCGGCACATTGAGAATAGCTTCGATAGACATCACCTTTAAATAACGCGAAATAGTATAAATCTGTAAACAAATTGAAAAAAAAAAAGAATCACGCTTGGAGCACAGATTGTGAAACAATTTCCAGCACATTGGAAATAGTCTCGATAGATATCGCCTTTAAATAACACAAAATAGTATAAATCCGTAAAAAAAATAAAAAAAATCACGCGTGGAGCACAGATTATGAAACAATTTCCAGCACATTGAGAATAGCCTCGATAGACTTCACCTTTAAATAATGTTAAATAGTATAAATGCGTAAACAAATTCAAAAAAATCACGCGTGGAGCACAGATTATGAAACAATTTCCAGCACATTGAGAATAGCCTCTATAGACATCACCTTTAAATAACGCGAAATAGTATAAATCTGTAAACAAATTGAAAAAAAAAAGAATCACGCTTGGAGAATAGATTGTGAAACAATTTCCAGCACATTGGAAATAGTCTCGATAGACACCACCTTTAAATAACTCGAAATAGTATAAATCCGTAAACAATTTTAAAAAATCACGCGTGGAGCACAGATTATGAAACAATTTCAAGCACATTGAGAATAGCCTCGATAGACATCACCTTTAAATAACGCGAAATAGTATAAATCTGTAAACAAATTCAAAAAAATCACGTGTGGAGAACAGATTATGAAACAATTTCCAGCACATTGAGAATAGCCTCGATAGACATCACCTTTAAATAACGCGAAATAGTATAAATGCGTAAACAAATTGAAAAAAAAATCAAGATTGGAGCGCAGATTGTGAAACAATTTCCAGCACATTGAAAATAGTCTCGATAGACATCGCCTTTAAATAACGCGGAATATTATATATCCGAAAACAAATTCAAAAAAATCACGCGTGGAACACAGATTATGAAACAATTTCCAGCACATTGAGAATAGCCTCGATAGACATCGCCTTTAAATAACGCGAAATATTATAAATCCGTAAACAAATTAAAAAAAATCACGCGTGGAGCACAGATTATGAAACAATTTCCAGAACATTGAGAATAGCCTCCATAGACATCACCTTTAAATAACCCGAAATAGTATAAATCCATAAACAAATTTAAAAAAATCACGCGTGGAGCGCAGATTATGAATCAATTTCCAGCACATTGAGAATACCTTCGATAGACATCACCTTTAAATAACGCGAAAAGTATAAATCTGTAAACAATTTGAAATATAAAACAACAAAAAAAAAAAATCACGCTTGAGGTATAAATTGTGAAACAATTTCCAGCACGTTGAAAATAGTCTCGATAGATATTGCCTTTATATAACGCGAAATCTTATAAACTTGTAAATAAATTTTAAAAAATCACGCGTGGAGCACAGATTATGAAACAATTTCCAGCACATTGAGAATAGCCTCCATAGACATCACCTTTAAATAACCCGAGATAGTATAAATCCATAAACTATTTTAAAAAAATCACGCGTGGAGCACAGATTATGAAACAATTTCCGGCACATTGAGAATAGCTTCGATAGACATCACCTTTAAATAACGCGAAATAGTATAAATCTGTAAACAAATTGAAAAAAAAAAAAAGAATCACGCTTGGAGCACAGATTGTGAAACAATTTCCAGCACATTGGAAATAGTCTCGATAGATATCGCCTTTAAATAACACAAAATAGTATAAATCCGTAAAAAAAATAAAAAAAATCACGCGTGGAGCACAGATTATGAAACAATTTCCAGCACATTGAGAATAGCCTCGATAGACTTCACCTTTAAATAATGTTAAATAGTATAAATGCGTAAACAAATTCAAAAAAATCACGCGTGGAGCACAGATTATGAAACAATTTCCAGAACATTGAGAATAGCCTCCATAGATATCGCCTTTAAATAACACGAAATTATATAAATCCGTAAAAAAAATTAAAAAAAATCACGCGTGGAGCACAGATTATGAAACAATTTCCAGAACATTGAGAATAGCCTCCATAGACATCACCTTTAAATAACCCGAAATAGTATAAATCCATAAACAAATTTTAAAAAATCACGCGTGGAGCACAGATTATGAAACAATTTCCAGCACATTGAGAATAGCCTCTATAGACATCACCTTTAAATATCGCGAAATAGTATTATATATCCGTAAACAAATTTAAAAAAATCAAGCGTGGAGCACAGATTATGAAAAAATTTACAGCACATTGAGAATAGCCTCGATAGACATCACCTTTAAATAACGCGAAATCTTATAAATTTGTAAATAAATTTAAAAAAATCACGCGTAGAGCACAGATTATGAAACAATTTCCAGCACATTGAGAATAGCCTCGACAGACATCGCCTTTAAATAACGCGGAATATTATAAATCCGAAAAAAAATTTAAAAAAATCAAGCGTGGAGAACAGATTATGAAAAAATTTACAGCACATTGATAATAGCCTCGATAGACATCACCGTTAAATAACGCGAAATCTTATAAATTTGTAAATAAATGCAAAAAAATCACGTGTGGAGCACAGATTATGAAACAATTTCCCGCACATTGAGAATAGCCTCGATAGACATCACCTTTAAATAACGTTAAATAGTATAAATGCGTAAACAAATTCAAAAAAATCACGCGTGGAGCAAAGATTATGAAACAATTTCCAGCACATTGAGAATAGCCTCTATAGACATCACCTTTAAATAACGCGAAATAGTATAAATCTGTAAACAAATTGAAAAAAAAAAAAGAATCCCGCTTGGAGAATAGATTGTGAAACAATTTCCAGCACATTGAAAATAGTCTCGATAGACACCACCTTTAAATAACTCGAAATAGTATAAATCCGTAAACAAATTCAAAAAAATCACGCGTGGAGCACAGATTATGAAACAATTTCCAGCACATTGAGAATAGCCTCTATAGACATCACCTTTAAATAACGCGAAATAGTATAAATCTGTAAACAAATTGAAAAAAAAAAAGAATCACGCTTGGAGAATAGATTGTGAAACAATTTCCAGCACATTGAAAATAGTCTCGATAGACACCACATTTAAATAACTCGAAATAGTGTAAATCCGTAAACAAATTTTAAAAAATCACGCGTGGACCACAGATTATGAAACAATTTAAAGCACATTGAGAATAGCCTCGATAGACATCACCTTTAAATAACGCGAAATAGTATAAATCTGTAAACAAATTGAGAAAAAAAATCACGCTTGGAGCATAAATTGTGAAACAATTTCCAACACATTGAAAATAGTCTCGATAGACATCGCCTTTAAATAAAGCGAAATATTATAAATCCGTAAACAAATTTAAAAGAAATCACGCGTGGAGCACAGATTATGAAACAATTTCCAGCACATTGAGAATAAACTCTATAGACATCGCCTTTAAACAACGCGAAATAGTATTATATATCCGTAAACAAATTTGAAAATACCACGCGTGGAGCACAGATTATGAAACAATTTCCAGCACATTGAGAATAGCCTCGATAGATATCACCTTTAAATAACGGAAATAGTATAAATGCGTAAACAATTTTTAAAAAAATCAAGCGTGGAGCACAGATTATGAAAAAATTTACAGCACATTGAGAATAGCCTCGATAGACATCGCCTTTATATAACGCGAAATCTTATAAACTTGTAAATAAATTTTAAAAAATCACGCGAGGAGCACAGATTATGAAACAATTTCCAGCACATTGAGAATAGCCTCCATAGACATCACCTTTAAATAACCCGGAATAGTATAAATCCATAAACTATTTAAAAAAAATCACGCGTGGAGCACAGATTATGAAACAATTTCCGGCACATTGAGAATAGCTTCGATAGACATCACCTTTAAATAACGCGAAATAGTATAAATCTGTAAACAAATTGAAAAAAAAAAAGAATCACGCTTGGAGCACAGATTGTGAAACAATTTCCAGCACATTGGAAATAGTCTCGATAGATATCGCCTTTAAATAACACAAAATAGTATAAATCCGTAAAAAAAATAAAAAAAATCACGCGTGGAGCACAGATTATGAAACAATTTCCAGCACATTGAGAATAGCCTCGATAGACTTCACCTTTAAATAATGTTAAATAGTATAAATGCGTAAACAAATTCAAAAAAATCACGCGTGGAGCACAGATTATGAAACAATTTCCAGCACATTGAGAATAGCCTCTATAGACATCACCTTTAAATAACGCGAAATAGTATAAATCTGTAAACAAATTGAAAAAAAAAAGAATCACGCTTGGAGAATAGATTGTGAAACAATTTCCAGCACATTGGAAATAGTCTCGATAGACACCACCTTTAAATAACTCGAAATAGTATAAATCCGTAAACAATTTTAAAAAATCACGCGTGGAGCACAGATTATGAAACAATTTCAAGCACATTGAGAATAGCCTCGATAGACATCACCTTTAAATAACGCGAAATAGTATAAATCTGTAAACAAATTCAAAAAAATCACGTGTGGAGAACAGATTATGAAACAATTTCCAGCACATTGAGAATAGCCTCGATAGACATCACCTTTAAATAACGCGAAATAGTATAAATGCGTAAACAAATTGAAAAAAAAATCAAGATTGGAGCGCAGATTGTGAAACAATTTCCAGCACATTGAAAATAGTCTCGATAGACATCGCCTTTAAATAACGCGGAATATTATATATCCGAAAACAAATTAAAAAATCACGCGTGGAACACAGATTATGAAACAATTTCCAGCACATTGAGAATAGCCTCGATAGACATCGCCTTTAAATAACGCGAAATATTATAAATCCGTAAACAAATTAAAAAAAATCACGCGTGGAGCACAGATTATGAAACAATTTCCAGAACATTGAGAATAGCCTCCATAGACATCACCTTTAAATAACCCGAAATAGTATAAATCCATAAACAAATTTAAAAAAATCACGCGTGGAGCGCAGATTATGAATCAATTTCCAGTACATTGAGAATACCTTCGATAGACATCACCTTTAAATAACGCGAAAAGTATAAATCTGTAAACAATTTGAAATATAAAACAACAAAAAAAAAAAAATCACGCTTGAGGTATAAATTGTGAAACAATTTCCAGCACGTTGAAAATAGTCTCGATAGATATTGCCTTTATATAACGCGAAATCTTATAAACTTGTAAATAAATTTTAAAAAATCACGCGTGGAGCACAGATTATGAAACAATTTCCAGCACATTGAGAATAGCCTCCATAGACATCACCTTTAAATAACCCGAGATAGTATAAATCCATAAACTATTTTAAAAAAATCACGCGTGGAGCACAGATTATGAAACAATTTCCGGCACATTGAGAATAGCTTCGATAGACATCACCTTTAAATAACGCGAAATAGTATAAATCTGTAAACAAATTGAAAAAAAAAAAGAATCACGCTTGGAGCACAGATTGTGAAACAATTTCCAGCACATTGGAAATAGTCTCGATAGATATCGCCTTTAAATAACACAAAATAGTATAAATCCGTAAAAAAAATAAAAAAAATCACGCGTGGAGCACAGATTATGAAACAATTTCCAGCACATTGAGAATAGCCTCGATAGACTTCACCTTTAAATAATGTTAAATAGTATAAATGCGTAAACAAATTCAAAAAAATCACGCGTGGAGCACAGATTATGAAACAATTTCCAGAACATTGAGAATAGCCTCCATAGATATCGCCTTTAAATAACACGAAATTATATAAATCCGTAAAAAAAATTAAAAAAAATCACGCGTGGAGCACAGATTATGAAACAATTTCCAGAACATTGAGAATAGCCTCCATAGACATCACCTTTAAATAACCCGAAATAGTATAAATCCATAAACTATTTTAAAAAAATCACGCGTGGAGCACAGATTATGAAACAATTTCCGGCACATTGAGAATAGCTTCGATAGACATCACCTTTAAATAACGCGAAATAGTATAAATCTGTAAACAAATTGAAAAAAAAAAAAAGAATCACGGTTGGAGCACAGATTGTGAAACAATTTCCAGCACATTGGAAATAGTCTCGATAGACACCACCTTTAAATAACTCAAAATAGTATAAATCCGTAAACAATTTTAAAAAATCACGCGTGGAGCACAGATTATGAAACAATTTCAAGCACATTGAGAATAGCCTCGATAGACATCACCTTTAAATAACGCGAAATAGTATAAATCTGTAAACAAATTCAAAAAAATCACGTTTGGAGAACAGATTATGAAACAATTTCCAGCACATTGAGAATAGCCTCTATAGACATCACCTTTAAATAACGCGAAATAGTATAAATCTGTAAACAAATTGAAAAAAAAAAGAATCACGCTTGGAGAATAGATTGTGAAACAATTTCCAGCACATTGGAAATAGTCTCGATAGACACCACCTTTAAATAACTCAAAATAGTATAAATCCGTAAACAATTTTAAAAAATCACGCGTGGAGCACAGATTATGAAACAATATCAAGCACATTGAGAATAGCCTCGATAGACATCACCTTTAAATAACGCGAAATAGTATAAATCTGTAAACAAATTCAAAAAAATCACGTTTGGAGAACAGATTATGAAACAATTTCCAGCACATTGAGAATAGCCTCTATAGACATCACCTTTAAATAACGCGAAATAGTATAAATCTGTAAACAAATTGAAAAAAAAAAAAGAATCACGCTTAGAGAATAGATTGTGAAACAATTTCCAGCACATTGGAAATAGTCTCGATAGACACCACCTTTAAATAACTCGAAATAGTATAAATCCGTAAACAATTTTAAAGAATCACGCGTGGAGCACAGATTATGAAACAATTTCAAGCACATTGAGAATAGCCTCGATAGACATCGCCTTTAAATAACGCGAAATAGTATAAATCTGTAAACAAATTCAAAAAAATCACGTGTGGAGAACAGATTATGAAACAATTTCCAGCACATTGAGAATAGCCTCGATAGACATAACCTTTAAATAACGCGAAATAGTATAAATGCGTAAACAAATTGAAAAAAAAAATCAAGATTGGAGCACAGATTGTGAAACAATTTCCAGCACATTGAAAATAGTCTCGATAGACATCGCCTTTAAATAACGCGGAATATTATATATCCGAAAACAAATTCAAAAAAATCACGCGTGGAACACAGATTATGAAACAATTTCCAGAACATTGAGAATAGCCTCCATAGACATCACCTTTAAATAACCCGAAATAGAATAAATCCATAAACAAATTTAAAAAAATCACGCGTGGAGCGCAGATTATGAATCAATTTCCAGCACATTGAGAATACCTTCGATAGACATCACCTTTAAATAACGCGAAAAGTATAAATCTGTAAACAATTAGAAATATAAAACAAACAAAAAAAAAATCACGCTTGAGGTATAAATTGTGAAACAATTTCCAGCACATTGAAAATAGTCTCGATAGATATTGCCTTTAAATAACTCGAAATAGTATAAATCCGTAAACAAATTTAAAAAAATAACGCGTGGAGCACAGATTATGAAAGAATTTCAAGCACATTGAGAATAGCCTCGATAGACATCACCTTTAAATAACGCGAAATAGTATAAATGCGTAAACAAATTTTAAAAAATCACGCTTGAGCACAGATTATGAAACAATTTCCAACACATTGAGAATAGTCTCGATAGACATCGCCTTTAAATACGCAAAATAGTATAAATCCGTAAACAAATTTAAAAAAATCACGCGTGGAGAACAGATTATGAAACAATTTCCAGCACATTGAGAATAGCCTCGATAGACATCGCCTTTAAATAACGCGAAATATTATAAATCCGTAAACAAATTTAAAAAAATCACGCGTGGAGCACAGATTATGAAACAATTTCCAGAACATTGAGAATAGCCTCCATAGACATCACCTTTAAATAACGCGAAAAAGTATAAATCTGTAAACAAATTGAGAAAAAAATCACGCTTGGAGCATAAATTGTGAAACAATTTCCAACACATTGAAAATGGTCTCGATAGACATCGCCTTTAAATAAAGCCGAATATTATAAATCCGTAAACAAATTTAAAAGAAATCATGCGTGGAGCACAGATTATGAAACAATTTCCAGCACATTGAGAATAGCCTCGATAGATATCACCTTTAAATAACGCGAAATAGTATAAATGCGTAAACAATTTTAAAAAAAATCAAGCGTGGAGCACAGATTATGATAAAATTTACAGCACATTGAGAATAGCCTCGATAGACATCGCCTTTAAATAACGCGAAATGTTATAAATTTGTAAATAAATTTAAAAAAATGACGCGTGGAGAACAGATTATGAAACAATTTCCAGCACATTGAGAATAGTCTCGATAGACATCGCCTTTAAATAATGCGGAATATTATAAATCCGAAAACAAATTCAAAAAAATCACGCGTGGAGCACAGATTATGAAACAATTTCCGGAACATTGAGAATAGCCTCCATAGACATCACCTTTAAATAACGCGAAATAGTATAAATGCGTAAACAAATTTTAAAAAAACCACGCTTGGAGCACAGATTATGAAACAAATTCAGCATATTGAGAATAGCCTCGATAGACATCAGCTTTAAATAACGCGAAATAGTATAAATATGTAAACAAATTGAAAAAAAAAATCAAGATTGGAGCATAGATTGTGAAACAATTTCCAGCACATTGAAAATAGTCTCGATAGACATCGCCTTTAAATAACGCGGAATATTATAAATCCGTAAACAAATTTTTAAAAAATCACGCGTGGAGCACAGATTATGAAACAATTTCAAGCACATTGAGAATAGCCTCGATAGACATCACCTTTAAATAACGCGAAATAGTATAAATCTGTAAACAAATTAAAAAAAATCACGTTTGGAGAACAGATTATGAAACAATTTCCAGCACATTGAGAATAGCCTCCATAGACATCACATTTAAATAACCCGAAATAGTATAAATCCATAAACAAATTGAAAAAAAAAAAAGAATCACGCTTGGAGAATAGATTGTGAAACAATTTCCAGCACATTGGAAATAGTCTCGATAGACACCACCTTTAAATAACTCGAAATAGTATAAATCCGTAAACAATTTTAAAAAATCACGCGTGGAGCACAGATTATGAAACAATTTCAAGCACATTGAGAATAGCCTCGATAGACATCACCTTTAAATAACGCGAAATAGTATAAATCTGTAAACAAATTTAAAAAAATCACGTTTGGAGAACAGATTATGAAACAATTTCCAGCACATTGAGAATAGTCTCGATAGACATCACCTTTAAATAGCGAAATAGTATAAATGCGTAAACAAATTTAAAAAAATCACGCTTGGAGCACAGATTATGAAACAATTTCCAGCACATTGAGAATAGCTTCGATAGACATCGCCTTTAAATAACGCGAAATAGTATAAATCTGTAAATAAATGCAAAAAAATCACGCGTGGAGCACAGATTATGAAACAATTTCCAGCACATTGAGAATAGCCTCGATAGACATCACCTTTAAATAACGCGAAATAGTATAAATATGTAAACAAATTGAAAAAAAAAATCAAGATTGGAGCATAGATTGTGAAACAATTTCCAGTACATTGAAAATAGTCTCGATAGACATCGCCTTTAAATAACGCGAAATATTATAAATGCGTAAACAAATTCAAAAAAATCACGCTTGGAGCACAGATTATGAAACAATTTCCAGCACATTGAGAATAGCCTCGATAGACATCGCCTTTAAATAACGCGAAATCTTATAAATTTGTAAATAAATTTTAAAAAATCACGCGTGGAGCACAGATTATGAAACAATTTCCAGCACATTGAGAATAGCCTCGATAGACATCGCCTTTAAATAACGCGAAATAGTATAAATCTGTAAATAAATGCAAAAAAATCACGCGTGGAGCACAGATTATGAAACAATTTCCAGCACATTGAGAATAGCCTCGATAGACTTCACCTTTAAATAATGTTAAATAGTATAAATGCGTAAACAAATTCAAAAAAATCACGTTTGGAGCACAGATTATGAAACAATTTCCAGCACATTGAGAATAGCCTCTATAGACATCACCTTTAAATAACGCGAAATAGTATAAATCTGTAAACAAATTGAAAAAAAAAAAGAATCACGCTTGGAGAATAGATTGTGAAACAATTTCCAGCACATTGGAAATAGTCTCGATAGACACCACCTTTAAATAACTCGAAATAGTATAAATCCGTAAACAATTTTAAAAAATCACGCGTGGAGCACAGATTATGAAACAATTTCCAGCACATTGAGAATAGCCTCGATAGACATCGCCTTTAAATAACGCGAAATAGTATAAATCTGTAAACAAATTCAAAAAAATCACGTGTGGAGAACAGATTATGAAACAATTTCCAGCACATTGAGAATAGCCTCGATAGACATCACCTTTAAATAACGCGAAATAGTATAAATGCGTAAACAAATTGAAAAAAAAAATCAAGATTGGAGCACAGATTGTGAAACAATTTCCAGCACATTGAAAATAGTCTCGATAGACATCGCCTTTAAATAACGCGGAATATTATATATCCGAAAACAAATTCAAAAAAATCACGCGTGGAACACAGATTATGAAACAATTTCAAGCACATTGAGAATAGCCTCGATAGACATCGCCTTTAAATAACGCGAAATAGTATAAATCTGTAAACAAATTCAAAAAAATCACGTGTGGAGAACAGATTATGAAACAATTTCCAGCACATTGAGAATAGCCTCGATAGACATAACCTTTAAATAACGCGAAATAGTATAAATGCGTAAACAAATTGAAAAAAAAAATCAAGATTGGAGCACAGATTGTGAAACAATTTCCAGCACATTGAAAATAGTCTCGATAGACATCGCCTTTAAATAACGCGGAATATTATATATCCGAAAACAAATTCAAAAAAATCACGCGTGGAACACAGATTATGAAACAATTTCCAGAACATTGAGAATAGCCTCCATAGACATCACCTTTAAATAACCCGAAATAGAATAAATCCATAAACAAATTTAAAAAAATCACGCGTGGAGCGCAGATTATGAATCAATTTCCAGCACATTGAGAATACCTTCGATAGACATCACCTTTAAATAACGCGAAAAGTATAAATCTGTAAACAATTAGAAATATAAAACAAACAAAAAAAAAATCACGCTTGAGGTATAAATTGTGAAACAATTTCCAGCACATTGAAAATAGTCTCGATAGATATTGCCTTTAAATAAGACGAAATAGTATAAATCCGTAAAAAATTTTAAAAAAATCACGCTTGGAGAATAGATTGTGAAACAATTTCCAGCACATTGGAAATAGTCTCGATAGACACCACCTTTAAATAACTCGAAATAGTATAAATCCGTAAACAAATTTAAAAAAATAACGCGTGGAGCACAGATTATGAAAGAATTTCAAGCACATTGAGAATAGCCTCGATAGACATCACCTTTAAATAACGCGAAATAGTATAAATGCGTAAACAAATTTTAAAAAATCACGCTTGAGCACAGATTATGAAACAATTTCCAACACATTGAGAATAGTCTCGATAGACATCGCCTTTAAATACGCAAAATAGTATAAATCCGTAAACAAATTTAAAAAAATCACGCGTGGAGAACAGATTATGAAACAATTTCCAGCACATTGAGAATAGCCTCGATAGACATCGCCTTTAAATAACGCGAAATATTATAAATCCGTAAACAAATTTAAAAAAATCACGCGTGGAGCACAGATTATGAAACAATTTCCAGAACATTGAGAATAGCCTCCATAGACATCACCTTTAAATAACGCGAAAAAGTATAAATCTGTAAACAAATTGAGAAAAAAATCACGCTTGGAGCATAAATTGTGAAACAATTTCCAACACATTGAAAATGGTCTCGATAGACATCGCCTTTAAATAAAGCCGAATATTATAAATCCGTAAACAAATTTAAAAGAAATCATGCGTGGAGCACAGATTATGAAACAATTTCCAGCACATTGAGAATAGCCTCGATAGATATCACCTTTAAATAACGCGAAATAGTATAAATGCGTAAACAATTTTAAAAAAAATCAAGCGTGGAGCACAGATTATGATAAAATTTACAGCACATTGAGAATAGCCTCGATAGACATCGCCTTTAAATAACGCGAAATGTTATAAATTTGTAAATAAATTTAAAAAAATGACGCGTGGAGAACAGATTATGAAACAATTTCCAGCACATTGAGAATAGTCTCGATAGACATCGCCTTTAAATAATGCGGAATATTATAAATCCGAAAACAAATTCAAAAAAATCACGCGTGGAGCACAGATTATGAAACAATTTCCGGAACATTGAGAATAGCCTCCATAGACATCACCTTTAAATAACGCGAAATAGTATAAATGCGTAAACAAATTTTAAAAAAACCACGCTTGGAGCACAGATTATGAAACAAATTCAGCATATTGAGAATAGCCTCGATAGACATCAGCTTTAAATAACGCGAAATAGTATAAATATGTAAACAAATTGAAAAAAAAAATCAAGATTGGAGCATAGATTGTGAAACAATTTCCAGCACATTGAAAATAGTCTCGATAGACATCGCCTTTAAATAACGCGGAATATTATAAATCCGTAAACAAATTTTTAAAAAATCACGCGTGGAGCACAGATTATGAAACAATTTCAAGCACATTGAGAATAGCCTCGATAGACATCACCTTTAAATAACGCGAAATAGTATAAATCTGTAAACAAATTAAAAAAAATCACGTTTGGAGAACAGATTATGAAACAATTTCCAGCACATTGAGAATAGCCTCCATAGACATCACATTTAAATAACCCGAAATAGTATAAATCCATAAACAAATTGAAAAAAAAAAAAGAATCACGCTTGGAGAATAGATTGTGAAACAATTTCCAGCACATTGGAAATAGTCTCGATAGACACCACCTTTAAATAACTCGAAATAGTATAAATCCGTAAACAATTTTAAAAAATCACGCGTGGAGCACAGATTATGAAACAATTTCAAGCACATTGAGAATAGCCTCGATAGACATCACCTTTAAATAACGCGAAATAGTATAAATCTGTAAACAAATTTAAAAAAATCACGTTTGGAGAACAGATTATGAAACAATTTCCAGCACATTGAGAATAGTCTCGATAGACATCACCTTTAAATAGCGAAATAGTATAAATGCGTAAACAAATTTAAAAAAATCACGCTTGGAGCACAGATTATGAAACAATTTCCAGCACATTGAGAATAGCTTCGATAGACATCGCCTTTAAATAACGCGAAATAGTATAAATCTGTAAATAAATGCAAAAAAATCACGCGTGGAGCACAGATTATGAAACAATTTCCAGCACATTGAGAATAGCCTCGATAGACATCACCTTTAAATAACGCGAAATAGTATAAATATGTAAACAAATTGAAAAAAAAAATCAAGATTGGAGCATAGATTGTGAAACAATTTCCAGTACATTGAAAATAGTCTCGATAGACATCGCCTTTAAATAACGCGAAATATTATAAATGCGTAAACAAATTCAAAAAAATCACGCTTGGAGCACAGATTATGAAACAATTTCCAGCACATTGAGAATAGCCTCGATAGACATCGCCTTTAAATAACGCGAAATCTTATAAATTTGTAAATAAATTTTAAAAAATCACGCGTGGAGCACAGATTATGAAACAATTTCCAGCACATTGAGAATAGCCTCGATAGACATCGCCTTTAAATAACGCGAAATAGTATAAATCTGTAAATAAATGCAAAAAAATCACGCGTGGAGCACAGATTATGAAACAATTTCCAGCACATTGAGAATAGCCTCGATAGACTTCACCTTTAAATAATGTTAAATAGTATAAATGCGTAAACAAATTCAAAAAAATCACGTTTGGAGCACAGATTATGAAACAATTTCCAGCACATTGAGAATAGCCTCTATAGACATCACCTTTAAATAACGCGAAATAGTATAAATCTGTAAACAAATTGAAAAAAAAAAAGAATCACGCTTGGAGAATAGATTGTGAAACAATTTCCAGCACATTGGAAATAGTCTCGATAGACACCACCTTTAAATAACTCGAAATAGTATAAATCCGTAAACAATTTTAAAAAATCACGCGTGGAGCACAGATTATGAAACAATTTCAAGCACATTGAGAATAGCCTCGATAGACATCACCTTTAAATAACGCGAAATAGTATAAATCTGTAAACAAATTCAAAAAAATCACGTTTGGAGAACAGATTATGAAACAATTTCCAGCACATTGAGAATAGCCTCTATAGACATCACCTTTAAATAACGCGAAATAGTATAAATCTGTAAACAAATTGAAAAAAAAAAAAAAAGAATCACGCTTAGAGAATAGATTGTGAAACAATTTCCAGCACATTGGAAATAGTCTCGATAGACACCACCTTGAAATAACTCGAAATAGTATAAATCCGTAAACAAATTTAAAAAAATCACACTTGGAGCACAGATTATGAAACAATTTCCAGCACATTGAGAATAGCCTCGATAGACATCGCCTTTAAATAACGCGAAATAGTATAAATCTGTAAACAAATTCAAAAAAATCACGTGTGGAGAACAGATTATGAAACAATTTCCAGCACATTGAGAATAGCCTCGATAGACATCACCTTTAAATAACGCGAAATAGTATAAATGCGTAAACAAATTGAAAAAAAAAATCAAGATTGGAGCACAGATTGTGAAACAATTTCCAGCACATTGAAAATAGTCTCGATAGACATCGCCTTTAAATAACGCGGAATATTATATATCCGAAAACAAATTCAAAAAAATCACGCGTGGAACACAGATTATGAAACAATTTCCAGCACATTGAGAATAGCCTCGATAGACATCGCCTTTAAATAACGCGAAATATTATAAATCCGTAAACAAATTTAAAAAAATCACGCGTGGAGCACAGATTATGAAACAATTTCCAGAACATTGAGAATAGCCTCCATAGACATCACCTTTAAATAACCCGAAATAGTATAAATCCATAAACAAATTTAAAAAAATCACGCGTGGAGCGCAGATTATGAATCAATTTCCAGCACATTGAGAATACCTTCGATAGACATCACCTTTAAATAACGCGAAAAGTATAAATCTGTAAACAATTTGAAATATAAAACAACAAAAAAAAAAAATCACGCTTGAGGTATAAATTGTGAAACAATTTCCAGCACATTGAAAATAGTCTCGATAGATATTGCCTTTATATAACGCGAAATCTTATAAACTTGTAAATAAATTTTAAAAAATCACGCGTGGAGCACAGATTATGAAACAATTTCCAGCACATTGAGAATAGCCTCCATAGACATCACCTTTAAATAACCCGAGATAGTATAAATCCATAAACTATTTTAAAAAAATCACGCGTGGAGCACAGATTATGAAACAATTTCCGGCACATTGAGAATAGCTTCGATAGACATCACCTTTAAATAACGCGAAATAGTATAAATCTGTAAACAAATTGAAAAAAAAAAAAAGAATCACGCTTGGAGCACAGATTGTGAAACAATTTCCAGCACTTTGGAAATAGTCTCGATAGACATCGCCTTTAAATAACGCGGAATATTATATATCCGAAAACAAATTCAAAAAAATCACGCGTGGAACACAGATTATGAAACAATTTCCAGAACATTGAGAATAGCCTCCATAGACATCACCTTTAAATAACCCGAAATAGTATAAATCCATAAACAAATTTAAAAAAAATCACGCGTGGAGCGCAGATTATGAATCAATTTCCAGCACATTGAGAATACCTTCGATAGACATCACCTTTAAATAACGCGAAAAGTATAAATCTGTAAACAATTAGAAATATAAAACAAACAAAAAAAAAATCACGCTTGAGGTATAAATTGTGAAACAATTTCCAGCACATTGAAAATAGTCTCGATAGATATTGCCTTTAAATAAGACGAAATAGTATAAATCCGTAAAAAATTTTAAAAAAATCACGCTTGGAGAATAGATTGTGAAACAATTTCCGGCACATTGGAAATAGTCTCGATAGACACCACCTTTAAATAACTCGAAATAGTATAAATCCGTAAACAAATTAAAAAAAATAACGCGTGGAGCACAGATTATGAAAGAATTTCAAGCACATTGAGAATAGCCTCGATAGACATCACCTTTAAATAACGCGAAATAGTATAAATGCGTAAACAAATTTAAAGAAATCACGCTTGAGCACAGATTATGAAACAATTTCCAACACATTGAGAATAGTCTCGATAGACATCGCCTTTAAATACGCAAAATAGTATAAATCCGTAAACAAATTTTAAAAAATCACGCGTGGAGAACAGATTATGAAACAATTTCCAGCACATTGAGAATAGCCTCGATAGACATCGCCTTTAAATAACGCGAAATATTATAAATCCGTAAACAAATTTAAAAAAATCACGCGTGGAGCACAGATTATGAAACAATTTCCAGAACATTGAGAATAGCCTCCATAGACATCACCTTTAAATAACGCGAAAAAGTATAAATCTGTAAACAAATTGAGAAAAAAATCACGCTTGGAGCATAAATTGTGAAACAATTTCCAACACATTGAAAATGGTCTCGATAGACATCGCCTTTAAATAAAGCCGAATATTATAAATCCGTAAACAAATTTAAAAGAAATCATGCGTGGAGCACAGATTATGAAACAATTTCCAGCACATTGAGAATAGCCTCGATAGATATCACCTTTAAATAACGCGAAATAGTATAAATGCGTAAACAATTTTTAAAAAAATCAAGCTTGGAGCACAGATTATGATAAAATTTACAGCACATTGAGAATAGCCTCGATAGACATCGCCTTTAAATAACGCGAAATCTTATAAATTTGTAAATAAATTTAAAAAAATGACGCGTGGAGAACAGATTATGAAACAATTTCCAGCACATTGAGAATAGTCTCGATAGACATCGCCTTTAAATAATGCGGAATATTATAAATCCGAAAACAAATTCAAAAAAATCACGCGTGGAGCACAGATTATGAAACAATTTCCGGAACATTGAGAATAGCCTCCATAGACATCACCTTTAAATAACGCGAAATAGTATAAATGCGTAAACAAATTTAAAAAAACCACGCTTGGAGCACAGATTATGAAACAATTTCAGCATATTGAGAATAGCCTCGATAGACATCAGCTTTAAATAACGCGAAATAGTATAAATATGTAAACAAATTGAAAAAAAAAATCAAGATTGGAGCATAGATTGTGAAACAATTTCCAGCACATTGAAAATAGTCTCGATAGACATCGCCTTTAAATAACGCGGAATATTATAAATCCGTAAACAAATTTTAAAAAAATCACGCGTGGAGCACAGATTATGAAACAATTTCCAGATCATTGAGAATAGCCTCCATAGACATCACATTTAGATAACCCGAAATAGTATAAATCCATAAACAAATTTTAAAAAATCACGCGTGGAGCACAGATTATGAATCAATTTCCAGCACATTGAGAATAGCTTCGATAGACATCACCTTTAAATAACGTGAAAAGTATAAATCTGTAAACAATTTGAAAAAAAAAAAAAAGAATCACGCTTGGAGAATAGATTGTGAAACAATTTCCAGCACATTGAAAATAGTCTCGATAGACACCACCTTTAAATAACTCGAAATAGTATAAATCCGTAAACAAATTTTAAAAAATCACGCGTGACCACAGATTATGAAACAATTTCCAGCACATTGAGAATAGCCTCGATAGACATCACCTTTAAATAGCGAAATAGTATAAATGCGTAAACAAATTTAAAAAAATCACGCTTGGAGCACAGATTATGAAACAATTTCCAGCACATTGAAAATAGTCTCGATAGACATCGCCTTTAAATAACGCGAAATATTATAAATGCGTAAACAAATTCAAAAAAATCACGCTTGGAGCACAGATTATGAAACAATTTCCAGCACATTGAGAATAGCCTCGATAGACATCACCTTTAAATAACGCGAAATAGTATAAATATGTAAACAAATTGAAAAAAAAAAATCAAGATTGGAGCATAGATTGTGAAACAATTTCCAGCACATTGAAAATAGTCTCGATAGACATCGCCTTTAAATAACGCGAAATATTATAAATGCGTAAACAAATTCAAAAAAATCACGCTTGGAGCACAGATTATGAAACAATTTCCAGCACATTGAGAATAGCCTCGATAGACATCACCTTTAAATAACGCGAAATAGTATAAATATGTAAACAAATTGAAAAAAAAAATCAAGATTGGAGCATAGATTGTGAAACAATTTCCAGCACATTGAAAATAGTCTCGATAGACATCGCCTTTAAATAACGCGAAATATTATAAATGCGTAAACAAATTCAAAAAAATCACGCTTGGAGCACAGATTATGAAACAATTTCCAGCACATTGAGAATAGCCTCGATAGACATCGCCTTTAAATAGCGCGAAATCTTATAAATTTGTAAATAAATTTTAAAAAATCACGCGTGGAGCACAGATTATGAAACAATTTCCAGCACATTGAGAATAGCCTCGATAGACATCGCCTTTAAATAACGCGAAATAGTATAAATCTGTAAATAAATGCAAAAAAATCACGCGTGGAGCACAGATTATGAAACAATTTCCAGCACATTGAGAATAGCCTCGATAGACATCACCTTTGAATAACGCGAAATAGTATAAATATGTAAACAAATTGAAAAAAAAATCAAGATTGGAGCATAGATTGTGAAACAATTTCCAGCACATTGAAAATAGTCTCGATAGACATCGCCCTTAAATAACGCGAAATAGTATAAATCCGTAAACAAATTAAAAAAAAACACGCGTGGAGCACAGATTATGAAACAATTTCCAGCACATTGAGAATAGCTTCGATAGACATTGCCTTTAAATAACGCGAAATCTTATAAATCCGTAAACAAATTTTAAAAAATCACGCGTGACCACAGATTATGAAACAATTTCCAGCACATTGAGAATAGCCTCGATAGACATCACCTTTAAATAGCGAAATAGTATAAATGCGTAAACAAATTTAAAAAAATCACGCTTGGAGCACAGATTATGAAACAATTTCCAGCACATTGAGAATAGCCTCGATAGATATCACCTTTAAATAACGCGAAATAGTATAAATGCGTAAACAATTTTTTAAAAAAATCAAGCGTGGAGCACAGATTATGAAACAATTTCCAGCACATTGAGAATAGTCTCGATAGACATCGCCTTTAAATAATGCGGAATATTATAAATCCGAAAACAAATTTAAAAAAATCACGCGTGGAGCACAGATTATGAAACAATTTCCAGAACATTGAGAATAGCCTCCATAGATATCGCCTTTAAATAACACGAAATTATATAAATCCGTAAAAAAAATTTAAAAAAATCACGCGTGGAGCACAGATTGTGAAACAATTTCCAGCACATTGAGAATAGCCTCGATAGACATCGCCTTTAAATAACGCGAAATAGTATAAATCTGTAAATAAATGCAAAAAAATCACGCGTGGAGCACAGATTATGAAACAATTTCAGCATATTGAGAATAGCCTCGATAGACATCAGCTTTAAATAACGCGAAATAGTATAAATATGTAAACAAATTGAAAAAAAAAAAAGAATCACGCTTGGAGAATAGATTGCTAAACAATTTCCAGCACATTGAAAATAGTCTCGATAGACACCACCTTTAAATAACTCGAAATATTATAAATCCGTAAACAAATTTAAAAAAAATCACGCGTGGAGCACAGATTATGAAACAATTTCCAGATCATTGAGAATAGCCTCCATAGACATCACATTTAAATAACCCGAAATAGTATAAATCCATAAACAAATTTTAAAAAATCACGCGTGGAGCACAGATTATGAATCAAATTCCAGCACATTGAGAATAGCTTCGATAGACATCACCTTTAAATAACGTGAAAAGTATAAATCTGTAAACAATTTGAAAAAAAAAAAAAGAATCACGCTTGGAGAATAGATTGCTAAACAATTTCCAGCACATTGAAAATAGTCTCGATAGACACCACCTTTAAATAACTCGAAATAGTATAAATCCGTAAACAAATTTTAAAAAATCACGCGTGACCACAGATTATGAAACAATTTCCAGCACATTGAGAATAGCCTCGATAGACATCACCTTTAAATAGCGAAATAGTATAAATGCGTAAACAAATTTAAAAAAATCACGCTTGGAGCACAGATTATGAAACAATTTCCAGCACATTAAGAATAGCTTCGATAGACATCGCCTTTAAATAACGCGAAATAGTATAAATCTGTAAATAAATGCAAAAAAATCACGCGTGGAGCACAGATTATGAAACAATTTCCAGCACATTGAGAATAGCCTCGATAGACATCACCTTTAAATAACGCGAAATAGTATAAATATGTAATCAAATTGAAAAAAAAATCAAGATTGGAGCATAGATTGTGAAACAATTTCCAGCACATTGAAAATAGTCTCGATAGACATCGCCTTTAAATAACGCGAAATATTATAAATGCGTAAACAAATTCAAAAAAATCACGCTTGGAGCACAGATTATGAAACAATTTCCAGCACATTGAGAATAGCCTCGATAG
Organism: Maratus speciosus; assembly: GCA_963932465.1. Taxonomy (NCBI): domain Eukaryota; kingdom Metazoa; phylum Arthropoda; class Arachnida; order Araneae; family Salticidae; genus Maratus; species Maratus speciosus. The sequence goes on from CAWVRF010001553.1 coordinate 98,938, forward strand.
ACATCGCCTTTAAATAACACGAAATCTTATAAATTTGTAAATAAATTTTAAAAAATCACGCGTGGAGCATAGATTATGAAACAATTTCCAGCACATTGAGAATAGCCTCGATAGACATCGCCTTTAAATAATGCGAAATAGTATAAATCCGTAAACAAATTTAAAAATATCACGCGTGGAGCACAGATTATGAAACAATTTCCAGCACATTGAGAATAGCCTCGATAGATATCACCTTTAAATAACGCGAAATAGTATAAATGCGTAAACAATTTTTAAAAAAAATCAAGCGTGGAGCACAGATTATGAAACAATTTCCAGCACATTGAGAATAGCCTCGATAGATATCACCTTTAAATAACGCGAAATAGTATAAATCTGTAAATAAAATTGAAAAAAAAAATCACGCTTGGAGCAGAGATTGTGAAACAATTTCCAGCACATTGAAAATAGCTTCGATAGACATCACCTTTAAATAACGCGAAATAGTATAAATCTGTAAATAAATGCAAAAAAATCACGCGTGGAGCACAGATTATGAAACAATTTCAGCACATTGAGAATAGCCTCGATAGACATCACCTTTAAATAACGCGAAATAGTATAAATATGTAAACAAATTGAAAAAAAAAATCAAGATTGGAGCATAGATTGTGAAACAATTTCCAGCACATTGAAAATAGTCTCGATAGACATCGCCTTTAAATAACGTGGAATATTATAAATCCGTAAACAAATTTTAAAAAATCACGCGTGGAGCACAGATTATGAAACAATTTCCAGATCATTGAGAATAGCCTCCATAGACATCACATTTAAATAACCCGAAATAGTATAAATCCATAAACAAATTTTAAAAAATCACGAGTGGAGCACAGATTATGAATCAATTTTCAGCACATTGAGAATAGCTTCGATAGACATCACCTTTAAATAACGTGAAAAGTATAAATCTGTAAACAATTTGAAAAAAAAAAAGAATCACGCTTGGAGAATAGATTGTGAAACAATTTCCAGCACATTGAAAATAGTCTCGATAGACACCACCTTTAAATAACTCGAAATAGTATAAATCCGTAAACAAATTTAAAAAAATCACGCGTGGACCACAGATTATGAAACAATTTCCAGCACATTGAGAATAGCCTCGATAGACATCACCTTCAAATAACGCGAAATAGTATAAATGCGTAAACAAATTTAAAAAAATCACGCTTGGAGCACAGATTATGAAACAATTTCCAGCACATTGAGAATAGCCTCGATAGACATCGCCTTTAAATAACGCGAAATAGTATAAATCTGTAAATAAATGCAAAAAAATCACGCGTGGAGCACAGATTATGAAACAATTTCCAGCACATTGAGAATAGCCTCGATAGACATCGCCTTTAAATAACGCGAAATAGTATAAATCTGTAAATAAATGCAAAAAAATCACGCGTGGAGCACAGATTATGAAACAATTTCCAGCACATTGAGAATAGTCTCGATAGACATCGCCTTTAAATAACGCAAAATAGTATAAATCCGTAAACAAATTAAAAAAAAAACACGCGTGGAGCACAGATTATGAAACAATTTCCAGCACATTGAGAATAGCTTCGATAGACATCACCTTTAAATAACGCAAAAAAGTGTTATATATCCGTAAACAAATTTAAAAATATCACGCGTGGAGCACAGATTATGAAACAATTTCCAGCACATTGAAAATAGCCTCGATAGATATCACCTTTAAATAACGCGAAATAGTATAAATGCGTAAACAATTTTTTAAAAAATCAAGCGTGGAGCACAGATTATGAAAAAATTTACAGCATATTGAGAATAGCCTCGATAGACATCGCCTTTAAATAACGCGAAATCTTATAAATTTGTAAATAAATTTAAAGAAATCACGCGTGGAGCACAGATTATGAAACAATTTCCAGCACATTGAGAATAGTCTCGATAGACATCGCCTTTAAATACGCAAAATAGTATAAATCCGTAAACAAATTAAAAAAAATCACGCATGGAGCACAGATTATGAAACAATTTCCAGCACATTGAGAATAGCCTCGATAGACATCACCTTTAAATAACGCGAAATAGTATAAATATGTAAACAAATTGAAAAAAAAATCAAGATTGGAGCATAGATTGTGAAACAATTTCCAGCACATTGAAAATAGTCTCGATAGACATCGCCTTTAAATAACGCGGAATATTATAAATCCGAAAACAAATTAAAAAAAATCACGCGTGGAGCACAGAATATGAAACAATTTCCAGCACATTGAGAATAGCCTCGATAGACATCGCCTTTAAATAACGCGAAATAGTACAAATCTGTAAATAAATTTGAACAAAAAAAATCACGCTTGGAGCAGAGATTGTGAAACAATTTCCAGCACATTGAAAATAGTCTCGATAGACACCACCTTTAAATAACTCGAAATAGTATAAATCCGTAAACAAATTTTAAAAAATCACGCGTGACCACAGATTATGAAACAATTTCCAGCACATTGAGAATAGCCTCGGTAGACATCACCTTTAAATAGCGAAATAGTATAAATGCGTAAACAAATTAAAAAAAATCACGCTTGGAGCACAGATTATGAAACAATTTCCAGCACACTGAGAATAGCTTCGATAGACATCGCCTTTAAATAACGCGAAATAGTATAAATCTAGAAATAAATGCAAAAAAATCACGCGCTGAGCACAGATTATGAAACAATTTCCAGCACATTGAGAATAGCCTCGATAGACATCACCTTTAAATAACGCGAAATAGTATAAATATGTAAACAAATTGAAAAAAATCACGCGTGACCACAGATTATGAAACAATTTCCAGCACATTGAGAATAGCCTCGGTAGACATCACCTTTAAATAGCGAAATAGTATAAATGCGTAAACAAATTAAAAAAAATCACGCTTGGAGCACAGATTATGAAACAATTTCCAGCACACTGAGAATAGCTTCGATAGACATCGCCTTTAAATAACGCGAAATAGTATAAATCTAGAAATAAATGCAAAAAAATCACGCGCTGAGCACAGATTATGAAACAATTTCCAGCACATTGAGAATAGCCTCGATAGACATCACCTTTAAATAACGCGAAATAGTATAAATATGTAAACAAATTTTAAAAAATCACGCGTGACCACAGATTATGAAACAATTTCCAGCACATTGAGAATAGCCTCGGTAGACATCACCTTTAAATAGCGAAATAGTATAAATGCGTAAACAAATTAAAAAAAATCACGCTTGGAGCATAGATTGTGAAACAATTTCCAGCACATTGAAAATAGTCTCGATAGACATCGCCTTTAAATAACGCGAAATATTATAAATGCGTAAACAAATTCAAAAAAATCACGCTTGGAGCACAGATTATGAAACAATTTCCAGCACATTGAGAATAGCCTCGATAGACATCGCCTTTATATAAAGCGAAATCTTATAAATTTGTAAATAAATTTTAAAAAATCACGCGTGGAGCACAGATTATGAAACAATTTCCAGCACATTGAGAATAGCCTCGATAGACATCGCCTTTAAATAACGCGAAATAGTATAAATCTGTAAATAAATGCAAAAAAATCACGCGTGGAGCACAGATTATGAAACAATTTCCAGCACATTGAGAATAGCCTCGATAGACATCACCTTTAAATAACGCGAAATAGTATAAATATGTAAACAAATTGAAAAAAAAATCAAGATTGGAGCATAGATTGTGAAACAATTTCCAGCACATTGAAAATAGTCTCGATAGACATCGCCCTTAAATAACGCGAAATAGTATAAATCCGTAAACAAATTAAAAAAAAACACGCGTGGAGCACAGATTATGAAACAATTTCCAGCACATTGAGAATAGCTTCGATAGACATCACCTTTAAATAACGCGAAAAAGTATTATATATCCGTAAACAAATTTAAAAATATCACGCGTGGAGCACAGATTATGAAACAATTTCCAGCACATTGAGAATAGCCTCGATAGATATCACCTTTAAATAACGCGAAATAGTATAAATGCGTAAACAATTTTTTAAAAAAATCAAGCGTGGAGCACAGATTATGAAACAATTTCCAGCATATTGAGAATAGCCTCGATAGACATTGCCTTTAAATAACGCGAAATCTTATAAATCCGTAAACAAATTTTAAAAAATCACGCGTGACCACAGATTATGAAACAATTTCCAGCACATTGAGAATAGCCTCGATAGACATCACCTTTAAATAGCGAAATAGTATAAATGCGTAAACAAATTAAAAAAAATCACGCTTGGAGCACAGATTATGAAACAATTTCCAGCACATTGAGAATAGCTTCGATAGACATCGCCTTTAAATAACGCGAAATAGTATAAATCTGTAAACAAATTGAAAAAAAAATCAAGATTGGAGCATAGATTGTGAAACAATTTCCAGCACATTGAAAATAGCCTCCATAGACATCACCTTTAAATAGCGAAATAGTATAAATGCGTAAACAAATTTAAAAAAATCACGCTTGGAGCACAGATTATGAAACAATTTCCAGCACATTGAGAATAGCTTCGATAGACATCGCCTTTAAATAACGCGAAATAGTATAAATCTGTAAACAAATTGAAAAAAAAATCAAGATTGGAGCATAGATTATGAAACAATTTCCAGATCATTGAGAATAGCCTCCATAGACATCACATTTAAATAACCCGAAATAGTATAAATCCATAAACAAATTTTAAAAAATCACGCGTGGAGCACAGATTATGAATCAAATTCCAGCACATTGAGAATAGCTTCGATAGACATCACCTTTAAATAACGTGAAAAGTATAAATCTGTAAACAATTTGAAAAAAAAAAAAGAATCACGCTTGGAGAATAGATTGCTAAACAATTTCCAGCACATTGAAAATAGTCTCGATAGACACCACCTTTAAATAACTCGAAATAGTATAAATCCGTAAACAAATTTTAAAAAATCACGCGTGACCACAGATTATGAAACAATTTCCAGCACATTGAGAATAGCCTCGATAGACATCGCCTTTAAATAACGCGAAATAGTATAAATCTGTAAATAAATGCAAAAAAATCACGCGTGGAGCACAGATTATGAAACAATTTCCAGCACATTGAGAATAGCCTCGATAGACATCACCTTTAAATAACGCGAAATAGTATAAATATGTAAACAAATTGAAAAAAAAATCAAGATTGGAGCATAGATTGTGAAACAATTTCCAGCACATTGAAAATAGTCTCGATAGACATCGCCTTTAAATAACGCGAAATATTATAAATGCGTAAACAAATTCAAAAAAATCACGCTTGGAGCACAGATTATGAAACAATTTCCAGCACATTGAGAATAGCCTCGATAGACATCGCCTTTAAATAACACGAAATCTTATAAATTTGTAAATAAATTTTAAAAAATCACGCGTGGAGCATAGATTATGAAACAATTTCCAGCACATTGAGAATAGCCTCGATAGACATCGCCTTTAAATAACGCGAAATAGTATAAATCCGTAAACAAATTTAAAAATATCACGCGTGGAGCACAGATTATGAAACAATTTCCAGCACATTGAGAATAGCCTCGATAGATATCACCTTTAAATAACGCGAAATAGTATAAATGCGTAAACAATTTTTAAAAAAAATCAAGCGTGGAGCACAGATTATGAAACAATTTCCAGCATATTGAGAATAGCCTCGATAGACATTGCCTTTAAATAACGCGAAATGTTATAAATTTGTAAATAAATTTAAAGAAATCACGCGTGGAGCACAGATTATGAAACAATTTCCAGCACATTGAGAATAGCCTCGATAGACATCACCTTTAAATAACGCGAAATAGTATAAAGATGTAAACAAATTGAAAAAAAAAATCACGCTTGGAGCAGAGATTGTGAAACAATTTCCAGCACATTGAAAATAGCTTCGATAGACATCACCTTTAAATAACGCGAAAAAGTATTATATATCCGTAAACAAATTTAAAAATATCACGCGTGGAGCACAGATTATGAAACAATTTCCAGCACATTGAGAATAGCCTCGATAGATATCACCTTTAAATAACGCGAAATAGTATAAATCTGTAAATAAAATTGAAAAAAAAAATCACGCTTGGAGCAGAGATAGTGAAACAATTTCCAGCACATTGAAAATAGCTTCGATAGACATCACCTTTAAATAACGCGAAAAGTATAAATCTGTAAACAATTTGATAAAAAAAAAAAAAAAAAAAAAAAAAAAATCACGCTTGGGGTATAGTGAAACAATTTCCAGCACATTGAAAATAGTCTCGATAGATATCGCCTTTAAATAACACGAAATTATATAAATCCGTAAAAAAAAATTAAAAAAAATCACGCGTGGAGCACAGATTGTGAAACAATTTCCAGCACATTGAGAATAGTCTCGATAGACATCGCCTTTAAATAACGCGAAATAGTATAAATCTGTAAATAAATGCAAAAAAATCACGCGTGGAGCACAGATTATGAAACAATTTCAGCACATTGAGAATAGCCTCGATAGACATCACCTTTAAATAACGCGAAATAGTATAAATATGTAAACAAATTGAAAAAAAAAATCAAGATTGGAGCATAGATTGTGAAACAATTTCCAGCACATTGAAAATAGTCTCGATAGACATCGCCTTTAAATAACGTGGAATATTATAAATCCGTAAACAAATTTAAAAAAATCACGCGTGGAGCACAGATTATGAAACAATTTCCAGATCATTGAGTATAGCCTCCATAGACATCACATTTAAATAACCCGAAATAGTATAAATCCATAAACAAATTTTAAAAAATCACGAGTGGAGCACAGATTATGAATCAATTTTCAGCACATTGAGAATAGCTTCGATAGACATCACCTTTAAATAACGTGAAAAGTATAAATCTGTAAACAATTTGAAAAAAAAAAGAATCACGCTTGGAGAATAGATTGTGAAACAATTTCCAGCACATTGAAAATAGTCTCGATAGACACCACCTTTAAATAACTCGAAATAGTATAAATCCGTAAACAAATTTAAAAAAATCACGCGTGGACCACAGATTATGAAACAATTTCCAGCACATTGAGAATAGCCTCGATAGACATCACCTTCAAATAACGCGAAATAGTATAAATGCGTAAACAAATTTAAAAAAATCACGCTTGGAGCACAGATTATGAAACAATTTCCAGCACATTGAGAATAGCCTCGATAGACATCACCTTTAAATAACGCGAAATAGTATAAATCTGTAAATAAATGCAAAAAAATCACGCGTGGAGCACAGATTATGAAACAATTTCCAGCACATTGAGAATAGCCTCGATAGACATCGCCTTTAAATAACGCGAAATAGTATAAATCTGTAAATAAATGCAAAAAAATCACGCGTGGAGCACAGATTATGAAACAATTTCCAGCACATTGAGAATAGCCTCGATAGACATCGCCTTTAAATAACGCGAAATAGTATAAATCTGTAAATAAATGCAAAAAAATCACGCGTGGAGCACAGATTATGAAACAATTTCCAGCACATTGAGAATAGTCTCGATAGACATCGCCTTTAAATAACGCAAAATAGTATAAATCCGTAAACAAATTAAAAAAAATCACGCTTGGAGCACAGATTATGAAACAATTTCCAGCACACTGAGAATAGCTTCGATAGACATCGCCTTTAAATAACGCGAAATAGTATAAATCTAGAAATAAATGCAAAAAAATCACGCGCTGAGCACAGATTATGAAACAATTTCCAGCACATTGAGAATAGCCTCGATAGACATCACCTTTAAATAACGCGAAATAGTATAAATATGTAAACAAATTTTAAAAAATCACGCGTGACCACAGATTATGAAACAATTTCCAGCACATTGAGAATAGCCTCGGTAGACATCACCTTTAAATAGCGAAATAGTATAAATGCGTAAACAAATTAAAAAAAATCACGCTTGGAGCATAGATTGTGAAACAATTTCCAGCACATTGAAAATAGTCTCGATAGACATCGCCTTTAAATAACGCGAAATATTATAAATGCGTAAACAAATTCAAAAAAATCACGCTTGGAGCACAGATTATGAAACAATTTCCAGCACATTGAGAATAGCCTCGATAGACATCGCCTTTATATAAAGCGAAATCTTATAAATTTGTAAATAAATTTTAAAAAATCACGCGTGGAGCACAGATTATGAAACAATTTCCAGCACATTGAGAATAGCCTCGATAGACATCGCCTTTAAATAACGCGAAATAGTATAAATCTGTAAATAAATGCAAAAAAATCACGCGTGGAGCACAGATTATGAAACAATTTCCAGCACATTGAGAATAGCCTCGATAGACATCACCTTTAAATAACGCGAAATAGTATAAATATGTAAACAAATTGAAAAAAAAATCAAGATTGGAGCATAGATTGTGAAACAATTTCCAGCACATTGAAAATAGTCTCGATAGACATCGCCCTTAAATAACGCGAAATAGTATAAATCCGTAAACAAATTAAAAAAAAACACGCGTGGAGCACAGATTATGAAACAATTTCCAGCACATTGAGAATAGCTTCGATAGACATCACCTTTAAATAACGCGAAAAAGTATTATATATCCGTAAACAAATTTAAAAATATCACGCGTGGAGCACAGATTATGAAACAATTTCCAGCACATTGAGAATAGCCTCGATAGATATCACCTTTAAATAACGCGAAATAGTATAAATGCGTAAACAATTTTTTAAAAAAATCAAGCGTGGAGCACAGATTATGAAACAATTTCCAGCATATTGAGAATAGCCTCGATAGACATTGCCTTTAAATAACGCGAAATCTTATAAATCCGTAAACAAATTTTAAAAAATCACGCGTGACCACAGATTATGAAACAATTTCCAGCACATTGAGAATAGCCTCGATAGACATCACCTTTAAATAGCGAAATAGTATAAATGCGTAAACAAATTAAAAAAAATCACGCTTGGAGCACAGATTATGAAACAATTTCCAGCACATTGAGAATAGCTTCGATAGACATCGCCTTTAAATAACGCGAAATAGTATAAATCTGTAAACAAATTGAAAAAAAAATCAAGATTGGAGCATAGATTGTGAAACAATTTCCAGCACATTGAAAATAGCCTCCATAGACATCACCTTTAAATAGCGAAATAGTATAAATGCGTAAACAAATTAAAAAAAATCACGCTTGGAGCACAGATTATGAAACAATTTCCAGCACATTGAGAATAGCTTCGATAGACATCGCCTTTAAATAACGCGAAATAGTATAAATCTGTAAACAAATTGAAAAAAAAATCAAGATTGGAGCATAGATTATGAAACAATTTCCAGATCATTGAGAATAGCCTCCATAGACATCACATTTAAATAACCCGAAATAGTATAAATCCATAAACAAATTTTAAAAAATCACGCGTGGAGCACAGATTATGAATCAAATTCCAGCACATTGAGAATAGCTTCGATAGACATCACCTTTAAATAACGTGAAAAGTATAAATCTGTAAACAATTTGAAAAAAAAAAAAGAATCACGCTTGGAGAATAGATTGCTAAACAATTTCCAGCACATTGAAAATAGTCTCGATAGACACCACCTTTAAATAACTCGAAATAGTATAAATCCGTAAACAAATTTTAAAAAATCACGCGTGACCACAGATTATGAAACAATTTCCAGCACATTGAGAATAGCCTCGATAGACATCGCCTTTAAATAACGCGAAATAGTATAAATCTGTAAATAAATGCAAAAAAATCACGCGTGGAGCACAGATTATGAAACAATTTCCAGCACATTGAGAATAGGCTCGATAGACATCACCTTTAAATAACGCGAAATAGTATAAATATGTAAACAAATTGAAAAAAAAATCAAGATTGGAGCATAGATTGTGAAACAATTTCCAGCACATTGAAAATAGTCTCGATAGACATCGCCTTTAAATAACGCGAAATATTATAAATGCGTAAACAAATTCAAAAAAATCACGCTTGGAGCACAGATTATGAAACAATTTCCAGCACATTGAGAATAGCCTCGATAGACATCGCCTTTAAATAACACGAAATCTTATAAATTTGTAAATAAATTTTAAAAAATCACGCGTGGAGCATAGATTATGAAACAATTTCCAGCACATTGAGAATAGCCTCGATAGACATCGCCTTTAAATAACGCGAAATAGTATAAATCCGTAAACAAATTTAAAAATATCACGCGTGGAGCACAGATTATGAAACAATTTCCAGCACATTGAGAATAGCCTCGATAGATATCACCTTTAAATAACGCGAAATAGTATAAATGCGTAAACAATTTTTAAAAAAAATCAAGCGTGGAGCACAGATTATGAAACAATTTCCAGCATATTGAGAATAGCCTCGATAGACATTGCCTTTAAATAACGCGAAATGTTATAAATTTGTAAATAAATTTAAAGAAATCACGCGTGGAGCACAGATTATGAAACAATTTCCAGCACATTGAGAATAGCCTCGATAGACATCACCTTTAAATAACGCGAAATAGTATAAAGATGTAAACAAATTGAAAAAAAAAATCACGCTTGGAGCAGAGATTGTGAAACAATTTCCAGCACATTGAAAATAGCTTCGATAGACATCACCTTTAAATAACGCGAAAAAGTATTATATATCCGTAAACAAATTTAAAAATATCACGCGTGGAGCACAGATTATGAAACAATTTCCAGCACATTGAGAATAGCCTCGATAGATATCACCTTTAAATAACGCGAAATAGTATAAATCTGTAAATAAAATTGAAAAAAAAAATCACGCTTGGAGCAGAGATAGTGAAACAATTTCCAGCACATTGAAAATAGCTTCGATAGACATCACCTTTAAATAACGCGAAAAGTATAAATCTGTAAACAATTTGATAAAAAAAAAAAAAAAAAAAAAAAAATCACGCTTGGGGTATAGTGAAACAATTTCCAGCACATTGAAAATAGTCTCGATAGATATCGCCTTTAAATAACACGAAATTATATAAATCCGTAAAAAAAAATTAAAAAAAATCACGCGTGGAGCACAGATTGTGAAACAATTTCCAGCACATTGAGAATAGTCTCGATAGACATCGCCTTTAAATAACGCGAAATAGTATAAATCTGTAAATAAATGCAAAAAAATCACGCGTGGAGCACAGATTATGAAACAATTTCAGCACATTGAGAATAGCCTCGATAGACATCACCTTTAAATAACGCGAAATAGTATAAATATGTAAACAAATTGAAAAAAAAAATCAAGATTGGAGCATAGATTGTGAAACAATTTCCAGCACATTGAAAATAGTCTCGATAGACATCGCCTTTAAATAACGTGGAATATTATAAATCCGTAAACAAATTTAAAAAAATCACGCGTGGAGCACAGATTATGAAACAATTTCCAGATCATTGAGTATAGCCTCCATAGACATCACATTTAAATAACCCGAAATAGTATAAATCCATAAACAAATTTTAAAAAATCACGAGTGGAGCACAGATTATGAATCAATTTTCAGCACATTGAGAATAGCTTCGATAGACATCACCTTTAAATAACGTGAAAAGTATAAATCTGTAAACAATTTGAAAAAAAAAAGAATCACGCTTGGAGAATAGATTGTGAAACAATTTCCAGCACATTGAAAATAGTCTCGATAGACACCACCTTTAAATAACTCGAAATAGTATAAATCCGTAAACAAATTTAAAAAAATCACGCGTGGACCACAGATTATGAAACAATTTCCAGCACATTGAGAATAGCCTCGATAGACATCACCTTCAAATAACGCGAAATAGTATAAATGCGTAAACAAATTTAAAAAAATCACGCTTGGAGCACAGATTATGAAACAATTTCCAGCACATTGAGAATAGCCTCGATAGACATCACCTTTAAATAACGCGAAATAGTATAAATCTGTAAATAAATGCAAAAAAATCACGCGTGGAGCACAGATTATGAAACAATTTCCAGCACATTGAGAATAGCCTCGATAGACATCGCCTTTAAATAACGCGAAATAGTATAAATCTGTAAATAAATGCAAAAAAATCACGCGTGGAGCACAGATTATGAAACAATTTCCAGCACATTGAGAATAGCCTCGATAGACATCGCCTTTAAATAACGCGAAATAGTATAAATCTGTAAATAAATGCAAAAAAATCACGCGTGGAGCACAGATTATGAAACAATTTCCAGCACATTGAGAATAGTCTCGATAGACATCGCCTTTAAATAACGCAAAATAGTATAAATCCGTAAACAAATTAAAAAAAAAACACGCGTGGAGCACAGATTATGAAACAATTTCCAGCACATTGAGAATAGCTTCGATAGACATCACCTTTAAATAACGCAAAAAAGTGTTATATATCCGTAAACAAATTTAAAAATATCACGCGTGGAGCACAGATTATGAAACAATTTCCAGCACATTGAAAATAGCCTCGATAGATATCACCTTTAAATAACGCGAAATAGTATAAATGCGTAAACAATTTTTTAAAAAATCAAGCGTGGAGCACAGATTATGAAAAAATTTACAGCATATTGAGAATAGCCTCGATAGACATCGCCTTTAAATAACGCGAAATCTTATAAATTTGTAAATAAATTTAAAGAAATCACGCGTGGAGCACAGATTATGAAACAATTTCCAGCACATTGAGAATAGTCTCGATAGACATCGCCTTTAAATACGCAAAATAGTATAAATCCGTAAACAAATTAAAAAAAATCACGCATGGAGCACAGATTATGAAACAATTTCCAGCACATTGAGAATAGCCTCGATAGACATCACCTTTAAATAACGCGAAATAGTATAAATATGTAAACAAATTGAAAAAAAAATCAAGATTGGAGCATAGATTGTGAAACAATTTCCAGCACATTGAAAATAGTCTCGATAGACATCGCCTTTAAATAACGCGGAATATTATAAATCCGAAAACAAATTAAAAAAAATCACGCGTGGAGCACAGAATATGAAACAATTTCCAGCACATTGAGAATAGCCTCGATAGACATCGCCTTTAAATAACGCGAAATAGTACAAATCTGTAAATAAATTTGAACAAAAAAAATCACGCTTGGAGCAGAGATTGTGAAACAATTTCCAGCACATTGAAAATAGTCTCGATAGACACCACCTTTAAATAACTCGAAATAGTATAAATCCGTAAACAAATTTTAAAAAATCACGCGTGACCACAGATTATGAAACAATTTCCAGCACATTGAGAATAGCCTCGGTAGACATCACCTTTAAATAGCGAAATAGTATAAAAGCGTAAACAAATTTAAAAAAATCACGCTTGGAGCACAGATTATGAAACAATTTCCAGCACACTGAGAATAGCTTCGATAGACATCGCCTTTAAATAACGCGAAATAGTATAAATCTAGAAATAAATGCAAAAAAATCACGCGCTGAGCACAGATTATGAAACAATTTCCAGCACATTGAGAATAGCCTCGATAGACATCACCTTTAAATAACGCGAAATAGTATAAATATGTAAACAAATTGAAAAAAATCACGCGTGACCACAGATTATGAAACAATTTCCAGCACATTGAGAATAGCCTCGGTAGACATCACCTTTAAATAGCGAAATAGTATAAATGCGTAAACAAATTAAAAAAAATCACGCTTGGAGCACAGATTATGAAACAATTTCCAGCACACTGAGAATAGCTTCGATAGACATCGCCTTTAAATAACGCGAAATAGTATAAATCTAGAAATAAATGCAAAAAAATCACGCGCTGAGCACAGATTATGAAACAATTTCCAGCACATTGAGAATAGCCTCGATAGACATCACCTTTAAATAACGCGAAATAGTATAAATATGTAAACAAATTTTAAAAAATCACGCGTGACCACAGATTATGAAACAATTTCCAGCACATTGAGAATAGCCTCGGTAGACATCACCTTTAAATAGCGAAATAGTATAAATGCGTAAACAAATTAAAAAAAATCACGCTTGGAGCATAGATTGTGAAACAATTTCCAGCACATTGAAAATAGTCTCGATAGACATCGCCTTTAAATAACGCGAAATATTATAAATGCGTAAACAAATTCAAAAAAATCACGCTTGGAGCACAGATTATGAAACAATTTCCAGCACATTGAGAATAGCCTCGATAGACATCGCCTTTATATAAAGCGAAATCTTATAAATTTGTAAATAAATTTTAAAAAATCACGCGTGGAGCACAGATTATGAAACAATTTCCAGCACATTGAGAATAGCCTCGATAGACATCGCCTTTAAATAACGCGAAATAGTATAAATCTGTAAATAAATGCAAAAAAATCACGCGTGGAGCACAGATTATGAAACAATTTCCAGCACATTGAGAATAGCCTCGATAGACATCACCTTTAAATAACGCGAAATAGTATAAATATGTAAACAAATTGAAAAAAAAATCAAGATTGGAGCATAGATTGTGAAACAATTTCCAGCACATTGAAAATAGTCTCGATAGACATCGCCCTTAAATAACGCGAAATAGTATAAATCCGTAAACAAATTAAAAAAAAACACGCGTGGAGCACAGATTATGAAACAATTTCCAGCACATTGAGAATAGCTTCGATAGACATCACCTTTAAATAACGCGAAAAAGTATTATATATCCGTAAACAAATTTAAAAATATCACGCGTGGAGCACAGATTATGAAACAATTTCCAGCACATTGAGAATAGCCTCGATAGATATCACCTTTAAATAACGCGAAATAGTATAAATGCGTAAACAATTTTTTAAAAAAATCAAGCGTGGAGCACAGATTATGAAACAATTTCCAGCATATTGAGAATAGCCTCGATAGACATTGCCTTTAAATAACGCGAAATCTTATAAATCCGTAAACAAATTTTAAAAAATCACGCGTGACCACAGATTATGAAACAATTTCCAGCACATTGAGAATAGCCTCGATAGACATCACCTTTAAATAGCGAAATAGTATAAATGCGTAAACAAATTAAAAAAAATCACGCTTGGAGCACAGATTATGAAACAATTTCCAGCACATTGAGAATAGCTTCGATAGACATCGCCTTTAAATAACGCGAAATAGTATAAATCTGTAAACAAATTGAAAAAAAAATCAAGATTGGAGCATAGATTGTGAAACAATTTCCAGCACATTGAAAATAGCCTCCATAGACATCACCTTTAAATAGCGAAATAGTATAAATGCGTAAACAAATTAAAAAAAATCACGCTTGGAGCACAGATTATGAAACAATTTCCAGCACATTGAGAATAGCTTCGATAGACATCGCCTTTAAATAACGCGAAATAGTATAAATCTGTAAACAAATTGAAAAAAAAATCAAGATTGGAGCATAGATTATGAAACAATTTCCAGATCATTGAGAATAGCCTCCATAGACATCACATTTAAATAACCCGAAATAGTATAAATCCATAAACAAATTTTAAAAAATCACGCGTGGAGCACAGATTATGAATCAAATTCCAGCACATTGAGAATAGCTTCGATAGACATCACCTTTAAATAACGTGAAAAGTATAAATCTGTAAACAATTTGAAAAAAAAAAAAAGAATCACGCTTGGAGAATAGATTGCTAAACAATTTCCAGCACATTGAAAATAGTCTCGATAGACACCACCTTTAAATAACTCGAAATAGTATAAATCCGTAAACAAATTTTAAAAAATCACGCGTGACCACAGATTATGAAACAATTTCCAGCACATTGAGAATAGCCTCGATAGACATCGCCTTTAAATAACGCGAAATATTATAAATGCGTAAACAAATTCAAAAAAATCACGCTTGGAGCACAGATTATGAAACAATTTCCAGCACATTGAGAATAGCCTCGATAGACATCGCCTTTAAATAACACGAAATCTTATAAATTTGTAAATAAATTTTAAAAAATCACGCATGGAGCATAGATTATGAAACAATTTCCAGCACATTGAGAATAGCCTCGATAGACATCGCCTTTAAATAACGCGAAATAGTATAAATCCGTAAACAAATTTAAAAATATCACGCGTGGAGCACAGATTATGAAACAATTTCCAGCACATTGAGAATAGCCTCGATAGATATCGCCTTTAAATAACGCGAAATATTATAAATGCGTAAACAAATTCAAAAAAATCACGCTTGGAGCACAGATTATGAAACAATTTCCAGCACATTGAGAATAGCCTCGATAGACATCGCCTTTAAATAACACGAAATCTTATAAATTTGTAAATAAATTTTAAAAAATCACGCATGGAGCATAGATTATGAAACAATTTCCAGCACATTGAGAATAGCCTCGATAGACATCGCCTTTAAATAACGCGAAATAGTATAAATCCGTAAACAAATTTAAAAATATCACGCGTGGAGCACAGATTATGAAACAATTTCCAGCACATTGAGAATAGCCTCGATAGATATCACCTTTAAATAACGCGAAATAGTATAAATGCGTAAACAATTTTTAAAAAAAATCAAGCGTGGAGCACAGATTATGAAACAATTTCCAGCATATTGAGAATAGCCTCGATAGACATTGCCTTTAAATAACGCGAAATGTTATAAATTTGTAAATAAATTTAAAGAAATCACGCGTGGAGCACAGATTATGAAACAATTTCCAGCACATTGAGAATAGCCTCGATAGACATCACCTTTAAATAACGCGAAATAGTATAAAGATGTAAACAAATTGAAAAAAAAAATCACGCTTGGAGCAGAGATTGTGAAACAATTTCCAGCACATTGAAAATAGCTTCGATAGACATCACCTTTAAATAACGCGAAAAAGTATTATGTATCCGTAAACAAATTTAAAATTATCACGCGTGGAGCACAGATTATGAAACAATTTCCAGCACATTGAGAATAGCCTCGATAGATATCACCTTTAAATAACGCGAAATAGTATAAATCTGTAAATAAAATTGAAAAAAAAAATCACGCTTGGAGCAGAGATTGTGAAACAATTTCCAGCACATTGAAAATAGCTTCGATAGACATCACCTTTAAATAACGCGAAAAGTATAAATCTGTAAACAATTTGATAAAAAAAAAAAAAAAAAAAAAAAAAATCACGCTTGGGGTATAGTGAAACAATTTCCAGCACATTGAAAATAGTCTCGATAGATATCGCCTTTAAATAACACGAAATTATATAAATCCGTAAAAAAAAATTAAAAAAAATCACGCGTGGAGCACAGATTGTGAAACAATTTCCAGCACATTGAGAATAGTCTCGATAGACATCGCCTTTAAATAACGCGAAATAGTATAAATCTGTAAATAAATGCAAAAAAATCACGCGTGGAGCACAGATTATGAAACAATTTCAGCACATTGAGAATAGCCTCGATAGACATCACCTTTAAATAACGCGAAATAGTATAAATATGTAAACAAATTGAAAAAAAAAATCAAGATTGGAGCATAGATTGTGAAACAATTTCCAGCACATTGAAAATAGTCTCGATAGACATCGCCTTTAAATAACGTGGAATATTATAAATCCGTAAACAAATTTAAAAAAATCACGCGTGGAGCACAGATTATGAAACAATTTCCAGATCATTGAGAATAGCCTCCATAGACATCACATTTAAATAACCCGAAATAGTATAAATCCATAAACAAATTTTAAAAAATCACGAGTGGAGCACAGATTATGAATCAATTTTCAGCACATTGAGAATAGCTTCGATAGACATCACCTTTAAATAACGTGAAAAGTATAAATCTGTAAACAATTTGAAAAAAAAAAGAATCACGCTTGGAGAATAGATTGTGAAACAATTTCCAGCACATTGAAAATAGTCTCGATAGACACCACCTTTAAATAACTCGAAATAGTATAAATCCGTAAACAAATTTAAAAAAATCACGCGTGGACCACAGATTATGAAACAATTTCCAGCACATTGAGAATAGCCTCGATAGACATCACCTTCAAATAACGCGAAATAGTATAAATGCGTAAACAAATTTAAAAAAATCACGCTTGGAGCACAGATTATGAAACAATTTCCAGCACATTGAGAATAGCCTCGATAGACATCACCTTTAAATAACGCGAAATAGTATAAATCTGTAAATAAATGCAAAAAAATCACGCGTGGAGCACAGATTATGAAACAATTTCCAGCACATTGAGAATAGCCTCGATAGACATCGCCTTTAAATAACGCGAAATAGTATAAATCTGTAAATAAATGCAAAAAAATCACGCGTGGAGCACAGATTATGAAACAATTTCCAGCACATTGAGAATAGCCTCGATAGACATCGCCTTTAAATAACGCGAAATAGTATAAATCTGTAAATAAATGCAAAAAAATCACGCGTGGAGCACAGATTATGAAACAATTTCCAGCACATTGAGAATAGTCTCGATAGACATCGCCTTTAAATAACGCAAAATAGTATAAATCCGTAAACAAATTAAAAAAAAAACACGCGTGGAGCACAGATTATGAAACAATTTCCAGCACATTGAGAATAGCTTCGATAGACATCACCTTTAAATAACGCAAAAAAGTGTTATATATCCGTAAACAAATTTAAAAATATCACGCGTGGAGCACAGATTATGAAACAATTTCCAGCACATTGAAAATAGCCTCGATAGATATCACCTTTAAATAACGCGAAATAGTATAAATGCGTAAACAATTTTTTAAAAAATCAAGCGTGGAGCACAGATTATGAAAAAATTTACAGCATATTGAGAATAGCCTCGATAGACATCGCCTTTAAATAACGCGAAATCTTATAAATTTGTAAATAAATTTAAAGAAATCACGCGTGGAGCACAGATTATGAAACAATTTCCAGCACATTGAGAATAGTCTCGATAGACATCGCCTTTAAATACGCAAAATAGTATAAATCCGTAAACAAATTAAAAAAAATCACGCATGGAGCACAGATTATGAAACAATTTCCAGCACATTGAGAATAGCCTCGATAGACATCACCTTTAAATAACGCGAAATAGTATAAATATGTAAACAAATTGAAAAAAAAATCAAGATTGGAGCATAGATTGTGAAACAATTTCCAGCACATTGAAAATAGTCTCGATAGACATCGCCTTTAAATAACGCGGAATATTATAAATCCGAAAACAAATTAAAAAAAATCACGCGTGGAGCACAGAATATGAAACAATTTCCAGCACATTGAGAATAGCCTCGATAGACATCGCCTTTAAATAACGCGAAATAGTATAAATCTGTAAATAAATTTGAAAAAAAAAATCACGCTTGGAGCAGAGATTGTGAAACAATTTCCAGCACATTGAAAATAGTCTCGATAGACACCACCTTTAAATAACTCGAAATAGTATAAATCCGTAAACAAATTTTAAAAAATCACGCGTGACCACAGATTATGAAACAATTTCCAGCACATTGAGAATAGCCTCGGTAGACATCACCTTTAAATAGCGAAATAGTATAAATGCGTAAACAAATTAAAAAAAATCACGCTTGGAGCACAGATTATGAAACAATTTCCAGCACATTGAGAATAGCTTCGATAGACATCGCCTTTAAATAACGCGAAATAGTATAAATCTAGAAATAAATGCAAAAAAATCACGCGTTGAGCACAGATTATGAAACAATTTCCAGCACATTGAGAATAGCCTCGATAGACATCACCTTTAAATAACGCGAAATAGTATAAATATGTAAACAAATTGAAAAAAAAATCAAGATTGGAGCATAGATTGTGAAACAATTTCCAGCACATTGAAAATAGTCTCGATAGACATCGCCTTTAAATAACGCGAAATATTATAAATGCGTAAACAAATTCAAAAAAATCACGCTTGGAGCACAGATTATGAAACAATTTCCAGCACATTGAGAATAGCCTCGATAGACATCGCCTTTATATAACGCGAAATCTTATAAATTTGTAAATAAATTTTAAAAAATCACGCGTGGAGCACAGATTATGAAACAATTTCCAGCACATTGAGAATAGCCTCGATAGACATCGCCTTTAAATAACGCGAAATAGTATAAATCTGTAAATAAATGCAAAAAAATCACGCGTGGAGCACAGATTATGAAACAATTTCCAGCACATTGAGAATAGCCTCGATAGACATCACCTTTAAATAACGCGAAATAGTATAAATATGTAAACAAATTGAAAAAAAAATCAAGATTGGAGCATAGATTGTGAAACAATTTCCAGCACATTGAAAATAGTCTCGATAGACATCGCCCTTAAATAACGCGAAATAGTATAAATCCGTAAACAAATTAAAAAAAACACGCGTGGAGCACAGATTATGAAACAATTTCCAGCACATTGAGAATAGCTTCGATAGACATCACCTTTAAATAACGCGAAAAAGTATTATATATCCGTAAACAAATTTAAAAATATCACGCGTGGAGCACAGATTATGAAATAATTTCCAGCACATTGAGAATAGCCTCGATAGATATCACCTTTAAATAACGCGAAATAGTATAAATGCGTAAACAATTTTTTAAAAAAATCAAGCGTGGAGCACAGATTATGAAACAATTTCCAGCATATTGAGAATAGCCTCGATAGACATTGCCTTTAAATAACGCGAAATCTTATAAATCCGTAAACAAATTTTAAAAAATCACGCGTGACCACAGATTATGAAACAATTTCCAGCACATTGAGAATAGCCTCGATAGACATCACCTTTAAATAGCGAAATAGTATAAATGCGTAAACAAATTAAAAAAAATCACGCTTGGAGCACAGATTATGAAACAATTTCCAGCACATTGAGAATAGCTTCGATAGACATCGCCTTTAAATAACGCGAAATAGTATAAATCTGTAAACAAATTGAAAAAAAAATCAAGATTGGAGCATAGATTGTGAAACAATTTCCAGCACATTGAAAATAGTCTCGATAGACATCGCCCTTAAATAACGCGAAATAGTATAAATCCGTAAACAAATTAAAAAAAAACACGCGTGGAGCACAGATTATGAAACAATTTCCAGCACATTGAGAATAGCTTCGATAGACATCACCTTTAAATAACGCGAAAAAGTATTATATATCCGTAAACAAATTTAAAAATATCACGCGTGGAGCACAGATTATGAAACAATTTCCAGCACATTGAGAATAGCCTCGATAGATATCACCTTTAAATAACGCGAAATAGTATAAATGCGTAAACAATTTTTTAAAAAAATCAAGCGTGGAGCACAGATTATGAAACAATTTCCAGCACATTGAGAATAGTCTCGATAGACATCGCCTTTAAATAATGCGGAATATTATAAATCCGAAAACAAATTCAAAAAAATCACGCGTGGAGCACAGATTATGAAACAATTTCCAGAACATTGAGAATAGCCTCCATAGATATCTCCTTTAAATAACACGAAATTATATAAATCCGTAAAAAAAATTTAAAAAAATCACGCGTGGAGCACAGATTGTGAAACAATTTCCAGCACATTGAGAATAGCCTCGATAGACATCGCCTTTAAATAACGCGAAATAGTATAAATCTGTAAATAAATGCAAAAAAATCACGCGTGGAGCACAGATTATGAAACAATTTCAGCATATTGAGAATAGCTTCGATAGACATCCGCTTTAAATAACGCGAAATAGTATAAATATGTAAACAAATTGAAAAAAAAATCAAGATTGGAGCATAGATTGTGAAACAATTTCCAGCACATTGAAAATAGTCTCGATAGACATCGCCTTTAAATAACGCGGAATATTATAAATCCGTAAACAAATTTAAAAAAAATCACGCGTGGAGCACAGATTATGAAACAATTTCCAGATCATTGAGAATAACCTCCATAGACATCACATTTAAATAACCCGAAATAGTATAAATCCATAAACAAATTTTAAAAAATCACGCGTGGAGCACAGATTATGAATCAATTTCCAGCACATTGAGAATAGCTTCGATAGACATCACCTTTAAATAACGTGAAAAGTATAAATCTGTAAACAATTTGAAAAAAAAAAAGAATCACGCTTGGAGAATAGATTGTGAAACAATTTCCAGCACATTGAAAATAGTCTCGATAGACACCACCTTTAAATAACTCGAAATAGTATAAATCCGTAAACAAATTTTAAAAAATCACGCGTGACCACAGATTATGAAACAATTTCCAGCACATTGAGAATAGCCTCGATAGACATCACCTTTAAATAGTGAAATAGTATAAATGCGTAAACAAATTTAAAAAAATCACGCTTGGAGCACAGATTATGAAACAATTTCCAGCACATTGAGAATAGCTTCGATAGACATCGCCTTTAAATAACGCGAAATAGTATAAATCTGTAAATAAATGCAAAAAAATCACGCGTGGAGCACAGATTATGAAACAATTTCCAGCACATTGAGAATAGCCTCGATAGACATCACCTTTAAATAACGCGAAATAGTATAAATATGTAAACAAATTGAAAAAAAATCAAGATTGGAGCATAGATTGTGAAACAATTTCCAGCACATTGAAAATAGTCTCGATAGACATCGCCTTTAAATAACGCGAAATATTATAAATGCGTAAACAAATTCAAAAAAATCACGCTTGGGGCACAGATTATGAAACAATTTCCAGCACATTGAGAATAGCCTCGATAGACATCGCCTTTAAATAACGCGAAATCTTATAAATTTGTAAATAAATTTTAAAAAATTACGCGTGGAGCACAGATTATGAAACAATTTCCAGCACATTGAGAATAGCCTCGATAGACATCGCCTTTAAATAACGCGAAATAGTATAAATCTGTAAATAAATGCAAAAAAATCACGCGTGGAGCACAGATTATGAAACAATTTCCAGCACATTGAGAATAGCCTCGATAGACATCACCTTTAAATAACGCGAAATAGTATAAATATGTAAACAAACTGAAAAAAAATCAAGATTGGAGCATAGATTGTGAAACAATTTCCAGCACATTGAAAATAGTCTCGATAGACATCGCCCTTAAATAACGCGAAATAGTATAAATCCGTAAACAAATAAAAAAAAAAACACGCGTGGAGCACAGATTATGAAACAATTTCCAGCACATTGAGAATAGCTTCGATAGACATCACCTTTAAATAACGCGAAAAAGTATTATATATCCGTAAACAAATTTAAAAATATCACGCGTGGAGCACAGATTATGAAACAATTTCCAGCACATTGAGAATAACCTCGATAGATATCACCTTTAAATAACGCGAAATAGTATAAATGCGTAAACAATTTTTTAAAAAAATCAAGCGTGGAGCACAGATTATGAAACAATTTCCAGCATAATGAGAATAGCCTCGATAGACATTGCCTTTAAATAACGCGAAATCTTATAAATTTGTAAATAAATTTAAAGAAATCACGCGTGGAGCACAGATTATGAAACAATTTCCAGCACATTGAGAATAGCTTCGATAGACATCACCTTTAAATAACGCGAAATAGTATAAATATGTAAACAAATTGAAAAAAAAATCACGCTTGGAGCAGAGATTGTGAAACAATTTCCAGCACATTGAAAATAGCTTCGATAGACATCACCTTTAAATAACGCGAAAAAGTATTATATATCCGTAAACAAATTTAAAAATATCACGCGTGGAGCACAGATTATGAAACAATTTCCAGCACATTCAGAATAACCTCGATAGATATCACCTTTAAATAACGCGAAATAGTATAAATCTGTAAATAAAATTGAAAAAAAAAATCACGCTTGGAGCAGAGATTGTGAAACAATTTCCAGCACATTGAAAATAGCTTCGATAGACATCACCTTTAAATAACACGAAAAGTATAAATCTGTAAACAATTTGATTTAAAAAAAAAATCACGCTTGGGGTATAAATTGTGAAACAATTTCCAGCACATTGAAAATAGTCTCAATAGATATCGCCTTTAAATAACACGAAATTATATAAATCCGTAAAAAAAAATTTAAAAAAATCACGCGTGGAGCACAGATTGTGAAACAATTTCCAGCACATTGAGAATAGCCTCGATAGACATCGCCTTTAAATAACGCGAAATAGTATAAATCTGTAAATAAATGCAAAAAAGTCACGCGTGGAGCACAGATTATGAAACAATTTCAGCACATTGAGAATAGCCTCGATAGACATCACCTTTAAATAACGCGAAATAGTATAAATATGTAAACAAATTGAAAAAAAAATCAAGATTGGAGCATAGATTGTGAAACAATTTCCAGCACATTGAAAATAGTCTCGATAGACATCGCCTTTAAATAACGTGGAATATTATAAATCCGTAAACAAATTTAAAAAAATCACGCGTGGAGCACAGATTATGAAACAATTTCCAGATCATTGCGAATAGCCTCCATAGACATCACATTTAAATAACCCGAAATAGTATAAATCCATAAACAAATTTTAAAAAAATCACGCGTGGAGCACAGATTATGAATCAATTTTCAGCACATTGAGAATAGCTTCGATAGACATCACCTTTAAATAACGTGAAAAGTATAAATCTGTAAACAATTTGAAAAAAAAAAAGAATCACGCTTGGAGAATAGATTGTGAAACAATTTCCAGCACATTGAAAATAGTCTCGATAGACACCACCTTTAAATAACTCGAAATAGTATAAATCCGTAAACAAATTTAAAAAAATCACGCGTGGACCACAGATTATGAAACAATTTCCAGCACATTGAGAATAGCCTCGATAGACATCACCTTTAAATAACGCGAAATAGTATAAATGCGTAAACAAATTTAAAAAAATCACGCTTGGAGCACAGATTATGAAACAATTTCCAGCACATTGAGAATAGCCTCGATAGACATCGCCTTTAAATAACGCGAAATAGTATAAATCTGTAATTAAATGCAAAAAAATCACGCGTGGAGCACAGATTATGAAACAATTTCCAGCACATTGAGAATAGCCTCGATAGACATCGCCTTTAAATAACGCGAAATAGTATAAATCTGTAAATAAATGCAAAAAAATCACGCGTGGAGCACAGATTATGAAACAATTTCCAGCACATTGAGAATAGCCTCGATAGACATCGCCTTTAAATAACGCGAAATAGTATAAATCTGTAAATAAATGCAAAAAAATCACGCGTGGAGCACAGATTATGAAACAATTTCCAGCACATTGAGAATAGCCCCGATAGACATCACCTTTAAATAACGCGAAATAGAATAAATATGTAAACAAATTGAAAAAAAAAATCAAGATTGGAGCATAGATTGTGAAACAATTTCCAGCACATTGAAAATAGTCTCGATAGACATCGCCTTTAAATAACGCGAAATAGTATAAATCCGTAAACAAATTAAAAAAAAAACACGCGTGGAGCACAGATTATGAAACAATTTCCAGCACATTGAGAATAGCTTCGATAGACATCACCTTTAAATAACGCGAAAAAGTGTTATATATCCGTAAACAAATTTAAAAATATCACGCGTGGAGCACAGATTATGAAACAATTTCCAGCACATTGAAAATAGCCTCGATAGATATCACCTTTAAATAACGCGAAATAGTATAAATGCGTAAACAATTTTTAAAAAAATCAAGCGTGGAGCACAGATTATGAAAAAATTTACAGCATATTGAGAATAGCCTCGATAGACATCGCCTTTAAATAACGCGAAATCTTATAAATTTGTAAATAAATTTAAAGAAATCACGCGTGGAGCACAGATTATGAAACAATTTCCAGCACATTGAGAATAGTCTCGATAGACATCGCCTTTAAATACGCAAAATAGTATAAATCCGTAAACAAATTCAAAAAAATCACGCATGGAGCACAGATTATGAAACAATTTCCAGCACATTGAGAATAGCCTCGATAGACATCACCTTTAAATAACGCGAAATAGTATAAATATGTAAACAAATTGAAAAAAAAATCAAGATTGGAGCATAGATTGTGAAACAATTTCCAGCACATTGAAAATAGTCTCGATAGACATCGCCTTTAAATAACGCGGAATATTATAAATCCGAAAACAAATTCAAAAAAATCACGCGTGGAGCACAGAATATGAAACAATTTCCAGCACATTGAGAATAGCCTCGATAGACATCGCCTTTAAATAACGCGAAATAGTATAAATCTGTAAATAAAATTGAAAAAAAAAATCACGCTTGGAGCAGAGATTGTGAAACAATTTCCAGCACATTGAAAATAGTCTCGATAACAAAAAACCTTTAAATAACTCGAAATAGTATAAATCCGTAAACAAATTTTAAAAAATCACGCGTGACCACAGATTATGAAACAATTTCCAGCACATTGAGAATAGCCTCGATAGACATCACCTTTAAAGAGCGAAATAGTATAAATGCGTAAACAAATTTAAAAAAATCACGCTTGGAGCACAGATTATGAAACAATTTCCAGCACATTGAGAATAGCTTCGATAGACATCGCCTTTAAATAACGCGAAATAGTATAAATCTGTAAATAAATGCAAAAAAATCACGCGTGGAGCACAGATTATGAAACAATTTCCAGCACATTGAGAATAGCATCGATAGACATCACCTTTAAATAACGCGAAATAGTATAAATATGTAAACAAATTGAAAAAAAAATCAAGATTGGAGCATAGATTGTGAAACAATTTCCAGCACATTGAAAATAGTCTCGATAGACATCGCCTTTAAATAACGCGAAATATTATAAATGCGTAAACAAATTCAAAAAAATCACGCTTGGAGCACAGATTATGAAACAATTTCCAGCACATTGAGAATAGCCTCGATAGACATCGCCTTTAAATAACGCGAAATCTTATAAATTTGTAAATAAATTTTAAAAAATCACGCGTGGAGCACAGATTATGAAACAATTTCCAGCACATTGAGAATAGCCTCGATAGACAGCGCCTTTAAATAACGCGAAATAGTATAAATCTGTAAATAAATGCAAAAAAATCACGCGTGGAGCACAGATTATGAAACAATTTCCAGCACATTGAGAATAGCCTCGATAGACATCACCTTTAAATAACGCGAAATAGTATAAATATGTAAACAAATTGAAAAAAAAATCAAGATTGGAGCATAGATTGTGAAACAATTTCCAGCACATTGAAAATAGTCTCGATAGACATCGCCCTTAAATAACGCGAAATAGTATAAATCCGTAAACAAATTAAAAAAAAACACGCGTGGAGCACAGATTATGAAACAATTTCCAGCACATTGAGAATAGCTTCGATAGACATCACCTTTAAATAACGCGAAAAAGTATTATATATCCGTAAACAAATTTAAAAATATCACGCGTGGAGCACAGATTATGAAACAATTTCCAGCACATTGAGAATAGCCTCGATAGATATCACCTTTAAATAACGCGAAATAGTATAAATGCGTAAACAATTTTTTTAAAAAATCAAGCGTGGAGCACAGATTATGAAACAATTTCCAGCATATTGAGAATAGCCTCGATAGACATTGCCTTTAAATAACGCGAAATCTTATAAATCCGTAAACAAATTTTAAAAAATCACGCGTGACCACAGATTATGAAACAATTTCCAGCACATTGAGAATAGCCTCGATAGACATCACCTTTAAATAGCGAAATAGTATAAATGCGTAAACAAATTTAAAAAAATCACGCTTGGAGCACAGATTATGAAACAATTTCCAGCACATTGAGAATAGCTTCGATAGACATCGCCTTTAAATAACGCGAAATAGTATAAATCTGTAAACAAATTGAAAAAAAAATCAAGATTGGAGCATAGATTGTGAAACAATTTCCAGCACATTGAAAATAGTCTCGATAGACATCGCCCTTAAATAACGCGAAATAGTATAAATCCGTAAACAAATTAAAAAAATACACGCGTGGAGCACAGATTATGAAACAATTTCCAGCACATTGAAAATAGCTTTGATAGACATCACCTTTAAATAACGCGAAAAAGTATTATATATCCGTAAACAAATTTAAAAATATCACGCGTGGAGCACAGATTATGAAACAATTTCCAGCACATTGAGAATAGCCTCGATAGATATCACCTTTAAATAACGCGAAATACTATAAATGCGTAAACAATTTTTTAAAAAAATCAAGCGTGGAGCACAGATTATGAAACAATTTCCAGCACATTGAGAATAGTCTCGATAGACATCGCCTTTAAATAATGCGGAATATTATAAATCCGAAAACAAATTCAAAAAAATCACGCGTGGAGCACAGATTATGAAACAATTTCCAGAACATTGAGAATAGCCTCCATAGATATCGCCTTTAAATAACACGAAGTTATATAAATCCGTAAAAAAAAATTTAAAAAAATCACGCGTGGAGCACAGATTGTGAAACAATTTCCAGCACATTGAGAATAGCCTCGATAGACATCGCCTTTAAATAACGCGAAATAGTATAAATCTGTAAATAAATGCAAAAAAATCACGCGTGGAGCACAGATTATGAAACAATTTCAGCATATTGAGAATAGCCTCGATAGACATCAGCTTTAAATAACGCGAAATAGTATAAATATGTAAACAAATTGAAAAAAAAATCAAGATTGGAGCATAGATTGTGAAACAATTTCCAGCACATTGAAAATAGTCTCGATAGACATCGCCTTTAAATAACGCGGAATATTATAAATCCGTAAACAAATTTTAAAAAAATCACGCGTGGAGCACAGATTATGAAACAATTTCCAGATCATTGAGAATAGCCTCCGTAGACATCACATTTAAATAACCCGAAATAGTATAAATCCATAAACAAATTTTAAAAATCACGCGTGGAGCACAGATTATGAATCAATTTCCAGCACATTGAGAATAGCTTCGATAGACATCACCTTTAAATAACGTGAAAAGTATAAATCTGTAAACAATTTGAAAAAAAAAAAGAATCACGCTTGGAGAATAGATTGTGAAACAATTTCCAGCACATTGAAAATAGTCTCGATAGACACCACCTTTAAATAACTCGAAATAGTGTAAATCCGTAAACAAATTTTAAAAAATCACGCGTGACCACAGATTATGAAACAATTTCCAGCACATTGAGAATAGCCTCGATAGACATCACCTTTAAATAGCGAAATAGTATAAATGCGTAAACAAATTAAAAAAAATCACGGTTGGAGCACAGATTATGAAACAATTTCCAGCACATTGAGAATAGCCTCGATAGACATCGCCTTTAAATAACGCGAAATCTTATAAATTTGTAAATAAATTTTAAAAAATCACGCGTGGAGCACAGATTATGAAACAATTTCCAGCACATTGAGAACAGCCTCGATAGACATCGCCTTTAAATAACGCGAAATCTTATAAATTTGTAAATAAATTTTAAAAAATCACGCGTGGAGCACAGATTATGAAACAATTTCCAGCACATTGAGAATAGCCTCGATAGACATCGCCTTTAAATAACGCGAAATAGTATAAATCTGTAAATAAATGCAAAAAAATCACGCGTGGAGCACAGATTATGAAACAATTTCCAGCACATTGAGAATAGCCTCGATAGACATCACCTTTAAATAACGCGAAATAGTATAAATATGTAAACAAATTGAAAAAAAATCAAGATTGGAGCATAGATTGTGAAACAATTTCCAGCACATTGAAAATAGTCTCGATAGACATCGCCCTTAAATAACGCGAAATAGTATAAATCCGTAAACAAATTAAAAAAAAACACGCGTGGAGCACAGATTATGAAACAATTTCCAGCACATTGAGAATAGCTTCGATAGACATCACCTTTAAATAACGCGAAAAAGTATTATATATCCGTAAACAAATTTAAAAATATCACGCGTGGAGCACAGATTATGAAACAATTTCCAGCACATTGAGAATAGCCTCGATAGATATCACCTTTAAATAACGCGAAATATTATAAATGCGTAAACAATTTTTTAAAAAAATCAAGCGTGGAGCACAGATTATGAAACAATTTCCAGCATATTGAGAATAGCCTCGATAGACATTGCCTTTAAATAACGCGAAATCTTATAAATTTGTAAATAAATTTAAAGAAATCACGCGTGGAGCACAGATTATGAAACAATTTCCAGCACATTGAGAATAGCCTCGATAGACATCACCTTTAAATAACGCGAAATAGTATAAATATGTAAACAAATTGAAAAAAAAATCACGCTTGGAGCAGAGATTGTGAAACAATTTCCAGCACATTGAAAATAGCTTCGATAGACATCACCTTTAAATAACGCGAAAAAGTATTATATATCCGTAAACAAATTTAAAAATATCACGCGTGGAGCACAGATTATGAAACAATTTCCAGCACATTGAGAATAGCCTCGATAGATATCACCTTTAAATAACGCGAAATAGTATAAATCTGTAAATAAAATTGAAAAAAAAAATCACGCTTGGAGCAGAGATTGTGAAACAATTTCCAGCACATTGAAAATAGCTTCGATAGACATCACCTTTAAATAACGCGAAAAGTATAAATCTGTAAACAATTTGATTAAAAAAAAAAAAAAAAAAAAAATCACGCTTGGGGTATAAATTGTGAAACAATTTCCAGCACATTGAAAATAGTCTCGATAGATATCGCCTTTAAATAACACGAAATTATATAAATCCGTAAAAAAAATTTTAAAAAAATCACGCGTGGAGCACAGATTGTGAAACAATTTCCAGCACATTGAGAATAGCCTCGATAGACATCGCCTTTAAATAACGCGAAATAGTATAAATCTGTAAATAAATGCAAAAAAATCACGCGTGGAGCATAGATTGTGAAACAATTTCCAGCACATTGAAAATAGTCTCGATAGACATCGCCTTTAAATAACGTGGAATATTATAAATCCGTAAACAAATTGAAAAAAATCACGCGTGGAGCACAGATTATGAAACAATTTCCAGATCATTGAGAATAGCCTCCATAGACATCACATTTAAATAACCCGAAATAGTATAAATCCATAAACAAATTTTTAAAAATCACGCGTGGAGCACAGATTATGAATCAATTTTCAGCACATTGAGAATAGCTTCGATAGACATCACCTTTAAATAACGTGAAAAGTATAAATCTGTATACAATTTGAAAAAAAAAAGAATCACGCTTGGAGAATAGATTGTGAAACAATTTCCAGCACATTGAAAATAGTCTCGATAGACACCACCTTTAAATAACGCGAAAAAGTGTTATATATCCGTAAACAAATTTAAAAATATCACGCGTGGAGCACAGATTATGAAACAATTTCCAGCACATTGAAAATAGCCTCGATAGATATCACCTTTAAATAACGCGAAATAGTATAAATGCGTAAACAATTTTTAAAAAAATCAAGCGTGGAGCACAGATTATGAAAAAATTTACAGCATATTGAGAATAGCCTCGATAGACATCGCCTTTAAATAACGCGAAATCTTATAAATTTGTAAATAAATTTAAAGAAATCACGCGTGGAGCACAGATTATGAAACAATTTCCAGCACATTGAGAATAGCCTCGATAGACATCGCCTTTAAATAACGCGAAATAGTATAAATCTGTAAATAAATGCAAAAAAATCACGCGTGGAGCACAGATTATGAAACAATTTCCAGCACATTGAGAATAGCCTCGATAGACATCACCTTTAAATAACGCGAAATAGTATAAATATGTAAACAAATTGAAAAAAAAAATCACGCTTGGAGCAGAGATTGTGAAACAATTTCCAGCACATTGAAAATAGCTTCGATAGACATCACCTTTAAATAACGCGAAAAAGTATTATATATCCGTAAACAAATTTAAAAATATCACGCGTGGAGCACAGATTATGAAACAATTTCCAGCACATTGAGAATAGCCTCGATAGATATCACCTTTAAATAACGCGAAATAGTATAAATCTGTAAATAAAATTGAAAAAAAAATCACGCTTGGAGCAGAGATTGTGAAACAATTTCCAGCACATTGAAAATAGCTTCGATAGACATCACCTTTAAATAACGCGAAAAGTATAAATCTGTAAACAATTTGATAAAAAAAAAAAAAAAAAAAATCACGCTTGGGGTATAAATTGTGAAACAATTTCCAGCACATTGAAAATAGTCTCGATAGATATCGCCTTTAAATAACACGAAATTATATAAATCCGTAAAAAAAAATTAAAAAAATCACGCGTGGAGCACAGATTGTGAAACAATTTCCAGCACATTGAGAATAGCCTCGATAGACATCGCCTTTAAATAACGCGAAATAGTATAAATCTGTAAATAAATGCAAAAAAATCACGCGTGGAGCATAGATTGTGAAACAATTTCCAGCACATTGAAAATAGTCTCGATAGACATCGCCTTTAAATAACGTGGAATATTATAAATCCGTAAACAAATTGAAAAAAATCACGCGTGGAGCACAGATTATGAAACAATTTCCAGATCATTGAGAATAGCCTCCATAGACATCACATTTAAATAACGCGAAATAGTATAAATCTGTATACAATTTGAAAAAAAAAAAAACGAATCACGCTTGGAGAATAGATTGTGAAACAATTTCCAGCACATTGAAAATAGTCTCGATAGACACCACCTTTAAATAACTCGAAATAGTATAAATCCGTAAACAAATTAAAAAAAATCACGCGTGGACCACAGATTATGAAACAATTTCCAGCACATTGAGAATAGCCTCGATAGACATCACCTTTAAATAACGCGAAATAGTATAAATGCGTAAACAAATTTAAAAAAAATCACGCTTGGAGCACAGATTATGAAACAATTTCCAGCACATTGAGAATAGCCTCGATAGACATCGCCTTTAAATAACGCGAAATAGTATAAATCTGTAAATAAATGCAAAAAAATCACGCGTGGAGCACAGATTATGAAACAATTTCCAGCACATTGAGAATAGCCTCGATAGACATCGCCTTTAAATAACGCGAAATAGTATAAATCTGTAAATAAATGCAAAAAAATCACGCGTGGAGCACAGATTATGAAACAATTTCCAGCACATTGAGAATAGCCCCGATAGACATCACCTTTAAATAACGCGAAATAGAATAAATATGTAAACAAATTGAAAAAAAAAATCAAGATTGGAGCATAGATTGTGAAACAATTTCCAGCACATTGAAAATAGTCTCGATTGACATCGCCTTTATATAACGCGAAATAGTATAAATCCGTAAACAAATTGAAAAAAAAAATCAAGATTGGAGCACAGATTATGAAACAATTTCCAGCACATTGAGAATAGCTTCGATAGACATCACCTTTAAATAACGCGAAAAAGTGTTATATATCCGTAAACAAATTTAAAAATATCACGCGTGGAGCACAGATTATGAAACAATTTCCAGCACATTGAAAATAGCCTCGATAGATATCACCTTTAAATAACGCGAAATAGTATAAATGCGTAAACAATTTTTAAAAAAATCAAGCGTGGAGCACAGATTATGAAAAAATTTACAGCATATTGAGAATAGCCTCGATAGACATCGCCTTTAAATAACGCGAAATCTTATAAATTTGTAAATAAATTTAAAGAAATCACGCGTGGAGCACAGATTATGAAACAATTTCCAGCACATTGAAAATAGCCTCGATAGACATCGCCTTTAAATAACGCGAAATAGTATAAATCTGTAAATAAATGCAAAAAAATCACGCGTGGAGCACAGATTATGAAACAATTTCCAGCACATTGAGAATAGCCTCGATAGACATCACCTTTAAATAACGCGAAATAGTATAAATATGTAAACAAATTGAAAAAAAATCAAGATTGGAGCATAGATTGTGAAACAATTTCCAGCACATTGAAAATAGTCTCGATAGACATCGCCCTTAAATAACGCGAAATAGTATAAATCCATAAACAAATTAAAAAAAAACACGCGTGGAGCACAGATTATGAAACAATTTCCAGCACATTGAGAATAGCTTCGATAGACATCACCTTTAAATAACGCGAAAAAGTATTATATATCCGTAAACAAATTTAAAAATATCACGCGTGGAGCACAGATTATGAAACAATATCCAGCACATTGAGAATAGCCTCGATAGATATCACCTTTAAATAACGCGAAATATTATAAATGCGTAAACAATTTTTTAAAAAAATCAAGCGTGGAGCACAGATTATGAAACAATTTCCAGCATATTGAGAATAGCCTCGATAGACATTGCCTTTAAATAACGCGAAATCTTATAAATTTGTAAATAAATTTAAAGAAATCACGGGTGGAGCACAGATTATGAAACAATTTCCAGCACATTGAGAATAGCCTCGATAGACATCACCTTTAAATAACGCGAAATAGTATAAATATGTAAACAAATTAAAAAAAAAAATCACGCTTGGAGCAGAGATTGTGAAACAATTTCCAGCACATTGAAACTAGCTTCGATAGACATCACCTTTAAATAACGCGAAAAAGTATTATATATCCGTAAACAAATTTAAAAATATCACGCGTGGAGCACAGATTATGAAACAATTTCCAGCACATTGAGAATAGCCTCGATAGATATCACCTTTAAATAACGCGAAATAGTATAAATCTGTAAATAAAATTGAAAAAAAAAATCACGCTTGGAGCAGAGATTGTGAAACAATTTCCAGCACATTGAAAATAGCTTCGATAGACATCACCTTTAAATAACGCGAAAAGTATAAATCTGTAAACAATTTGATAAAAAAAAAAAAAAAAAAAAAAAATCACGCTTGGGGTATAAATTGTGAAACAATTTCCAGCACATTGAAAATAGTCTCGATAGATATCGCATTTAAATAACACGAAATTATATAAATCCGTAAAAAAAATTTAAAAAAATCACGCGTGGAGCACAGATTGTGAAACAATTTCCAGCACATTGAGAATAGCCTCGATAGACATCGCCTTTAAATAACGCGAAATAGTATAAATCTGTAAATAAATGCAAAAAAATCACGCGTGGAGCATAGATTGTGAAACAATTTCCAGCACATTGAAAATAGTCTCGATAGACATCGCCTTTAAATAACGTGGAATATTATAAATCCGTAAACAAATTGAAAAAAATCACGCGTGGAGCACAGATTATGAAACAATTTCCAGATCATTGAGAATAGCCTCCATAGACATCACATTTAAATAACGCGAAATAGTATAAATTGGTAACCAATTTGAAAAAAAAAACGAATCACGCTTGGAGAATAGATTGTGAAACAATTTCCAGCACATTGAAAATAGTCTCGATAGACACCACCTTTAAATAACTCGAAATAGTATAAATCCGTAAACAAATTTAAAAAAATCACGCGTGGACCACAGATTATGAAACAATTTCCAGCACATTGAGAATAGCCTCGATAGACATCACCTTTAAATAACGCGAAATAGTATAAATGCGTAAACAAATTTAAAAAAATCACGCTTGGAGCACAGATTATGAAACAATTTCCAGCACATTGAGAATAGCCTCGATAGACATCGCCTTTAAATAACGCGAAATAGTATAAATCTGTAAATAAATGCAAAAAAATCACGCGTGGAGCATAGATTGTGAAACAATTTCCAGCACATTGAAAATAGTCTCGATAGACATCGCCTTTAAATAACGTGGAATATTATAAATCCGTAAACAAATTGAAAAAAATCACGCGTGGAGCACAGATTATGAAACAATTTCCAGATCATTGAGAATAGCCTCCATAGACATCACATTTAAATAACGCGAAATAGTATAAATCTGTATACAATTTGAAAAAAAAAAACGAATCACGCTTGGAGAATAGATTGTGAAACAATTTCCAGCACATTGAAAATAGTCTCGATAGACACCACCTTTAAATAACTCGAAATAGTATAAATCCGTAAACAAATTAAAAAAAATCACGCGTGGACCACAGATTATGAAACAATTTCCAGCACATTGAGAATAGCCTCGATAGACATCACCTTTAAATAACGCGAAATAGTATAAATGCGTAAACAAATTTAAAAAAAATCACGCTTGGAGCACAGATTATGAAACAATTTCCAGCACATTGAGAATAGCCTCGATAGACATCGCCTTTAAATAACGCGAAATAGTATAAATCTGTAAATAAATGCAAAAAAATCACGCGTGGAGCACAGATTATGAAACAATTTCCAGCACATTGAGAATAGCCTCGATAGACATCGCCTTTAAATAACGCGAAATAGTATAAATCTGTAAATAAATGCAAAAAAATCACGCGTGGAGCACAGATTATGAAACAATTTCCAGCACATTGAGAATAGCCCCGATAGACATCACCTTTAAATAACGCGAAATAGAATAAATATGTAAACAAATTGAAAAAAAAAATCAAGATTGGAGCATAGATTGTGAAACAATTTCCAGCACATTGAAAATAGTCTCGATTGACATCGCCTTTATATAACGCGAAATAGTATAAATCCGTAAACAAATTTAAAAAAAAACACGCGTGGAGCACAGATTATGAAACAATTTCCAGCACATTGAGAATAGCTTCGATAGACATCACCTTTAAATAACGCGAAAAAGTGTTATATATCCGTAAACAAATTTAAAAATATCACGCGTGGAGCACAGATTATGAAACAATTTCCAGCACATTGAAAATAGCCTCGATAGATATCACCTTTAAATAACGCGAAATAGTATAAATGCGTAAACAATTTTTAAAAAAATCAAGCGTGGAGCACAGATTATGAAAAAATTTACAGCATATTGAGAATAGCCTCGATAGACATCGCCTTTAAATAACGCGAAATCTTATAAATTTGTAAATAAATTTAAAGAAATCACGCGTGGAGCACAGATTATGAAACAATTTCCAGCACATTGAAAATAGCCTCGATAGACATCGCCTTTAAATAACGCGAAATAGTATAAATCTGTAAATAAATGCAAAAAAATCACGCGTGGAGCACAGATTATGAAACAATTTCCAGCACATTGAGAATAGCCTCGATAGACATCACCTTTAAATAACGCGAAATAGTATAAATATGTAAACAAATTGAAAAAAAATCAAGATTGGAGCATAGATTGTGAAACAATTTCCAGCACATTGAAAATAGTCTCGATAGACATCGCCCTTAAATAACGCGAAATAGTATAAATCCATAAACAAATTAAAAAAAAACACGCGTGGAGCACAGATTATGAAACAATTTCCAGCACATTGAGAATAGCTTCGATAGACATCACCTTTAAATAACGCGAAAAAGTATTATATATCCGTAAACAAATTTAAAAATATCACGCGTGGAGCACAGATTATGAAACAATATCCAGCACATTGAGAATAGCCTCGATAGATATCACCTTTAAATAACGCGAAATATTATAAATGCGTAAACAATTTTTTAAAAAAATCAAGCGTGGAGCACAGATTATGAAACAATTTCCAGCATATTGAGAATAGCCTCGATAGACATTGCCTTTAAATAACGCGAAATCTTATAAATTTGTAAATAAATTTAAAGAAATCACGGGTGGAGCACAGATTATGAAACAATTTCCAGCACATTGAGAATAGCCTCGATAGACATCACCTTTAAATAACGCGAAATAGTATAAATATGTAAACAAATTAAAAAAAAAAATCACGCTTGGAGCAGAGATTGTGAAACAATTTCCAGCACATTGAAACTAGCTTCGATAGACATCACCTTTAAATAACGCGAAAAAGTATTATATATCCGTAAACAAATTTAAAAATATCACGCGTGGAGCACAGATTATGAAACAATTTCCAGCACATTGAGAATAGCCTCGATAGATATCACCTTTAAATAACGCGAAATAGTATAAATCTGTAAATAAAATTGAAAAAAAAAATCACGCTTGGAGCAGAGATTGTGAAACAATTTCCAGCACATTGAAAATAGCTTCGATAGACATCACCTTTAAATAACGCGAAAAGTATAAATCTGTAAACAATTTGATAAAAAAAAAAAAAAAAAAAAAAATCACGCTTGGGGTATAAATTGTGAAACAATTTCCAGCACATTGAAAATAGTCTCGATAGATATCGCATTTAAATAACACGAAATTATATAAATCCGTAAAAAAAATTTAAAAAAATCACGCGTGGAGCACAGATTGTGAAACAATTTCCAGCACATTGAGAATAGCCTCGATAGACATCGCCTTTAAATAACGCGAAATAGTATAAATCTGTAAATAAATGCAAAAAAATCACGCGTGGAGCATAGATTGTGAAACAATTTCCAGCACATTGAAAATAGTCTCGATAGACATCGCCTTTAAATAACGTGGAATATTATAAATCCGTAAACAAATTGAAAAAAATCACGCGTGGAGCACAGATTATGAAACAATTTCCAGATCATTGAGAATAGCCTCCATAGACATCACATTTAAATAACGCGAAATAGTATAAATTGGTAACCAATTTGAAAAAAAAAACGAATCACGCTTGGAGAATAGATTGTGAAACAATTTCCAGCACATTGAAAATAGTCTCGATAGACACCACCTTTAAATAACTCGAAATAGTATAAATCCGTAAACAAATTTAAAAAAATCACGCGTGGACCACAGATTATGAAACAATTTCCAGCACATTGAGAATAGCCTCGATAGACATCACCTTTAAATAACGCGAAATAGTATAAATGCGTAAACAAATTTAAAAAAATCACGCTTGGAGCACAGATTATGAAACAATTTCCAGCACATTGAGAATAGCCTCGATAGACATCGCCTTTAAATAACGCGAAATAGTATAAATCTGTAAATAAATGCAAAAAAATCACGCGTGGAGCCCAGATTATGAAACAATTTCCAGCACATTGAGAACAGCCCCGATAGACATCACCTTTAAATAACGCGAAATAGAATAAATATGTAAACAAATTGAAAAAAAAAATCAAGATTGGAGCATAGATTGTGAAACAATTTCCAGCACATTGAAAATAGTCTCGATTGACATCGCCTTTATATAACGCGAAATAGTATAAATCCGTAAACAAATTAAAAAAAAAAACACGCGTGGAGCACAGATTATGAAACAATTTCCAGCACATTGAGAATAGCTTCGATAGACATCACCTTTAAATAACGCGAAATAGTATAAATATGTAAACAAATTGAAAAAAAATCAAGATTGGAGCATAGATTGTGAAACAATTTCCAGCACATTGAAAATAGTCTCGATAGACATCGCCCTTAAATAACGCGAAATAGTATAAATCCATAAACAAATTAAAAAAAAACACGCGTGGAGCACAGATTATGAAACAATTTCCAGCACATTGAGAATAGCTTCGATAGACATCACCTTTAAATAACGCGAAAAAGTATTATATATCCGTAAACAAATTTAAAAATATCACGCGTGGAGCACAGATTATGAAACAATATCCAGCACATTGAGAATAGCCTCGATAGATATCACCTTTAAATAACGCGAAATATTATAAATGCGTAAACAATTTTTTAAAAAAATCAAGCGTGGAGCACAGATTATGAAACAATTTCCAGCATATTGAGAATAGCCTCGATAGACATTGCCTTTAAATAACGCGAAATCTTATAAATTTGTAAATAAATTTAAAGAAATCACGGGTGGAGCACAGATTATGAAACAATTTCCAGCACATTGAGAATAGCCTCGATAGACATCACCTTTAAATAACGCGAAATAGTATAAATATGTAAACAAATTAAAAAAAAAAATCACGCTTGGAGCAGAGATTGTGAAACAATTTCCAGCACATTGAAACTAGCTTCGATAGACATCACCTTTAAATAACGCGAAAAAGTATTATATATCCGTAAACAAATTTAAAAATATCACGCGTGGAGCACAGATTATGAAACAATTTCCAGCACATTGAGAATAGCCTCGATAGATATCACCTTTAAATAACGCGAAATAGTATAAATCTGTAAATAAAATTGAAAAAAAAAATCACGCTTGGAGCAGAGATTGTGAAACAATTTCCAGCACATTGAAAATAGCTTCGATAGACATCACCTTTAAATAACGCGAAAAGTATAAATCTGTAAACAATTTGATAAAAAAAAAAAAAAAAAAAAAAATCACGCTTGGGGTATAAATTGTGAAACAATTTCCAGCACATTGAAAATAGTCTCGATAGATATCGCATTTAAATAACACGAAATTATATAAATCCGTAAAAAAAATTTAAAAAAATCACGCGTGGAGCACAGATTGTGAAACAATTTCCAGCACATTGAGAATAGCCTCGATAGACATCGCCTTTAAATAACGCGAAATAGTATAAATCTGTAAATAAATGCAAAAAAATCACGCGTGGAGCATAGATTGTGAAACAATTTCCAGCACATTGAAAATAGTCTCGATAGACATCGCCTTTAAATAACGTGGAATATTATAAATCCGTAAACAAATTGAAAAAAATCACGCGTGGAGCACAGATTATGAAACAATTTCCAGATCATTGAGAATAGCCTCCATAGACATCACATTTAAATAACGCGAAATAGTATAAATTGGTAACCAATTTGAAAAAAAAAACGAATCACGCTTGGAGAATAGATTGTGAAACAATTTCCAGCACATTGAAAATAGTCTCGATAGACACCACCTTTAAATAACTCGAAATAGTATAAATCCGTAAACAAATTTAAAAAAATCACGCGTGGACCACAGATTATGAAACAATTTCCAGCACATTGAGAATAGCCTCGATAGACATCACCTTTAAATAACGCGAAATAGTATAAATGCGTAAACAAATTTAAAAAAATCACGCTTGGAGCACAGATTATGAAACAATTTCCAGCACATTGAGAATAGCCTCGATAGACATCGCCTTTAAATAACGCGAAATAGTATAAATCTGTAAATAAATGCAAAAAAATCACGCGTGGAGCCCAGATTATGAAACAATTTCCAGCACATTGAGAACAGCCCCGATAGACATCACCTTTAAATAACGCGAAATAGAATAAATATGTAAACAAATTGAAAAAAAAAATCAAGATTGGAGCATAGATTGTGAAACAATTTCCAGCACATTGAAAATAGTCTCGATTGACATCGCCTTTATATAACGCGAAATAGTATAAATCCGTAAACAAATTAAAAAAAAAAACACGCGTGGAGCACAGATTATGAAACAATTTCCAGCACATTGAGAATAGCTTCGATAGACATCACCTTTAAATAACGCGAAAAAGTGTTATATATCCGTAAACAAATTTAAAAATATCACGCGTGGAGCACAGATTATGAAACAATTTCCAGCACATTGAAAATAGCCTCGATAGATATCACCTTTAAATAACGCGAAATAGTATAAATGCGTAAACAATTTTTAAAAAAATCAAGCGTGGAGCACAGATTATGAAAAAATTTACAGCATATTGAGAATAGCCTCGATATACATCGCCTTTAAATAACGCGAAATCTTATAAATTTGTAAATAAATTTAAAGAAATCACGCGTGGAGCACAGATTATGAAACAATTTCCAGCACATTGAGAATAGTCTCGATAGACATCGCCTTTAAATACGCAAAATAGTATAAATCCGTAAACAAATTCAAAAAAATCACGCATGGAGCACAGATTATGAAACAATTTCCAGCACATTGAGAATAGCCTCGATAGACATCACCTTTAAATAACGCGAAATAGTATAAATATGTAAACAAATTGAAAAAAAATCAAGATTGGAGCATAGATTGTGAAACAGTTTCCAGCACATTGAAAATAGTCTCGATAGACATCGCCTTTAAATAACGCGGAATATTATAAATCCGAAAACAAATTCAAAAAAATCACGCGTGGAGCACAGAATATGAAACAATTTCCAGCACATTGAGAATAGCCTCGATAGACATCGCCTTTAAATAACGCGAAATAGTATAAATCTGTAAATAAAATTGAAAAAAAAAATCGCGCTTGGAGCAGAGATTGTGAAACAATTTCCAGCACATTGAGAATAGCTTCGATAGACATCACCTTTAAATAACGCGAAAAGTATAAATCTGTAAACAATTTGATAAAAAAAAAAAAAAAAAATCACGCTTCGGGTATAAATTGGGAAACAATTTCCAGCACATTGAAAATAGTCTCGATAGATATCGCCTTTAAATAACAAGAAATAGTATAAATCCGTAAAAAAAATTTAAAAAAATCACGCGTGGAGCACAGATTATGAAACAATTTCCAGCACATTGAGAATAGCCTCGATAGACATCGCCTTTAAATAACGCGAAGTAGTATAAATCTGTAAATAAATGCAAAAAAATCACGCGTGGAGCACAGATTATGAAACAATTTCCAGCACATTGAGAATAGCCTCGATAGACATCAAATTTAAATAACGCGAAATAGTATAAATCTGTAAACAAATTGAAAAAAAAATCAAGATTGGAGCATAGATTGTGAAACAATTTCCAGCACATTGAAAATAGTCTCGATAGACATCGCCCTTAAATAACGCGAAATAGTATAAATCCGTAAACAAATTAAAAAAAAACACGCGTGGAGCACAGATTATGAAACAATTTCCAGCACATTGAGAATAGCTTCGATAGACATCACCTTTAAATAACGCGAAAAAGTATTATATATCCGTAAAAAAATTTAAAATTATCACGCGTGGAGCACAGATTATGAAACAATTTCCAGCACATTGAGAATAGCCTCGATAGATATCACCTTTAAATAACGCGAAATAGTATAAATGCGTAAACAATTTTTTAAAAAAATCAAGCGTGGAGCACAGATTATGAAACAATTTCCAGCACATTGAAAATAGTCTCGATAGACATCGCCTTTAAATAATGCGGAATATTATAAATCCGAAAACAAATTCAAAAAAATCACGCGTGGAGCACAAATTATGAAACAATTTCCAGAACATTGAGAATAGCCTCCATAGATATCGCCTTTAAATAACACGAAATTATATAAATCCGTAAAAAAAATTAAAAAAAATCACGCGTGGAGCACAGATTGTGAAACAATTTCCAGCACATTGAGAATAGCCTCGATAGACATCGCCTTTAAATAACGCGAAATAGTATAAATCTGTAAATAAATGCAAAAAAATCACGCGTGGAGCACATATTATGAAACAATTTCAGCATATTGAGAATAGCCTCGATAGACATCAGCTTTAAATAACGCGAAATAGTATA
Source organism: Maratus speciosus (assembly GCA_963932465.1). Taxonomy (NCBI): domain Eukaryota; kingdom Metazoa; phylum Arthropoda; class Arachnida; order Araneae; family Salticidae; genus Maratus; species Maratus speciosus. The sequence goes on from CAWVRF010001553.1 coordinate 142,242, forward strand.
AATATGTAAACAAATTGAAAAAAAAATCAAGATTGGAGCATAGATTGTGAAACAATTTCCAGCACATTGAAAATAGTCTCGATAGACATCGCCTTTAAATAACGCGGAATATTATAAATCCGTAAACAAATTTAAAAAAAATCACGCGTGGAGCACAGATTATGAAACAATTTCCAGATCATTGAGAATAGCCTCCATAGACATCACATTTAAATAACCCGAAATAGTATAAATCCATAAACAAATTTTAAAAAATCACGCGTGGAGCACAGATTATGAATCAATTTCCAGCACATTGAGAATAGCTTCGATAGACATCACCTTTAAATAACGTGAAAAGTATAAATCTGTAAACAATTTGAAAAAAAAAAAGAATCACGCTTGGAGAATAGATTGTGAAACAATTTCCAGCACATTGAAAATAGTCTCGATAGACACCACCTTTAAATAACTCGAAATAGTATAAATCCGTAAACAAATTTTAAAAAATCACGCGTGACCACAGATTATGAAACAATTTCCAGCACATTGAGAATAGCCTCGATAGACATCACCTTTAAATAGCGAAATAGTATAAATCTGTAAATAAATGCAAAAAAATCACGCGTGGAGCACAGATTATGAAACAATTTGCAGCACATTGAGAATAGCCTCGATAGACATCACCTTTAAATAACGCGAAATAGTATAAATATGTAAACAAATTGAAAAAAAATCAAGATTGGAGCATAGATTGTGAAACAATTTCCAGCACATTGAAAATAGTCTCGATAGACATCGCCCTTAAATAACGCGAAATAGTATAAATCCGTAAACAAATTAAAAAAAAACACGCGTGGAGCACCGATTATGAAACAATTTCAAGCACATTGAGAATAGCTTCGATAGACATCACCTTTAAATAACGCGAAAAAGTATTATATATCCGTAAACAAATTTAAAAATATCACGCGTGGAGCACAGATTATGAAACAATTTCCAGCACATTGAGAATAGCCTCGATAGATATCACCTTTAAATAACGCGAAATAGTATAAATGCGTAAACAATTTTTTTAAAAAATCAAGCGTGGAGCACAGATTATGAAACAATTTCCAGCATATTGAGAATAGCCTCGATAGACATTGCCTTTAAATAACGCGAAATCTTATAAATTTGTAAATAAATTTAAAGAAATCACGCGTGGAGCACACATTATGAAACAATTTCCAGCACATTGAGAATAGCCTCGATAGACATCACCTTTAAATAACGCGAAATAGTATAAATATGTAAACAAATTGAAAAAAAAAATCACGCTTGGAGCAGAGATTGTGAAACAATTTCCAGCACATTGAAAATAGCTTCGATAGACATCACCTTTAAATAACGCGAAAAAGTATTATATATCCGTAAACAAATTTAAAAATATCACGCGTGGAGCACAGATTATGAAACAATTTCCAGCACATTGAGAATAGCCTCGATAGATATCACCTTTAAATAACGCGAAATAGTATAAATCTGTAAATAAAATTGAAAAAAAAAATCACGCTTGGAGCAGAGATTGTGAAACAATTTCCAGCACATTGAAAATAGCTTCGATAGACATCACCTTTAAATAACGCGAAAAGTATAAATCTGTAAACAATTTGATAAAAAAAAAAAAAAAAAAAAAAAAAAAAAAAAAATCACGCTTGGGGTATAAATTGTGAAATAATTTCCAGCACATTGAAAATAGTCTCGATAGATATCGCCTTTAAATAACACGAAATTATATAAATCCGCAAAAAAAATTTAAAAAAATCACGCGTGGAGCACAGATTGTGAAACAATTTCCAGCACATTGAGAATAGCCTCGATAGACATCGCCTTTAAATAACGCGAAATAGTATAAATCTGTAAATAAATGCAAAAAAATCACGCGTGGAGCACAGATTATGAAACAATTTCAGCACATTGAGAATAGCCTCGATAGACATCACCTTTAAATAACGCGAAATAGTATAAATATGTAAACAAATTGAAAAAAAAATAAAGATTGGAGCATAGATTGTGAAACAATTTCAGCACATTGAAAATAGTCTCGATAGACATCGCCTTTAAATAACGTGGAATATTATAAATCCGTAAACAAATTTAAAAAAATCACGCGTGGAGCACAGATTATGAAACAATTTCCAGATCATTGAGAATAGCCTCCATAGACATAACATTTAAATAACCCGAAATAGTATAAATCCATAAACAAATTTTAAAAAATCACGCGTGGAGCACAGATTATGAATCAATTTTCAGCACATTGAGAATAGCTTCGATAGACATCACCTTTAAATAACGTGAAAAGTATAAATCTGTAAACAATTTGAAAAAAAAAAAGAATCACGCTTGGAGAATAGATTGTGAAACAATTTCCTGCACATTGAAAATAGTCTCGATAGACACCACCTTTAAATAACTCGAAATAGTATAAATCCGTAAACAAATTTAAAAAAATCACGCGTGGACCACAGATTATGAAACAATTTCCAGCACATTGAGAATAGCCTCGATAGACATCACCTTTAAATAACGCGAAATATTATAAATGCGTAAACAAATTAAAAAGAATCACGCTTGGAGCACAGATTATGAAACAATTTCCAGCACATTGAGAATAGCCTCGATAGACATCGCCTTTAAATAACGCGAAATAGTATAAATCTGTAAATAAATACAAAAAAATCACGCGTGAGCACAGATTATGAAACAATTTCCAGCACATTGAGAATAGCCTCGATAGACATCGCCTTTAAATAACGCGAAATAGTATAAATCTGTAAATAAATGCAAAAAAATCACGCGTGGAGCACAGATTATGAAACAATTTCCAGCACATTGAGAATAGCCCCGATAGACATCACCTTTAAATAGCGCGAAATAGAATAAATATGTAAACAAATTGAAAAAAAAAATCAAGATTGGAGCATAGATTGTGAAACAATTTCCAGCACATTGAAAATAGTCTCGATAGACATCGCCTTTAAATAACGCAAAATAGTATAAATCCGTAAACAAATTTAAAAAAAAACACGCGTGGAGCACAGATTATGAAACAATTTCCAGCACATTGAGAATAGCTTCGATAGACATCACCTTTAAATAACGCGAAAAAGTGTTATATATCCGTAAACAAATTTAAAAATATCACGCGTGGAGCACAGATTATGAAACAATTTCCAGCACATTGAAAATAGCCTCGATAGATATCATCTTTAAATAACGCGAAATAGTATAAATGCGTAAACAATTTTTAAAAAAATCAAGCGTGGAGCACAGATTATGAAAAAATTTACAGCATATTGAGAATAGTCTCGATAGACATCGCCTTTAAATACGCAAAATAGTATAAATCCGTAAACAAATTCAAAAAAATCACGCATGGAGCACAGATTATGAAACAATATCCAGCACATTGAGAATAGCCTCGATAGACATCGCCTTTAAATAACGCGAAATCTTATAAATTTGTAAATAAATTTAAAGAAATCACGCGTGGAGCACAGATTATGAAACAATTTCCAGCACATTGAGAATAGTCTCGATAGACATCGCCTTTAAATACGCAAAATAGTATAAATCCGTAAACAAATTCAAAAAAATCACGCATGGAGCACAGATTATGAAACAATTTCCAGCACATTGAGAATAGCCTCGATAGACATCACCTTTAAATAACGCGAAATAGTATAAATATGTAAACAAATTGAAAAAAAATCAAGATTGGAGCATAGATTGTGAAACAATTTCCAGCACATTGAAAATAGTCTCGATAGACATCGCCCTTAAATAACGCGAAATAGTATAAATCCGTAAACAAATTAAAAAAAAACACGCGTGGAGCACAGATTATGAAACAATTTCAAGCACATTGAGAATAGCTTCGATAGACATCACCTTTAAATAACGCGAAAAAGTATTATATATCCGTAAACAAATTTAAAAATATCACGCGTGGAGCACAGATTATGAAACAATTTCCAGCACATTGAGAATAGCCTCGATAGATATCACCTTTAAATAACGCGAAATAGTATAAATGCGTAAACAATTTTTTAAAAAAATCAAGCGTGGAGCACAGATTATGAAACAATTTCCAGCATATTGAGAATAGCCTCGATAGACATTGCCTTTAAATAACGCGAAATCTTATAAATTTGTAAATAAATTTAAAGAAATCACGCGTGGAGCACACATTATGAAACAATTTCCAGCACATTGAGAATAGCCTCGATAGACATCACCTTTAAATAACGCGAAATAGTATAAATATGTAAACAAATTGAAAAAAAAAATCACGCTTGGAGCAGAGATTGTGAAACAATTTCCAGCACATTGAAAATAGCTTCGATAGACATCACCTTTAAATAACGCGAAAAAGTATTATATATCCGTAAACAAATTTAAAAATATCACGCGTGGAGCACAGATTATGAAACAATTTCCAGCACATTGAGAATAGCCTCGATAGATATCACCTTTAAATAACGCGAAATAGTATAAATCTGTAAATAAAATTGAAAAAAAAATCACGCTTGGAGCAGAGATTGTGAAACAATTTCCAGCACATTGAAAATAGCCTCGATAGACATCGCCTTTAAATAACGCGAAATAGTATAAATCTGTAAACAATTTGATAAAAAAAAAAAAAAAAAAAAAAAAAAAATCACGCTTGGGGTATAAATTGTGAAATAATTTCCAGCACATTGAAAATAGTCTCGATAGATATCGCCTTTAAATAACACGAAATTATATAAATCCGTAAAAAAAATTTAAAAAAATCACGCGTGGAGCACAGATTGTGAAACAATTTCCAGCACATTGAGAATAGCCTCGATAGACATCGCCTTTAAATAACGCGAAATAGTATAAATCTGTAAATAAATGCAAAAAAATCACGCGTGGAGCACAGATTATGAAACAATTTCAGCACATTGAGAATAGCCTCGATAGACATCGCCTTTAAATAACGCGAAATAGTATAAATATGTAAACAAATTGAAAAAAAAATAAAGATTGGAGCATAGATTGTGAAACAATTTCCAGCACATTGAAAATAGTCTCGATAGACATCGCCTTTAAATAACGTGGAATATTATAAATCCGTAAACAAATTTAAAAAAATCACGCGTGGAGCACAGATTATGAAACAATTTCCAGATCATTGAGAATAGCCTCCATAGACATCACATTTAAATAACCCGAAATAGTATAAATCCATAAACAAATTTTAAAAAATCACGCGTGGAGCACAGATTATGAATCAATTTTCAGCACATTGAGAATAGCTTCGATAGACATCACCTTTAAATAACGTGAAAAGTATAAATCTGTAAACAATTTGAAAAAAAAAAAAGAATCACGCTTGGAGAATAGATTGTGAAACAATTTCCAGCACATTGAAAATAGTCTCGATAGACACCACCTTTAAATAACTCGAAATAGTATAAATCCGTAAACAAATTTAAAAAAATCACGCGTGGACCACAGATTATGAAACAATTTCCAGCACATTGAGAATAGCCTCGATAGACATCACCTTTAAATAACGCGAAATATTATAAATGCGTAAACAAATTTAAAAAAATCACGCTTGGAGCACAGATTATGAAACAATTTCCAGCACATTGAGAATAGCCTCGATAGACATCGCCTTTAAATAACGCTAAATAGTATAAATCTGTAAATAAATGCAAAAAAATCACGCGTGGAGCACAGATTATGAAACAATTTCCAGCACATTGAGAATAGCCTCGATAGACATCGCCTTTAAATAACGCGAAATAGTATAAATCTGTAAATAAATGCAAAAAAATCACGCGTGGAGCACAGATTATGAAACAATTTCCAGCACATTGAGAATAGCCCCGATAGACATCACCTTTAAATAACGCGAAATAGAATAAATATGTAAACAAATTGAAAAAAAAAATCAAGATTGGAGCATAGATTGTGAAACAATTTCCAGCACATTGAAAATAGTCTCGATAGACATCGCCTTTAAATAACGCGAAATAGTATAAATCCGTAAACAAATTTAAAAAAAAACACGTGTGGAGCACAGATTATGAAACAATTTCCAGCACATTGAGAATAGCTTCGATAGACATCACCTTTAAATAACGCGAAAAAGTGTTATATATCCGTAAACAAATTTAAAAATATCACGCGTGGAGCACAGATTATGAAACAATTTCCAGCACATTGAAAATAGCCTCGATAGATATCACCTTTAAATAACGCGAAATAGTATAAATGCGTAAACAATTTTTAAAAAAATCAAGCGTGGAGCACAGATTATGAAAAAATTTACAGCATATTGAGAATAGCCTCGATAGACATCGCCTTTAAATAACGCGAAATCTTATAAATTTGTAAATAAATTTAAAGAAATCACGCGTGGAGCACAGATTATGAAACAATTTCCAGCACATTGAGAATAGTCTCGATAGACATCGCCTTTAAATACGCAAAATAGTATAAATCCGTAAACAAATTCAAAAAAATCACGCATGGAGCACAGATTATGAAACAATTTCCAGCACATTGAGAATAGCCTCGATAGACATCACCTTTAAATAACGCGAAATAGTATAAATATGTAAACAAATTGAAAAAAAAATCAAGATTGGAGCATAGATTGTGAAACAATTTCCAGCACATTGAAAATAGTCTCGATAGACATCGCCTTTAAATAACGCGGAATATTATAAATCCGAAAACAAATTCAAAAAAATCACGCGTGAGCACAGAATATGAAACAATTTCCAGCACATTGAGAATAGCCTCGATAGACATCGCCTTTAAATAACGCGAAAGAGTATAAATCTGTAAATAAAATTGAAAAAAAAAATCACGCTTGGAGCAGAGATTGTGAAACAATTTCCAGCACATTGAGAATAGCTTCGATAGACATCACCTTTAAATAACGCGAAAAGTATAAATCTGTAAACAATTTGATAAAAAAAAAAACAAAAAAAAATCACGCTTGGGGTATAAATTGGGAAACAATTTCCAGCACATTGAAAATAGTCTCGATAGATATCGCCTTTAAATAACACGAAATTATATAAATCCGCAAAAAAAATTTAAAAAAATCACGCGTGGAGCACAGATTGTGAAACAATTTCCAGCACATTGAGAATAGCCTCGATAGACATCGCCTTTAAATAACGCGAAATAGTATAAATCTGTAAATAAATGCAAAAAAATCACGCGTGGAGCACAGATTATGAAACAATTTCAGCACATTGAGAATAGCCTCGATAGACATCACCTTTAAATAACGCGAAATAGTATAAATATGTAAACAAATTGAAAAAAAAATAAAGATTGGAGCATAGATTGTGAAACAATTTCAGCACATTGAAAATAGTCTCGATAGACATCGCCTTTAAATAACGTGGAATATTATAAATCCGTAAACAAATTTAAAAAAATCACGCGTGGAGCACAGATTATGAAACAATTTCCAGATCATTGAGAATAGCCTCCATAGACATAACATTTAAATAACCCGAAATAGTATAAATCCATAAACAAATTTTAAAAAATCACGCGTGGAGCACAGATTATGAATCAATTTTCAGCACATTGAGAATAGCTTCGATAGACATCACCTTTAAATAACGTGAAAAGTATAAATCTGTAAACAATTTGAAAAAAAAAAAGAATCACGCTTGGAGAATAGATTGTGAAACAATTTCCTGCACATTGAAAATAGTCTCGATAGACACCACCTTTAAATAACTCGAAATAGTATAAATCCGTAAACAAATTTAAAAAAATCACGCGTGGACCACAGATTATGAAACAATTTCCAGCACATTGAGAATAGCCTCGATAGACATCACCTTTAAATAACGCGAAATATTATAAATGCGTAAACAAATTAAAAAAAATCACGCTTGGAGCACAGATTATGAAACAATTTCCAGCACATTGAGAATAGCCTCGATAGACATCGCCTTTAAATAACGCGAAATAGTATAAATCTGTAAATAAATACAAAAAAATCACGCGTGAGCACAGATTATGAAACAATTTCCAGCACATTGAGAATAGCCTCGATAGACATCGCCTTTAAATAACGCGAAATAGTATAAATCTGTAAATAAATGCAAAAAAATCACGCGTGGAGCACAGATTATGAAACAATTTCCAGCACATTGAGAATAGCCCCGATAGACATCACCTTTAAATAACGCGAAATAGAATAAATATGTAAACAAATTGAAAAAAAAAATCAAGATTGGAGCATAGATTGTGAAACAATTTCCAGCACATTGAAAATAGTCTCGATAGACATCGCCTTTAAATAACGCGAAATAGTATAAATCCGTAAACAAATTAAAAAAAAAACACGCGTGGAGCACAGATTATGAAACAATTTCCAGCACATTGAGAATAGCTTCGATAGACATCACCTTTAAATAACGCGAAAAAGTGTTATATATCCGTAAACAAATTTAAAAATATCACGCGTGGAGCACAGATTATGAAACAATTTCCAGCACATTGAAAATAGCCTCGATAGATATCATCTTTAAATAACGCGAAATAGTATAAATGCGTAAACAATTTTTAAAAAAATCAAGCGTGGAGCACAGATTATGAAAAAATTTACAGCATATTGAGAATAGTCTCGATAGACATCGCCTTTAAATACGCAAAATAGTATAAATCCGTAAACAAATTCAAAAAAATCACGCATGGAGCACAGATTATGAAACAATTTCCAGCACATTGAGAATAGCCTCGATAGACATCGCCTTTAAATAACGCGAAATCTTATAAATTTGTAAATAAATTTAAAGAAATCACGCGTGGAGCACAGATTATGAAACAATTTCCAGCACATTGAGAATAGCCTCGATAGACATCACCTTTAAATAACGCGAAATAGTATAAATATGTAAACAAATTGAAAAAAAATCAAGATTGGAGCATAGATTGTGAAACAATTTCCAGCACATTGAAAATAGTCTCGATAGACATCGCCCTTAAATAACGCGAAATAGTATAAATCCGTAAACAAATTAAAAAAAAACACGCGTGGAGCACAGATTATGAAACAATTTCAAGCACATTGAGAATAGCTTCGATAGACATCACCTTTAAATAACGCGAAAAAGTATTATATATCCGTAAACAAATTTAAAAATATCACGCGTGGAGCACAGATTATGAAACAATTTCCAGCACATTGAGAATAGCCTCGATAGATATCACCTTTAAATAACGCGAAATAGTATAAATGCGTAAACAATTTTTTAAAAAAATCAAGCGTGGAGCACAGATTATGAAACAATTTCCAGCATATTGAGAATAGCCTCGATAGACATTGCCTTTAAATAACGCGAAATCTTATAAATTTGTAAATAAATTTAAAGAAATCACGCGTGGAGCACACATTATGAAACAATTTCCAGCACATTGAGAATAGCCTCGATAGACATCACCTTTAAATAACGCGAAATAGTATAAATATGTAAACAAATTGAAAAAAAAAATCACGCTTGGAGCAGAGATTGTGAAACAATTTCCAGCACATTGAAAATAGCTTCGATAGACATCACCTTTAAATAACGCGAAAAAGTATTATATATCCGTAAACAAATTTAAAAATATCACGCGTGGAGCACAGATTATGAAACAATTTCCAGCACATTGAGAATAGCCTCGATAGATATCACCTTTAAATAACGCGAAATAGTATAAATCTGTAAATAAAATTGAAAAAAAAATCACGCTTGGAGCAGAGATTGTGAAACAATTTCCAGCACATTGAAAATAGCCTCGATAGACATCGCCTTTAAATAACGCGAAATAGTATAAATCTGTAAACAATTTGATAAAAAAAAAAAAAAAAAAAAAAAAAAAAATCACGCTTGGGGTATAAATTGTGAAATAATTTCCAGCACATTGAAAATAGTCTCGATAGATATCGCCTTTAAATAACACGAAATTATATAAATCCGTAAAAAAAATTTAAAAAAATCACGCGTGGAGCACAGATTGTGAAACAATTTCCAGCATATTGAGAATAGCCTCGATAGACATCGCCTTTAAATAACGCGAAATAGTATAAATCTGTAAATAAATGCAAAAAAATCACGCGTGGAGCACAGATTATGAAACAATTTCAGCACATTGAGAATAGCCTCGATAGACATCGCCTTTAAATAACGCGAAATAGTATAAATATGTAAACAAATTGAAAAAAAAATAAAGATTGGAGCATAGATTGTGAAACAATTTCCAGCACATTGAAAATAGTCTCGATAGACATCGCCTTTAAATAACGTGGAATATTATAAATCCGTAAACAAATTTAAAAAAATCACGCGTGGAGCACAGATTATGAAACAATTTCCAGATCATTGAGAATAGCCTCCATAGACATCACATTTAAATAACCCGAAATAGTATAAATCCATAAACAAATTTTAAAAAATCACGCGTGGAGCACAGATTATGAATCAATTTTCAGCACATTGAGAATAGCTTCGATAGACATCACCTTTAAATAACGTGAAAAGTATAAATCTGTAAACAATTTGAAAAAAAAAAAAAGAATCACGCTTGGAGAATAGATTGTGAAACAATTTCCAGCACATTGAAAATAGTCTCGATAGACACCACCTTTAAATAACTCGAAATAGTATAAATCCGTAAACAAATTTAAAAAAATCACGCGTGGACCACAGATTATGAAACAATTTCCAGCACATTGAGAATAGCCTCGATAGACATCACCTTTAAATAACGCGAAATATTATAAATGCGTAAACAAATTTAAAAAAATCACGCTTGGAGCACAGATTATGAAACAATTTCCAGCACATTGAGAATAGCCTCGATAGACATCGCCTTTAAATAACGCTAAATAGTATAAATCTGTAAATAAATGCAAAAAAATCACGCGTGGAGCACAGATTATGAAACAATTTCCAGCACATTGAGAATAGCCTCGATAGACATCGCCTTTAAATAACGCGAAATAGTATAAATCTGTAAATAAATGCAAAAAAATCACGCGTGGAGCACAGATTATGAAACAATTTCCAGCACATTGAGAATAGCCCCGATAGACATCACCTTTAAATAACGCGAAATAGAATAAATATGTAAACAAATTGAAAAAAAAAATCAAGATTGGAGCATAGATTGTGAAACAATTTCCAGCACATTGAAAATAGTCTCGATAGACATCGCCTTTAAATAACGCGAAATAGTATAAATCCGTAAACAAATTTAAAAAAAAACACGTGTGGAGCACAGATTATGAAACAATTTCCAGCACATTGAGAATAGCTTCGATAGACATCACCTTTAAATAACGCGAAAAAGTGTTATATATCCGTAAACAAATTTAAAAATATCACGCGTGGAGCACAGATTATGAAACAATTTCCAGCACATTGAAAATAGCCTCGATAGATATCACCTTTAAATAACGCGAAATAGTATAAATGCGTAAACAATTTTTAAAAAAATCAAGCGTGGAGCACAGATTATGAAAAAATTTACAGCATATTGAGAATAGCCTCGATAGACATCGCCTTTAAATAACGCGAAATCTTATAAATTTGTAAAGAAATTTAAAGAAATCACGCGTGGAGCACAGATTATGAAACAATTTCCAGCACATTGAGAATAGTCTCGATAGACATCGCCTTTAAATACGCAAAATAGTATAAATCCGTAAACAAATTCAAAAAAATCACGCATGGAGCACAGATTATGAAACAATTTCCAGCACATTGAGAATAGCCTCGATAGACATCGCCTTTAAATAACGCGAAATCTTATAAATTTGTAAATAAATTTAAAGAAATCACGCGTGGAGCACAGATTATGAAACAATTTCCAGCACATTGAGAATAGTCTCGATAGACATCGCCTTTAAATACGCAAAATAGTATAAATCCGTAAACAAATTCAAAAAAATCACGCATGGAGCACAGATTATGAAACAATTTCCAGCACATTGAGAATAGCCTCGATAGACATCACCTTTAAATAACGCGAAATAGTATAAATATGTAAACAAATTGAAAAAAAATCAAGATTGGAGCATAGATTGTGAAACAATTTCCAGCACATTGAAAATAGTCTCGATAGACATCGCCCTTAAATAACGCGAAATAGTATAAATCCGTAAACAAATTAAAAAAAAACACGCGTGGAGCACAGATTATGAAACAATTTCAAGCACATTGAGAATAGCTTCGATAGACATCACCTTTAAATAACGCGAAAAAGTATTATATATCCGTAAACAAATTTAAAAATATCACGCGTGGAGCACAGATTATGAAACAATTTCCAGCACATTGAGAATAGCCTCGATAGATATCACCTTTAAATAACGCGAAATAGTATAAATGCGTAAACAATTTTTTAAAAAAATCAAGCGTGGAGCACAGATTATGAAACAATTTCCAGCATATTGAGAATAGCCTCGATAGACATTGCCTTTAAATAACGCGAAATCTTATAAATTTGTAAATAAATTTAAAGAAATCACGCGTGGAGCACACATTATGAAACAATTTCCAGCACATTGAGAATAGCCTCGATAGACATCACCTTTAAATAACGCGAAATAGTATAAATATGTAAACAAATTGAAAAAAAAAATCACGCTTGGAGCAGAGATTGTGAAACAATTTCCAGCACATTGAAAATAGCTTCGATAGACATCACCTTTAAATAACGCGAAAAAGTATTATATATCCGTAAACAAATTTAAAAATATCACGCGTGGAGCACAGATTATGAAACAATTTCCAGCACATTGAGAATAGCCTCGATAGATATCACCTTTAAATAACGCGAAATAGTATAAATCTGTAAATAAAATTGAAAAAAAAATCACGCTTGGAGCAGAGATTGTGAAACAATTTCCAGCACATTGAAAATAGCCTCGATAGACATCGCCTTTAAATAACGCGAAATAGTATAAATCTGTAAACAATTTGATAAAAAAAAAAAAAAAAAAAAAAAAAAATCACGCTTGGGGTATAAATTGTGAAATAATTTCCAGCACATTGAAAATAGTCTCGATAGATATCGCCTTTAAATAACACGAAATTATATAAATCCGTAAAAAAAATTTAAAAAAATCACGCGTGGAGCACAGATTGTGAAACAATTTCCAGCACATTGAGAATAGCCTCGATAGACATCGCCTTTAAATAACGCGAAATAGTATAAATCTGTAAATAAATGCAAAAAAATCACGCGTGGAGCACAGATTATGAAACAATTTCAGCACATTGAGAATAGCCTCGATAGACATCGCCTTTAAATAACGCGAAATAGTATAAATATGTAAACAAATTGAAAAAAAAATAAAGATTGGAGCATAGATTGTGAAACAATTTCCAGCACATTGAAAATAGTCTCGATAGACATCGCCTTTAAATAACGTGGAATATTATAAATCCGTAAACAAATTTAAAAAAATCACGCGTGGAGCACAGATTATGAAACAATTTCCAGATCATTGAGAATAGCCTCCATAGACATCACATTTAAATAACCCGAAATAGTATAAATCCATAAACAAATTTTAAAAAATCACGCGTGGAGCACAGATTATGAATCAATTTTCAGCACATTGAGAATAGCTTCGATAGACATCACCTTTAAATAACGTGAAAAGTATAAATCTGTAAACAATTTGAAAAAAAAAAAAGAATCACGCTTGGAGAATAGATTGTGAAACAATTTCCAGCACATTGAAAATAGTCTCGATAGACACCACCTTTAAATAACTCGAAATAGTATAAATCCGTAAACAAATTTAAAAAAATCACGCGTGGACCACAGATTATGAAACAATTTCCAGCACATTGAGAATAGCCTCGATAGACATCACCTTTAAATAACGCGAAATATTATAAATGCGTAAACAAATTTAAAAAAATCACGCTTGGAGCACAGATTATGAAACAATTTCCAGCACATTGAGAATAGCCTCGATAGACATCGCCTTTAAATAACGCTAAATAGTATAAATCTGTAAATAAATGCAAAAAAATCACGCGTGGAGCACAGATTATGAAACAATTTCCAGCACATTGAGAATAGCCTCGATAGACATCGCCTTTAAATAACGCGAAATAGTATAAATCTGTAAATAAATGCAAAAAAATCACGCGTGGAGCACAGATTATGAAACAATTTCCAGCACATTGAGAATAGCCCCGATAGACATCACCTTTAAATAACGCGAAATAGAATAAATATGTAAACAAATTGAAAAAAAAAATCAAGATTGGAGCATAGATTGTGAAACAATTTCCAGCACATTGAAAATAGTCTCGATAGACATCGCCTTTAAATAACGCGAAATAGTATAAATCCGTAAACAAATTTAAAAAAAAACACGTGTGGAGCACAGATTATGAAACAATTTCCAGCACATTGAGAATAGCTTCGATAGACATCACCTTTAAATAACGCGAAAAAGTGTTATATATCCGTAAACAAATTTAAAAATATCACGCGTGGAGCACAGATTATGAAACAATTTCCAGCACATTGAAAATAGCCTCGATAGATATCACCTTTAAATAACGCGAAATAGTATAAATGCGTAAACAATTTTTAAAAAAATCAAGCGTGGAGCACAGATTATGAAAAAATTTACAGCATATTGAGAATAGCCTCGATAGACATCGCCTTTAAATAACGCGAAATCTTATAAATTTGTAAATAAATTTAAAGAAATCACGCGTGGAGCACAGATTATGAAACAATTTCCAGCACATTGAGAATAGTCTCGATAGACATCGCCTTTAAATACGCAAAATAGTATAAATCCGTAAACAAATTCAAAAAAATCACGCATGGAGCACAGATTATGAAACAATTTCCAGCACATTGAGAATAGCCTCGATAGACATCACCTTTAAATAACGCGAAATAGTATAAATATGTAAACAAATTGAAAAAAAAATCAAGATTGGAGCATAGATTGTGAAACAATTTCCAGCACATTGAAAATAGTCTCGATAGACATCGCCTTTAAATAACGCGGAATATTATAAATCCGAAAACAAATTCAAAAAAATCACGCGTGAGCACAGAATATGAAACAATTTCCAGCACATTGAGAATAGCCTCGATAGACATCGCCTTTAAATAACGCGAAATAGTATAAATCTGTAAATAAAATTGAAAAAAAAAATCACGCTTGGAGCAGAGATTGTGAAACAATTTCCAGCACATTGAGAATAGCTTCGATAGACATCACCTTTAAATAACGCGAAAAGTATAAATCTGTAAACAATTTGATAAAAAAAAAACAAAAAAAAATCACGCTTGGGGTATAAATTGGGAAACAATTTCCAGCACATTGAAAATAGTCTCGATAGATATCGCCTTTAAATAACACGAAATAGTATAAATCCGTAAAAAAAATTTAAAAAAATCACGCGTGGAGCACAGATTATGAAACAATTTCCAGCACATTGGGAATAGCCTCGATAGACATCGCCTTTAAATAACGCGAAGTAGTATAAAGCTGTAAATAAATGCAAAAAAATCACGCGTGGAGCACAGATTATGAAACAATTTCCAGCACATTGAGAATAGCCTCGATAGACATCAAATTTAAATAACGCGAAATAGTATAAATATGTAAACAAATTGAAAAAAAAATCAAGATTGGAGCATAGATTGTGAAACAATTTCCAGCACATTGAAAAAGGTCTCGATAGACATCGCCTTTAAATAACGCGGAATATTATAAATCCGTAAACAAATTTAAAAAAATCACGCGTGGAGCACAGATTATGAAACAATTTCCAGCACATTGAGAATAGCCTCGATAGACATCGCCTTTAAATAACGCGAAATAGTATAAATCTGTAAATAAATGCAAAAAAATCACGCGTGGAGCACAGATTATGAAACAATTTCCAGCACATTGAGAATAGCCTCGATAGACATCGCCTTTAAATAACGCGAAATAGTATAAATCTGTAAATAAATGCAAAAAAATCACGCGTGGAGCACAGATTATGAATCAATTTCCAGCACATTGAGAATAGCCCCGATAGACATCACCTTTAAATAACGCGAAATAGAATAAATATGTTAACAAATTGAAAAAAAAATCAAGATTGGAGCATAGATTGTGAAACAATTTCCAGCACATTGAAAATAGTCTCGATAGACATCGCCTTTAAATAACGCGAAATAGTATAAATCCGTAAACAAATTAAAAAAAAAACACGCGTGGAGCACAGATTATGAAACAATTTCCAGCACATTGAAAATAGCCTCGATAGATATCACCTTTAAATAACGCGAAATAGTATAAATGCGTAAACAATTTTTAAAAAAATCAAGCGTGGAGCACAGATTATGAAAAAATTTACAGCATATTGAGAATAGCCTCGATAGACATCGCCTTTAAATAACGCGAAATCTTATAAATTTGTAAATAAATTTAAAGAAATCACGCGTGGAGCACAGATTATGAAACAATTTCCAGCACATTGAGAATAGTCTCGATAGACATCGCCTTTAAATACGCAAAATAGTATAAATCCGTAAACAAATTCAAAAAAATCACGCATGGAGCACAGATTATCAAACAATTTCCAGCACATTGAGAATAGCCTCGATAGACATCACCTTTAAATAACGCGAAATAGTATAAATATGTAAACAAATTGAAAAAAAAATCAAGATTGTAGCATAGATTGTGAAACAATTTCCAGCACATTGAAAAAGGTCTCGATAGACATCCCCTTTAAATAACGCGGAATATTATAAATCCGTAAACAAATTTAAAAAAATCACGCGTGGAGCACAGATTATGAAACAATTTCCAGAACATTGAGAATAGCCTCCATAGACATCACATTTAAATAACCCGAAATAGTATAAATCCATAAACAAATTTAAAAAAATCACGCGTGGAGCACAGATTATGAAACAATTTCCAGCACATTGAGAATAGCTTCGATAGACATCACCTTTAAATAACGCGAAAAGTATAAATCTGTAAACAATTTGATAAAATAAAAAACAGAAAAAAATCAAGCTTGGGATATAAATTGTGAAACAATTTCCAGCACATTGAAAATAGTGTCGATAGATATCGCCTTTAAATAACACGAAATAGTGTAAATCCGAAAAAAAAAAATTTAAAAAAATCACGCGTGGAGCACAGATTATGAAACAATTTCCAGTACATTGAGAATAGCCTCAATAGACATCGCCTTTAAATAACGCGAAATAGTATAAATCTGTAAATAAATTTAAAGAAATCACGCGTGGAGCACAGATTATGAAACAATTTCCAGCACACTGAGAATAGTCTCGATAGCCATCGCCTTTAAATACGCAAAATAGTATAAATCCGTAAACAAATTCAAAAAAATCACGCGTGGAGGACAGATTATGAAACAATTTCCAGCACATTGAGAATAGCCTCGATAGACATCACCTTTAAATAACGCGAAATAGTATAAATATGTAAACAAATTGAAAAAAAAAATCAAGATTGGAGCATAGATTGTGAAACAATTTCCAGCACATTGAAAATAGTCTCGATAGACATCGCCTTTAAATAACGCGGAATATTATAAATGAGAAAACAAATTCAAAAAAATCACGCTGGAGCACAGATTATGAAACAATTTCCAGCACATTGAGAATAGCCTCGATAGACATCGCCTTTAAATAACGCGAAATAGTATAAATCTGTAAATAAAATAGAAAAAAAAAATCACGCTTGGAGCAGAGATTGTGAAACAATTTCCAGCACATTGTGAATAGCTTCGATAGACATCACCTTTAAATAACGCGAAAAGTATAAATCTGTAAACAATTTGATAAAAAAAAAACAAAATAAAATCTCGCTTGGGGTATAAATTGTGAAACAATTTCAAGCACATTGAAAATAGTCTCGATAGATATCGCCTTTAAATAACGCGGAATATTATAAATCCGTAAACAAATGCAAAAAAATCACGCATGGAGCACAGATTATGAAACAATTTCCAGCACATTGAGAATAGCCGCGATAGACATCACCTTTAAATAACGCGAAATAGTATAAATATGTAAACAAATTGAAAAAAAAATCAAGATTAGAGCATAGATTGTGAAACAATTTCCAGCACATTGAAAATAGTCTCGATAGACATCGCCTTTAAATAACGCGGAATATTA
Organism: Maratus speciosus; assembly: GCA_963932465.1. Taxonomy (NCBI): domain Eukaryota; kingdom Metazoa; phylum Arthropoda; class Arachnida; order Araneae; family Salticidae; genus Maratus; species Maratus speciosus. The sequence goes on from CAWVRF010001553.1 coordinate 160,461, forward strand.
TAAATCCGTAAACAAATTTAAAAAAATCACGCTTGGAGCACAGATTATGAAAAAATTTCCAGCACATTGAGAATAGCTTCGATAGACATCACCTTTAAATAACACGAAAAAGTATTATATATCCGTAAACAAATTTAAAAATATCACGCGTGGAGCACAGATTATGAAACAATTTCCAGCACATTGAGAATAGCCTCGATAGATATCACCTTTAAATAACGCGAAATAGTATAAATGCGTAGACAATTTTTTAAAAAATCAAGCGTGGAGCACAGATTATGAAAAAATTTCCAGCACATTGAGAATAGCCTCGATAGACATCGCCTTTAAATAACGCGAAATAGTATAAATCTGTAAATAAATGCAAAAAAATCACGCGTGGAGCACAGATTATGAAACAATTTCCAGCACATTGAGAATAGCCTCGATAGACATCGCCTTTAAATTACGCGAAATAGTATAAATCTGTAAATAAATGCAAAAAAATCACGCGTGGAGCAGAGATTATGAAACAATTTCCAGCACATTGAGAATAGTCTCGATAGACATCGCCTTTAAATTACGCGAAATAGTATAAATCTGTAAATAAATGCAAAAAAATCACGCGTGGAGCAGAGATTATGAAACAATTTCCAGCACATTGAGAATAGTCTCGATAGACATCGCCTTTAAATACGCAAAAAAAGTATAAATCCGTAAACAAATTGAAAAAAAAATCAAGATTGGAGCATAGATTGTGAAACAATTTCCAGCACATTGAAAATAGTCTCGATAGACATCGCCTTTAAATAACGCGGAATATTATAAATCCGAAAACAAATTCAAAAAAAATCACGCGTGGAGCACAGATTATGAAACAATTTCCAGCACATTGAGAATAGCCTCGATAGACATCGCCTTTAAATAACGCGAAATAGCATAAATCTGTAAATAAAATTGAAAAAAAAATCACGCTTGGAGCAGAGATTGTGAAACAATTTCCAGCACATTGTGAATAGCTTCGATAGACATCACGTTTATATAACGCGAAAAGTATAAATCTGTAAACAATTTGATAAAAAAAAACAAAAAAATCACGCTTGGGGTATAAATTGTGAAACAATTTCCAGCACATTGAAAATAGTCTCGATAGATATCGCCTTTAAATAACACGAAATTATATAAATCCGTAAAAAAAATTTAAAAAAATCACGCGTGGAGCACAGATTGTGAAACAATTTCCAGCACATTGAGAATAGCCTCGATAGACATCGTCTTTAAATAATGCGAAATAGTATAAATCTGTAAATAAATGCAAAAAAATCACGCGTGGAGCACAGATTATGAAACAATTTCAGCACATTGAGAATAGCCTCGATAGAAATCACCTTTAAATAACGCGAAATAGTATAAATATGTAAACAAATTGAAAAAAAAATGAAGATTGGAGCATAGATTGTGAAACAATTTCCAGCACATTGAAAATAGTCTCGATAGACATCGCCTTTAAATAACGCGGAATATTATAAATCCGTAAACAAATTAAAAAAAATCACGCGTGGAGCACAGATTATGAAACAATTTCCAGATCATTGAGAATAGCCTCCATAGACATCACATTTAAATAACCCGAAATAGTATAAATCCATAAACAAATTTTAAAAAATCACGCGTGGAGCACAGATTATGAATCAATTTCCAGCACATTGAGAATAGCTTCGATAGACATCACCTTTAAATAACGTGAAAAGTATAAATCTGTAAACAATTTGAAAAAAAAAAAAAGAATCACGCTTGGAGAATAGATTGTGAAACAATTTCCAGCACATTGAAAATAGTCTCGATAGACACCACCTTTAAATAACTCGAAATAGTATAAATCCGTAAACAAATTTTAAAAAATCACGCGTGACCACAGATTATGAAACAATTTCCAGCACATTGAGAATAGCCTCGATAGACATCACCTTTAAATAACGCGAAATAGTATAAATGCGTAAACAAATTAAAAAAAAATCACGCTTGGAGCACAGATTATGAAACAATTTCCAGCACATTGAGAATAGCTTCGATAGACATCGCCTTTAAATAACGCGAAATAGTATAAATCTGTAAATAAATGCAAAAAAATCACGCGTGGAGCACAGATTATGAAACAATTTCCAACACATTGAGAATAGCCTCGATAGACATCACCTTTAAATAACGCTAAATAGTATAAATATGTAAACAAATTGAAAAAAAAATCAAGATTGGAGCATAGATTGTGAAACAATTTCCAGCACATTGAAAATAGTCTCGATAGACATCGCCTTTAAATAACGCGAAATAGTATAAATGCGTAAACAAATTTAAAAAAAATCACGCTTGGAGCACAGATTATGAAACAATTTCCAGCACATTGAGATTAGCCTCGATAGACATCGCCTTTAAATAACGCGAAATAGTATAAATGCGTAAATAAATGCAAAAAAATCACGCGTGGAGCACAGATTATGAAACAATTTCCAGCACATTGAGAATAGCCCCGATAGACATCACCTTTAAATAACGCGAAATAGAATAAATATGTAAACAAATTGAAAAAAAATCAAGATTGGAGCATAGATTGTGAAACAATTTCCAGCACATTGAAAATAGTCTCGATAGACATCGCCCTTAAATAACGCGAAATAGTATAAATCCGTAAACAAATTAAAAAAAAAACACGCGTGGAGCACAGATTATGAAACAATTTCCAGCACATTGAGAATAGCTTCGATAGACATCACCTTTAAATAACGCGAAAAAGTATTATATATCCGTAAACAAATTTAAAAATATCACGCGTGGAGCACAGATTATGAAACAATTTCCAGCACATTGAGAATAGCCTCGATAGATATCACCTTTAAATAACGCGAAATAGTATAAATGCGTAAACAATTTTTAAAAAAAATCAAGCGTGGAGCACAGATTATGAAACAATTTCCAGCATATTGAGAATAGCCTCGATAGACATCGCCTTTAAATAACGCGAAATCTTATAAATTTGTAAATAAATTTAAAGAAATCACGCGTGGAGCACAGATTATGAAACAATTTCCAGCACATTGAGAATAGTCTCGATAGTCATCGCCTTTAAATACGCAAAATAGTATAAATCCGTAAACAAATTCAAAAATTCACGCGTGGAGCACAGATTATGAAACAATTTCCAGCACATTGAGAATAGCCTCGATAGACATCACCTTTAAATAACGCGAAATAGTATAAATATGTAAACAAATTGAAAAAAAAATCAAGATTGGAGCATAGATTGTGAAACAATTTCCAGCACAATGAAAATAGTCTCGATAGACATCGCCTTTAAATAACGCGGAATATTATAAATCCGAAAACAAATTCAAAAAAATCACGCGTGGAGCACAGATTATGAAACAATTTCCAGCACATTGAGAATAGCCTCGATAGACATCGCCTTTAAATAACGCGAAATAGTATAAATCTGTAAATAAATTTGAAAAAAAAAATCACGCTTGGAGCAGAGATTGTGAAACAATTTCCAGCACATTGAGAATAGCTTCGATAGACTTCACCTTTAAATAACGCGAAAAGTATAAATCTGTAAACAATTTGATAATAAAAAAAAAAAAAAATCACGCTTGGGGTATAAATTGTGAAACAATTTCCAGCACATTGAAAATAGTCTCGATAGATATCGCCTTTAAATAACACGAAATTATATAAATCCGTAAAAAAAATTTAAAAAAATCACGCGTGGAGCACAGATTGTGAAACAATTTCCAGCACATTGAGAATAGCCTTGATAGACATCGCCTTTAAATAACGTGAAATAGTATAAATCTGTAAATAAATGCAAAAAAATCACGCGTCGAGCACAGATTATGAAACAATTTCATCACATTGAGAATAGCCTCGATAGACATCACCTTTAAATAACGCGAAATAGTATAAATATGTAAACAAATTGAAAAAAAAATCAAGATTGGAGCATAGATTGTGAAACAATTTCCAGCACATTGAAAATAGTCTCGATAGACATCGCCTTTAAATAACGGGGAATATTATAAATCCGTAAACAAATTTAAAAAAATCACGCGTGGAGCACAGATTATGAAACAATTTCCAGATCATTGAGAATAGCCTCCATAGACATCACATTTAAATAACCCGAAATAGTATAAATCCATAAACAAATTTAAAAATATCACGCGTGGACCACAGATTATGAAACAATTTCCAGCACATTGAGAATAGCCTCGATAGACATCACCTTTAAATAACGCGAAATAGTATAAATGCGTAAACAAATTAAAAAAAATCACGCTTGGAGCACAGATTATGAAACAATTTCCAGCACATTGAGAATAGCCTCGATAGACATCGCCTTTAAATAACGCGAAATAGTATAAATCTGTAAATAAATGCAAAAAAATCACGCGTGGAGCACAGATTATGAAACAATTTCCAGCACATTGAGAATAGCATCGATTGACATCGCCTTTAAATAACGCGAAATAGTATAAATCTGTAAATAAATGCAAAAAAATCACGCGTGGAGCACAGATTATGAAACAATTTCCAGCACATTGAGAATAGCCCCGATAGACATCACCTTTAAATAACGCGAAATAGAATAAATATGTAAACAAATTGAAAAAAAAAAAATCAAGATTGGAGCATAGATTGTGAAACAATTTCCAGCACATTGAAAATAGTCTCGATAGACATCGCCTTTAAATAACGCGAAATAGTATAAATCCGTAAACAAATTAAAAAAAAAAACACGCGTGGAGCACAGATTATGAAACAATTTCCAGCATATTGAGAATAGCCTCGATAGACATCGCCTTTAAATAACGCGAAATCTTATAAATTTGTAAATAAATTTAAAGAAATCACGCGTGGAGCACAGATTATGAAACAATTTCCAGCACATTGAGAATAGTCTCGATAGTCATCGCCTTTAAATACGCAAAATAGTATAAATCCGTAAACAAATTCAAAAATTCACGCGTGGAGCACAGATTATGAAACAATTTCCAGCACATTGAGAATAGCCTCGATAGACATCACCTTTAAATAACGCGAAATAGTATAAATATGTAAACAAATTGAAAAAAAATTCAAGATTGGAGAATAGATTGTGAAACAATTTCCAGCACAATGAAAATAGTCTCGATAGACATCGCCTTTAAATAACGCGGAATATTATAAATCCGAAAACAAATTCAAAAAAATCACGCGTGGAGCACAGATTATGAAACAATTTCCAGCACATTGAGAATAGCCTCGATAGACATCGCCTTTAAATAACGCGAAATAGTATAAATCCGTAAATAAATTTGAAAAAAAAAATCACGCTTGGAGCAGAGATTGTGAAACAATTTCCAGCACATTGAGAATAGCTTCGATAGACTTCACCTTTAAATAACGCGAAATAGTATAAATATGTAAACAAATTGAAAAAAAAATCAAGATTGGAGCATAGATTGTGAAATAATTTCCAGCACATTGAAAATAGTCTCGATAGACATCGCCTTTAAATAACGTGGAATATTATAAATCCGTAAACAAATTTAAAAAAATCACGCGTGGAGCACAGATTATGAAACAATTTCCAAATCATTGAGAATAGCCTCCATAGACATCACATTTAAATAACCCGAAATAGTATAAATCCATAAACAAATTTAAAAAAATCACGCGTGGACCACAGATTATGAAACAATTTCCAGCACATTGAGAATAGCCTCGATAGACATCACCTTTAAATAACGCGAAATAGTATAAATGCGTAAACAAATTTAAAAAAATCACGCTTGGAGCACAGATTATGAAACAATTTCCAGCACATTGAGAATAGCCTCAATAGACATCGCCTTTAAATAACGCGAAATAGTATAAATCTGTAAATAAATGCAAAAAAATCACGCGTGGAGCACAGATTATGAAACAATTTCCAGCACATTGAGAATAGCTCCGATAGACATCACCTTTAAATAACGCGAAATAGAATAAATATGTAAACAAATTGAAAAAAAAAATCAAGATTGGAGTATAGATTGTGAAACAATTTCCAGCACATTGAAAATAGTCTCGATAGACATCGCCTTTAAATAACGCGAAATAGTATAAATCCGTAAGCAAATTTAAAAATATCACGCGTGGAGCACAGATTATGAAACAATTTCCAGCACATTGAGAATAGCCTCGATAGATATCACCTTTAAATAACGCGAAATAGTATAAATGCGTAAACAATTTTTTAAAAAATCAAGCGTGGAGCACAGATTATGAAAAAATTACAGCATATTGAGAATAGCCTCGATAGACATCGCCTTCAAATAACGCGAAATCTTATAAATTTGTAAATAAATTTAAAGAAATCACGCGTGGAGCACAGATTATGAAACAATTTCCAGCACATTGAGAATAGTCTCGACAGACATCGCCTTTAAATACGCAAAATAGCATAAATCCGTAAACAAATTCAAAAATTCACGCGTGGAGCACAGATTATGAAACAATTTCCAACACATTGAGAATAGCCTCGATAGACATCGCCTTTAAATAACGCGAAATAGTATAAATGCATAAACAAATTTAAAAAAATCACGCTTGGAGCACAGATTATGAAACAATTTCCAGTACATTGAGAATAGCCTCGATAGACATCGCCTTTAAATAACGCGAAATCTTATAAATTTGTAAATAAATTTTAAAAAATCACGCGTGGAGCATAGATTGTGAAACAATTTCCAGCACATTGAAAATAGTCTCGATAGACATCGCCCTTAAATAACGCGAAATAGTATAAATCCGTAAACAAATTAAAAAAAAACACGCGTGGAGCACAGATTATGAAACAATTTCCAGCACATTGAGAATAGCTTCGATAGACATCAACTTTAAATAACGCGAAAAAGTATTATATATCCGTAAACAAATTTAAAAATATCACGCGTGGAGCACAGATTATGAAACAATTTCCAGCACATTGAGAATAGCCTCGATAGACATCACCTTTAAATAACGCGAAAAAGTATTATATATCCGTAAACAAATTTAAAAATATCACGCGTGGAGCACAGATTATGAAACAATTTCCAGCATATTGAGAATAGCCTCGATAGACATCGCCTTTAAATAACGCGAAATCTTATAAATTTTTAAATAAATTTAAAGAAATCACGCGTGGAGCACAGATTATGAAACAATTTCCAGCACATTGAGAATAGCCTCGATAGACATTACCTTTAAATAACGCGAAATAGTATAAATATGTAAACAAATTGAAAAAAAAAATCAAGATTGGAGCATAGATTGTGAAACAATTTCCAGCACATTGAAAATAGTCTCGATAGACATCGCCTTTAAATAACGCGGAATATTATAAATCCGAAAACAAATTCAAAAAAATCACGCATGTAGCACAGATTATGAAACAATTTCCAGCACATTGAAAATAGTCTCGATAGATATCGCCTTTAAATAACACGAAATTATATAAATCCGTAAAAAAAATTTAAAAAAATCACGCGTGGAGCACAGATTGTGAAACAATTTCCAGCACATTGAGAATAGCCTCGATAGACATCGTCTTTAAATAACGCGAAATAGTATGAATCTGTAAATAAATGCAAAAAAATCACGCGTGGAGCACAGATTATGAAACAATTTCAGCACATTGAGAATAGCCTCGATAGACATCACCTTTAAATAACGCGAAATAGTATAAATATGTAAACAAATTGAAAAAAAAATCAAGATTGGAGCATAGATTGTGAAACAATTTCCAGCACATTGAAAATAGTCTCGATAGACATCGCCTTTAAATAACGCGGAATATTATAAATCCGTAAACAAATTAAAAAAAATCACGCGTGGAGCACAGATTATGAAACAATTTCCAGATCATTGAGAATAGCCTCCATAGACATCACATTTAAATAACCCGAAATAGTATAAATCCATAAACAAATTTTAAAAAATCACGCGTGGAGCACAGATTATGAATCAATTTCCAGCACATTGAGAATAGCTTCGATAGACATCACCTTTAAATAACGTGAAAAGTATAAATCTGTAAACAATTTGAAAAAACAAAAAAAGAATCACGCTTAGAGAATAGATTGTGAAACAATTTCCAGCACATTGAAAATAGTCTCGATAGACACCACCTTTAAATAACTCGAAATAGTATAAATCCGTAAACAAATTTTAAAAAATCACGCGTGACCACAGATTATGAAACAATTTCCAGCACATTGAGAATAGCCTCGATAGACATCACCTTTAAAAAACGCGAAATAGTATAAATGCGTAAACAAATTCAAAAAAATCACGCTTGGAGCACAGATTATGAAACAATTTCCAGCACATTGAGAATAGCTTCGATAGACATCGCCTTTAAATAACGCGAAATAGTATAAATCTGTAAATAAATGCAAAAAAATCACGCGTGGAGCACAGATTATGAAACAATTTCCAGCACATTGAGAATAGCCTCGATAGACATCACCTTTAAATAACGCGAAATAGTATAAATATGTAAACAAATTGAAAAAAAAAATCAAGATTGGAGCATAGATTGTGAAACAATTTCCAGCACATTGAAAATAGTCTCGATAGACATCGCCTTTAAATAACGCGAAATAGTATAAATGCGTAAACAAATTTAAAAAAATCACGCTTGGAGCACAGATTATGAAACAATTTCCAGCACATTGAGATTAGCCTCGATAGACATCGCCTTTAAATAACGCGAAATAGTATAAATGCGTAAATAAATGCAAAAAAATCACGCGTGGAGCACAGATTATGAAACAATTTCCAGCACATTGAGAATAGCCCCGATAGATATCGCCTTTAAATACGCAAAATAGTATAAATCCGTAAACAAATTCAAAAATTCACGCGTGGAGCACAGATTATGAAACAATTTCCAGCACATTGAGAATAGCCTCGATAGACATCACCTTTAAATAACGCGAAATAGTATAAATATGTAAACAAATTGAAAAAAAAATCAAGATTGGAGCATAGATTGTGAAACAACTTCCAGCACATTGAAAATAGTCTCGATAGACATCGCCTTTAAATAACGCGGAATATTATAAATCCGAAAACAAATTCAAAAAAATCACGCTTGGAGCAGAGATTGTGAAACAATTTCCAGCACATTGAGAATAGCTTCGATAGACATCACCGTTAAATAACGCGAAAAGTATAAATCTGTAAACAATTTGATTAAAAAAAAAAAAAAAAAATCACGCTTGGGGTATAAATTGTGAAACAATTTCCAGCACATTGAAAATAGTCTCGATAGATATCGCCTTTAAATAACACGAAATTATATAAATCCGTAAAAAAAATTTAAAAAAATCACGCGTGGGGCACAGATTGTGAAACAATTTCCAGCACATTGAGAATAGCCTCGATAGACATCGTCTTTAAATAACGCGAAATAGTGTAAATCTGTAAATAAATGCAAAAAAATCACGCGTGGAGCACAGATTATGAAACAATTTCAGCACATTGAGAATAGCCTCGATAGACATCACCTTTAAATAACGCGAAATAGTATAAATATGTAAACAAATTGAAAAAAAAATCAAGATTGGAGCATAGATTGTGAAACAATTTCCAGCACATTGAAAATAGTCTCGATAGACATCGCCTTTAAATAACGCGGAATATTATAAATCCGTAAACAAATTTAAAAAAAATCACGCGTGGAGCACAGATTATGAAACAATTTCCAGATCATTGAGAATAGCCTCCATAGACATCACATTTAAATAACCCGAAATAGTATAAATCCATAAACAAATTTTAAAAAATCACGCGTGGAGCACAGATTATGAATCAATTTCCAGCACATTGAGAATAGCTTCGATAGACATCACCTTTAAATAACGTGAAAAGTATAAATCTGTAAACAATTTGAAAAAAAAAAAAAGAATCACGCTTGGAGAATAGATTGTGAAACAATTTCCAGCACATTGAAAATAGTCTCGATAGACACCACCTTTAAATAACTCGAAATAGTATAAATCCGTAAACAAATTTTAAAAAATCACGCGTGACCACAGATTATGAAACAATTTCCAGCACATTGAGAATAGCCTCGATAGACATCACCTTTAAATAACGCGAAATATTATAAATGCGTAAACAAATTCAAAAAAATCACGCTTGGAGCACAGATTATGAAACAATTTCCAGCACATTGAGTATAGCTTCGATAGACATCGCCTTTAAATAACGCGAAATAGTATAAATATGTAAACAAATTGAAAAAAAAATCAAGATTGGAGCATAGATTGTGAAACAATTTCCAGCACATTGAAAATAGTCTCGATAGACATCGCCTTTAAATAACGCGAAATAGTATAAATGCGTAAACAAATTCAAAAAAATCACGCTTGGAGCACAGATTATGAAACAATTTCCAGCACATTGAGATTAGCCTCGATAGACATCGCCTTTAAATAACGCGAAATAGTATAAATCTGTAAATAAATTTGAAAAAAAAAATCACGCTTGGAGCAGAGATTGTGAAACAATTTCCAGCACATTGAGAATAGCTTCGATAGACTTCACCTTTAAATAACGCGAAAAGTATAAATCTGTAAACAATTTGATAATAAAAAAAAAAAAAAAAAAATCACGCTTGGGGTATAAATTGTGAAACAATTTCCAGCACATTGAAAATAGTCTCGATAGATATCGCCTTTAAATAACACGAAATTATATAAATCCGTAAAAAAAATTTAAAAAAATCACGCGTGGAGCACAGATTGTGAAACAATTTCCAGCACATTGAGAATAGCCTTGATAGACATCGCCTTTAAATAACGTGAAATAGTATAAATCTGTAAATAAATGCAAAAAAATCACGCGTCGAGCACAGATTATGAAACAATTTCATCACATTGAGAATAGCCTCGATAGACATCACCTTTAAATAACGCGAAATAGTATAAATATGTAAACAAATTGAAAAAAAAATCAAGATTGGAGCATAGATTGTGAAACAATTTCCAGCACATTGAAAATAGTCTCGATAGACATCGCCTTTAAATAACGGGGAATATTATAAATCCGTAAACAAATTTAAAAAAATCACGCGTGGAGCACAGATTATGAAACAATTTCCAGATCATTGAGAATAGCCTCCATAGACATCACATTTAAATAACCCGAAATAGTATAAATCCATAAACAAATTTAAAAATATCACGCGTGGACCACAGATTATGAAACAATTTCCAGCACATTGAGAATAGCCTCGATAGACATCACCTTTAAATAACGCGAAATAGTATAAATGCGTAAACAAATTAAAAAAAATCACGCTTGGAGCACAGATTATGAAACAATTTCCAGCACATTGAGAATAGCCTCGATAGACATCGCCTTTAAATAACGCGAAATAGTATAAATCTGTAAATAAATGCAAAAAAATCACGCGTGGAGCACAGATTATGAAACAATTTCCAGCACATTGAGAATAGCATCGATTGACATCGCCTTTAAATAACGCGAAATAGTATAAATCTGTAAATAAATGCAAAAAAATCACGCGTGGAGCACAGATTATGAAACAATTTCCAGCACATTGAGAATAGCCCCGATAGACATCACCTTTAAATAACGCGAAATAGAATAAATATGTAAACAAATTGAAAAAAAAAATCAAGATTGGAGCATAGATTGTGAAACAATTTCCAGCACATTGAAAATAGTCTCGATAGACATCGCCTTTAAATAACGCGAAATAGTATAAATCCGTAAACAAATTAAAAAAAAAACACGCGTGGAGCACAGATTATGAAACAATTTCCAGCATATTGAGAATAGCCTCGATAGATATCACCTTTAAATAACGCGAAATAGTATAAATCCGTAAACAAATTCAAAAATTCACGCGTGGAGCACAGATTATGAAACAATTTCCAGCACATTGAGAATAGCCTCGATAGACATCACCTTTAAATAACGCGAAATAGTATAAATATGTAAACAAATTGAAAAAAAATTCAAGATTGGAGAATAGATTGTGAAACAATTTCCAGCACAATGAAAATAGTCTCGATAGACATCGCCTTTAAATAACGCGGAATATTATAAATCCGAAAACAAATTCAAAAAAATCACGCGTGGAGCACAGATTATGAAACAATTTCCAGCACATTGAGAATAGCCTCGATAGACATCGCCTTTAAATAACGCGAAATAGTATAAATCTGTAAATAAATTTGAAAAAAAAAAATCACGCTTGGAGCAGAGATTGTGAAACAATTTCCAGCACATTGAGAATAGCTTCGATAGACTTCACCTTTAAATAACGCGAAATAGTATAAATATGTAAACAAATTGAAAAAAAAATCAAGATTGGAGCATAGATTGTGAAATAATTTCCAGCACATTGAAAATAGTCTCGATAGACATCGCCTTTAAATAACGTGGAATATTATAAATCCGTAAACAAATTTAAAAAAATCACGCGTGGAGCACAGATTATGAAACAATTTCCAAATCATTGAGAATAGCCTCCATAGACATCACATTTAAATAACCCGAAATAGTATAAATCCATAAACAAATTTAAAAAAATCACGCGTGGACCACAGATTATGAAACAATTTCCAGCACATTGAGAATAGCCTCGATAGACATCACCTTTAAATAACGCGAAATAGTATAAATGCGTAAACAAATTTAAAAAAATCACGCTTGGAGCACAGATTATGAAACAATTTCCAGCACATTGAGAATAGCCTCAATAGACATCGCCTTTAAATAACGCGAAATAGTATAAATCTGTAAATAAATGCAAAAAAATCACGCGTGGAGCTCAGATTATGAAACAATTTCCAGCACATTGAGAATAGCATCGATAGACATCGCCTTTAAATAACGCGAAATAGTATAAATCTGTAAATAAATGCAAAAAAATCACGCGTGGAGCACAGATTATGAAACAATTTCCAGCACATTGAGAATAGCTCCGATGGACATCACCTTTAAATAACGCGAAATAGAATAAATATGTAAACAAATTGAAAAAAAAAATCAAGATTGGAGCATAGATTGTGAAACAATTTCCAGCACATTGAAAATAGTCTCGATAGACATCGCCTTTAAATAACGCGAAATAGTATAAATCCGTAAGCAAATTTAAAAATATCACGCGTGGAGCACAGATTATGAAACAATTTCCAGCACATTGAGAATAGCCTCGATAGATATCACCTTTAAATAACGCGAAATAGTATAAATGCGTAAACAATTTTTTAAAAAATCAAGCGTGGAGCACAGATTATGAAAAAATTACAGCATATTGAGAATAGCCTCGATAGACATCGCCTTCAAATAACGCGAAATCTTATAAATTTGTAAATAAATTTAAAGAAATCACGCGTGGAGCACAGATTATGAAACAATTTCCAGCACATTGAGAATAGTCTCGACAGACATCGCCTTTAAATACGCAAAATAGTATAAATCCGTAAACAAATTCAAAAATTCACGCGTGGAGCACAGATTATGAAACAATTTCCAACACATTGAGAATAGCCTCGATAGACATCGCCTTTAAATAACGCGAAATAGTATAAATGCATAAACAAATTTAAAAAAATCACGCTTGGAGCACAGATTATGAAACAATTTCCAGTACATTGAGAATAGCCTCGATAGACATCGCCTTTAAATAACGCGAAATCTTATAAATTTGTAAATAAATTTTAAAAAAATCACGCGTGGAGCATAGATTGTGAAACAATTTCCAGCACATTGAAAATAGTCTCGATAGACTTCGCCCTTAAATAACGCGAAATAGTATAAATCCGTAAACAAATTAAAAAAAAACACGCGTGGAGCACAGATTATGAAACAATTTCCAGCACATTGAGAATAGCTTCGATAGGCATCACCTTTAAATAACGCGAAAAAGTATTATATATCCGTAAACAAATTTAAAAATATCACGCGTGGAGCACAGATTATGAAACAATTTCCAGCACATTGAGAATAGCCTCGATAGACATCACCTTTAAATAACGCGAAAAAGTATTATATATCCGTAAACAAATTTAAAAATATCACGCGTGGAGCACAGATTATGAAACAATTTCCAGCATATTGAGAATAGCCTCGATAGACATCGCCTTTAAATAACGCGAAATCTTATAAATTTTTAAATAAATTTAAAGAAATCACGCGTGGAGCACAGATTATGAAACAATTTCCAGCACATTGAGAATAGCCTCGATAGACATTACCTTTAAATAACGCGAAATAGTATAAATATGTAAACAAATTGAAAAAAAAATCAAGATTGGAGCATAGATTGTGAAACAATTTCCAGCACATTGAAAATAGTCTCGATAGACATCGCCTTTAAATAACGCGGAATATTATAAATCCGAAAACAAATTCAAAAAAATCACGCATGTAGCACAGATTATGAAACAATTTCCAGCACATTGAAAATAGTCTCGATAGATATCGCCTTTAAATAACACGAAATTATATAAATCCGTAAAAAAAATTTAAAAAAATCACGCGTGGAGCACAGATTGTGAAACAATTTCCAGCACATTGAGAATAGCCTCGATAGACATCGTCTTTAAATAACGCGAAATAGTATGAATCTGTAAATAAATGCAAAAAAATCACGCGTGGAGCACAGATTATGAAACAATTTCAGCACATTGAGAATAGCCTCGATAGACATCACCTTTAAATAACGCGAAATAGTATAAATATGTAAACAAATTGAAAAAAAAATCAAGATTGGAGCATAGATTGTGAAACAATTTCCAGCACATTGAAAATAATCTCGATAGACATCGCCTTTAAATAACGCGGAATATTATAAATCCGTAAACAAATTAAAAAAAATCACGCGTGGAGCACAGATTATGAAACAATTTCCAGATCATTGAGAATAGCCTCCATAGACATCACATTTAAATAACACGAAATAGTATAAATCCATAAACAAATTTTAAAAAATCACGCGTGGAGCACAGATTATGAATCAATTTCCAGCACATTGAGAATAGCTTCGATAGACATCACCTTTAAATAACGTGAAAAGTATAAATCTGTAAACAATTTGAAAAAACAAAAAAAGAATCACGCTTGGAGAATAGATTGTGAAACAATTTCCAGCACATTGAAAATAGTCTCGATAGACACCACCTTTAAATAACTCGAAATAGTATAAATCCGTAAACAAATTTTAAAAAATCACGCGTGACCACAGATTATGAAACAATTTCCAGCACATTGAGAATAGCCTCGATAGACATCACCTTTAAATAACGCGAAATAGTATAAATGCGTAAACAAATTCAAAAAAATCACGCTTGGAGCACAGATTATGAAACAATTTCCAGCACATTGAGAATAGCTTCGATAGACATCGCCTTTAAATAACGCGAAATAGTATAAATCTGTAAATAAATGCAAAAAAATCACGCGTGGAGCACAGATTATGAAACAATTTCCAGCACATTGAGAATAGCCTCGATAGACATCACCTTTAAATAACGCGAAATAGTATAAATATGTAAACAAATTGAAAAAAAAAATCAAGATTGGAGCATAGATTGTGAAACAATTTCCAGCACATTGAAAATAGTCTCGATAGACATCGCCTTTAAATAACGCGAAATAGTATAAATGCGTAAACAAATTTAAAAAAATCACGCTTGGAGCACAGATTATGAAACAATTTCCAGCACATTGAGATTAGCCTCGATAGACATCGCCTTTAAATAACGCGAAATAGTATAAATGCGTAAATAAATGCAAAAAAATCACGCGTGGAGCACAGATTATGAAACAATTTCCAGCACATTGAGAATAGCCCCGATAGATATCGCCTTTAAATACGCAAAATAGTATAAATCCGTAAACAAATTCAAAAATTCACGCGTGGAGCACAGATTATGAAACAATTTCCAGCACATTGAGAATAGCCTCGATAGACATCACCTTTAAATAACGCGAAATAGTATAAATATGTAAACAAATTGAAAAAAAAATCAAGATTGGAGCATAGATTGTGAAACAATTTCCAGCACATTGAAAATAGTCTCGATAGACATCGCCTTTAAATAACGCGGAATATTATAAATCCGAAAACAAATTCAAAAAAATCACGCTTGGAGCAGAGATTGTGAAACAATTTCCAGCACATTGAGAATAGCTTCGATAGACATCACCGTTAAATAACGCGAAAAGTATAAATCTGTAAACAATTTGATTAAAAAAAAAAAAAAAAAAAAATCACGCTTGGGGTATAAATTGTGAAACAATTTCCAGCACATTGAAAATAGTCTCGATAGATATCGCCTTTAAATAACACGAAATTATATAAATCCGTAAAAAAAATTTAAAAAAATCACGCGTGGAGCACAGATTGTGAAACAATTTCCAGCACATTGAGAATAGCCTCGATAGACATCGTCTTTAAATAACGCGAAATAGTATAAATATGTAAACAAATTGAAAAAAAAATCAAGATTGGAGCATAGATTGTGAAACAATTTCCAGCACATTGAAAATAGTCTCGATAGACATCGCCTTTAAATAACGCGGAATATTATAAATCCGTAAACAAATTTAAAAAAATCACGCGTGGAGCACAGATTATGAAACAATTTCCAGATCATTGAGAATAGCCTCCATAGACATCACATTTAAATAACCCGAAATAGTATAAATCCATAAACAAATTTTAAAAAATCACGCGTGGAGCACAGATTATGAATCAATTTCCAGCACATTGAGAATAGCTTCGATAGACATCACCTTTAAATAACGTGAAAAGTATAAATCTGTAAACAATTTGAAAAAAAAAAAAAAAGAATCACGCTTGGAGAATAGATTGTGAAACAATTTCCAGCACATTGAAAATAGTCTCGATAGACACCACCTTTAAATAACTCGAAATAGTATAAATCCGTAAACAAATTTTAAAAAATCACGCGTGACCACAGATTATGAAACAATTTCCAGCACATTGAGAATAGCCTCGATAGACATCACCTTTAAATAACGCGAAATAGTATAAATGCGTAAACAAATTCAAAAAAATCACGCTTGGAGCACAGATTATGAAACAATTTCCAGCACATTGAGTATAGCTTCGATAGACATCGCCTTTAAATAACGCGAAATAGTATAAATCTGTAAATAAATGCAAAAAAATCACGCGTGGAGCACAGATTATGAAACGATTTCCAGCACATTGAAAATAGCCTCGATAGACATCACCTTTAAATAACGCGAAATAGTATAAATATGTAAACAAATTGAAAAAAAAATCAAGATTGGAGCATAGATTGTGAAACAATTTCCAGCACATTGAAAATAGTCTCGATTGACATCGCCTTTAAATAACGCGAAATAGTATAAATGCGTAAACAAATTCAAAAAAATCACGCTTGGAGCACAGATTATGAAACAATTTCCAGCACATTGAGATTAGCCTCGATAGACATCGCCTTTAAATAACGCGAAATAGTATAAATGCGTAAATAAATGCAAAAAAATCACGCGTGGAGCACAGATTATGAAACAATTTCCAGCACATTGAGAATAGCCCCGATAGACATCACCTTTAAATAACGCGAAATAGAATAAATATGTAAACAAATTGAAAAAAAAAATCAAGATTGGAGCATAGATTGTGAAACAATTTCCAGCACATTGAAAATAGTCTCGATAGACATCGCCCTTAAATAACGCGAAATAGTATAAATCCGTAAACAAATTAAAAAAAAACACGCGTGGAGCACAGATTATGAAACAATTTCCAGCACATTGAGAATAGCTTCGATAGACATCACCTTTAAATAACGCGAAAAAGTATTATATATCCGTAAACAAATTTAAAAATATCACGCGTGGAGCACAGATTATGAAACAATTTCCAGCACATTGAGAATAGCCTCGATAGATATCACCTTTAAATAACGCGAAATAGTATAAATGCGTAAACAATTTTTAAAAAAAATCAAGCGTGGAGCACAGATTATGAAACAATTTCCAGCATATTGAGAATAGTCTCGATAGACATCGCCTTTAAATAACGCGGAATCTTATAAATTTGTAAATAAATTTAAAGAAATCACGCGTGGAGCACAGATTATGAAACAATTTCCAGCACATTGAGAATAGTCTCGATAGTCATCGCCTTTAAATACGTAAAATAGTATAAATCCGTAAACAAATTCAAAAATTCACGCGTGGAGCACAGATTGTGAAACAATTTCCAGCACATTGAGAATAGCCTCGATAGACATCACCTTTAAATAACGCGAAATAGTATAAATATGTAAACAAATTGAAAAAAAAATCAAGATTGGAGCATAGATTGTGAAACAATTTCCAGCACATTGAAAATAGTCTCGATAGACATCGCCTTTAAATAACGCGAAATAGTATAAATGCGTAAACAAATTCAAAAAAATCACGCTTGGAGCACAGATTATGAAACAATTTCCAGCACATTGAGATTAGCCTCGATAGACATCGCCTTTAAATAACGCGAAATAGTATAAATGCGTAAATAAATGCAAAAAAATCACGCGTGGAGCACAGATTATGAAACAATTTCCAGCACATTGAGAATAGCCCCGATAGACATCACCTTTAAATAACGCGAAATAGAATAAATATGTAAACAAATTGAAAAAAAAATCAAGATTGGAGCATAGATTGTGAAACAATTTCCAGCACATTGAAAAAAGTCTCGATAGACATCGCCCTTAAATAACGCGAAATAGTATAAATCCGTAAACAAATTAAAAAAAAACACGCGTGGAGCACAGATTATGAAACAATTTCCAGCACATTGAGAATAGCTTCGATAGACATCACCTTTAAATAACGCGAAAAAGTATTATATATCCGTAAACAAATTTAAAAATATCACGCGTGGAGCACAGATTATGAAACAATTTCCAGCACATTGAGAATAGCCTCGATAGATATCACCTTTAAATAACGCGAAATAGTACAAATGCGTAAACAATTTTTAAAAAAAATCAAGCGTGGAGCACAGATTATGAAACAATTTCCAGCATATTGAGAATAGCCTCGATAGACATCGCCTTTAAATAACGCGAAATCTTATAAATTTGTAAATAAATTTAAAGAAATCACGCGTGGAGCACAGATTATGAAACAATTTCCAGCACATTGAGAATAGTCTCGATAGTCATCGCCTTTAAATACGCAAAATAGTATAAATCCGTAAACAAATTCAAAAATTCACGCGTGGAGCACAGATTATGAAACAATTTCCAGCACATTGAGAATAGCCTCGATAGACATCACCTTTAAATAACGCGAAATAGTATAAATATGTAAACAAATTGAAAAAAAATCAAGATTGGAGAATAGATTGTGAAACAATTTCCAGCACATTGAAAATAGTCTCGATAGACATCGCCTTTAAATAACGCGGAATATTATAAATCCGAAAACAAATTCAAAAAAATCACGCGTGGAGCACAGATTATGAAACAATTTCCAGCACATTGAGAATAGCCTCGATAGACATCGCCTTTAAATAACGCGAAATAGTATAAATCTGTAAATAAATTTGAAAAAAAAAATCACGCTTGGAGCAGAGATTGTGAAACAATTTCCAGCACAATGAGAATAGCTTCGATAGACTTCACCTTTAAATAACGCGAAAAGTATAAATCTGTAAACAATTTGATAAAAAAAAAAAAAAAAAAAAAAAATCACGCTTGGGGTATAAATTGTGAAACAATTTCCAGCACATTGAAAATAGTCTCGATAGACATCGCCTTTAAATAACGCGGAATATTATAAATCCGAAAACAAATTCAAAAAAATCACGCTTGGAGCACAGATTATGAAACAATTTCAGCACATTGAGAATAGCCTCGATAGACATCACCTTTAAATAACGCGAAATAGTATAAATATGTAAACAAATTGAAAAAAAAATCAAGATTGGAGCATAGATTGTGAAACAATTTCCAGCACATTGAAAATAGTCTCGATAGACATCGCCTTTAAATAACGTGGAATATTATAAATCCGTAAACAAATTTAAAAAAATCACGCGTGGAGCACAGATTATGAAACAATTTCCAGATCATTGAGAATAGCCTCCATAGACATCACATTTAAATAACCCGAAATAGTATAAATCCATAAACAAATTTAAAAAAATCACGCGTGGACCACAGATTATGAAACAATTTCCAGCACATTGAGAATAGCCTCGATAGACATCACCTTTAAATAACGCGAAATAGTATAAATGCGTAAACAAATTAAAAAAAATCACGCTTGGAGCACAGATTATGAAACAATTTCCAGCACATTGAGAATAGCCTCAATAGACATCGCCTTTAAATAACGCGAAATATTATAAATCTGTAAATAAATGCAAAAAAATCACGCGTGGAGCACAGATTATGAAACAATTTCCAGCACATTGAGAATAGCATCGATAGACATCGCCTTTAAATAACGCGAAATAGTATAAATCTGTAAATAAATGCAAAAAAATCACGCGTGGAGCACAGATTATGACACAATTTCCAGCACATTGAGAATAGCCTCGATAGACATCGCCTTTAAATAACGCGAAATAGTATAAATCCGTAAACAAATTTAAAAAAAAACACGCGTGGAGCACAGATTATGAAACAATTTCCAGCACATTGAGAATAGCTTCGATAGACATCACCTTTAAATAACGCGAAAAAGTATTATATATCCGTAAGCAAATTTAAAAATATCACGCGTGGAGCACAGATTATGAAACAATTTCCAGCACATTGAGAATAGCCCCGATAGACATCAACTTTAAATAACCCGAAATAGAATAAATATGTAAACAAATTGAAAAAAAAAAATCAAGATTGGAGCATAGATTGTGAAACAATTTCCAGCACATTGAAAATAGTCTCGATATACATCGCCTTTAAATAACGCGAAATAGTATAAATCCGTAAACAAATTTAAAAAAAAACACGCGTGGAGCACAGATTATGAAACAATTTCCAGCACATTGAGAATAGCTTCGATAGACATCACCTTTAAATAACGCGAAAAAGTATTATATATCCGTAAGCAAATTTAAAAATATCACGCGTGGAGCACAGATTATGAAACAATTTCCAGCACATTGAGAATAGCCTCGATAGATATCACCTTTAAATAACGCGAAATAGTGTAAATGCGTAAACAATTTTTTTAAAAAATCAAGCGTGGAGCACAGATTATGAAACAATTTCCAGCATATTGAGAATAGCCTCGATAGACATCGCCTTTAAATAACGCGAAATCTTATAAATTTGTAAATAAATTTAAAGAAATCACGCGTGGAGTACAGATTATGAAACAATTTCCAGCACATCGAGAATAGTCTCGATAGACATCGCCTTTAAATACGCAAAATAGTATAAATCCGTAAACAAATTCAAAAATTCACGCGTGGAGCACAGATTATGAAACAATTTCCAGCACATTGAGAATAGCCTCGATAGACATCACCTTTAAATAACGCGAAATAGTATAAATATGTAAACAAATTGAAAAAAAAATCAAGATTGGTGCATAGATTGTGAAACAATTTCCAGCACATTGAAAATAGTCTCGATAGACATCGCCTTTAAATAACGCGGAATATTATAAATCCGAAAACAAATTCAAAAAAATCACGCATGGAGCACAGATTATGAAACAATTTCCAGCACATTGAGAATAGTCTCGATAGACATCGCCTTTAAATACGCAAAATAGTATAAATCCGTAAACAAATTCAAAAATTCACGCGTGGAGCACAGATTATGAAACAATTTCCAGCACATTGAGAATAGCCTCGATAGACATCACCTTTAAATAACGCGAAATAGTATAAATATGTAAACAAATTGAAAAAAAAATCAAGATTGGAGCATAGATTGTGAAACAATTTCCAGCACATTGAAAATAGTCTCGATAGACATCGCCTTTAAATAACGCGGAATATTATAAATCCGTAAACAAATTAAAAAAAATCACGCGCGGAGCACAGATTATGAAACAATTTCCAGATCATTGAGAATAGCCTCCATAGACGTCACATTTAAATAACGTGAAAAGTATAAATCTGTAAACAATTTGAAAAAAAAAAAGAATCACGCTTGGAGAATAGATTGTGAAACAATTTCCAGCACATTGAAAATAGTCTCGATAGACACCACCTTTAAATAACTCGAAATAGTATAAATCCGTAAACAAATTTTAAAAAATCACGCGTGACCACAGATTATGAAACAATTTCCAGCACATTGAGAATAGCCTCGATAGACATCGCCTTTAAATAACGCGAAATAGTATAAATCTGTAAATAAATGCAAAAAAATCACGCGTGGAGCACAGATTATGAAACAATTTCCAGCACATTGAGAATAGCCTCGATAGACATCACCTTTAAATAACGCGAAATAGTATAAATATGTAAACAAATTGAAAAAAAAATCAAGATTGGAGCATAGATTCTGAAACAATTTCCAGCACATTGAAAATAGTCTCGATAGACATCGCCTTTAAATAACGCGAAATAGTATAAATGCGTAAACAAATTTAAAAAAATCACGCTTGGAGCACAGATTATGAAACAATTTTCAGCACATTGAGATTAGCCTCGATAGACATCGCCTTTAAATAACGCGAAATAGTATAAATGCGTAAATAAATGCAAAAAAATCACGCGTGGAGCACAGATTATGAAACAATTTCCAGCACATGGAGAATAGCCCCGATAGACATCGCCTTTAAATACGCAAAATAGTATAAATCCGTAAACAAATTCAAAAATTCACGCGTGGAGCACAGATTATGAAACAATTTCCAGCACATTGAGAATAGCCTCGATAGACATCACCTTTAAATAACGCGAAATAGTATAAATATGTAAACAAATTGAAAAAAAAATCAAGATTGGAGCATAGATTGTGAAACAATTTCCAGCACATTGAAAATAGTCTCGATAGACATCGCCTTTAAATAACGCGGAATATTATAAATCCGAAAAAAAAATTCAAAAAAATCACGCTTGGAGCAGAGATTGTGAAACAATTTCCAGCACATTGAGAATAGCCTCCATAGACATCGCCTTTAAATAACGCGAAATAGTATAAATACGTAAATAAATGCAAAAAAATCACGCGTGGAGCACAGATTATGAAACAATTTCCAGCACATTGAGAATAGCCCCGATAGACATCGCCTTTAAATACGATAAATAGTATAAATCCGTAAACAAATTCAAAAATTCACGCGTGGAGCACAGATTATGAAACAATTTCCAGCACATTGAGAATAGCCTCGATAGACATCACCTTTATATAACGCGAAATAGTATAAATATGTAAACAAATTGAAAAAAAAATCAAGATTGGAGCATAGATTGTGAAACAATTTCCAGCACATTGAAAATAGTCTCGATAGACATCGCCTTTAAATAACGCGGAATATTATAAATCCGAAAACAAATTCAAAAAAATCACGCTTGGAGCAGAGATTGTGAAACAATTTCCAGCACATTGAGAATAGCTTCGATAGACATCACCTTTAAATAACGCGAAAAGTATAAATCTGTAAACAATTTGATTAAAAAAAAAAAAAAAAAAAAAAAAAAAATCACGCTTGGGGTATAAATTGTGAAACAATTTCCAGCACATTGAAAATAGTCTCGATAGATATCGCCTTTAAATAACACGAAATTATATAAATCCGTAAAAAAAATTTAAAAAAATCACGCGTGGAGCATAGATTGTGAAACAATTTCCAGCACATTGAAAATAGTCTCGATAGACATCGCCCTTAAATAACGCGAAATAGTATAAATCCGTAAACAAATTAAAAAAAAACACGCGTGGAGCACAGATTATGAAACAATTTCCAGCACATTGAGAATAGCTTCGATAGACATCACCTTTAAATAACGCGAAAAAGTATTATATATCCGTAAACAAATTTAAAAATATCACGCGTGGAGCACAGATTATGAAACAATTTCCAGCACATTGAGAATAGCCTCGATAGATATCACCTTTAAATAACGCGAAATGGTATAAATGCGTAAACAATTTTTAAAAAAAATCAAGCGTGGAGCACAGATTATGAAACAATTTCCAGCATTTGAGAATAGCCTCGATAGACATCGCCTTTAAATAACGCGAAATCTTATAAATTTGTAAATAAATTTAAAGAAATCACGCGTGGAGCACAGATTATGAAACAATTTCCAGCACATTGAGAATAGTCTCGATAGTCATCGCCTTTAAATAAGCTAAATAGTATAAATCCGTAAACGAATTCAAAAATTCACGCAAGGAGCACAGATTATGAAACAATTTCCAGCACATTGAGAATAGCCTCGATAGACATCACCTTTAAATAACGCGAAATAGTATAAATGCGTAAACAATTTTAAAAAAAAATCAAGCGTGGAGCACAGATTATGAAACAATTTCCAGCATATTGAGAATAGCCTCGATAGACATCGCCTTTAAATAACGCGAAATCTTATAAATTTGTAAATAAATTTAAAGAAATCACGCGTGGAGCACAGATTATGAAACAATTTCCAGCACATTGAGAATAGTCTCGATAGTCATCGCCTTTAAATAAGCTAAATAGTATAAATCCGTAAACAAATTCAAAAATTCACGCGTGGAGCACAGATTATGAAACAATTTCCAGCACATTGAGAATAGCCTCGATAGACATCACCTTTAAATAACGCGAAATAGTATAAATATGTAAACAAATTGAAAAAAAAAATCAAGATTGGAGCATAGATTCTGAAACAATTTCCAGCACATTGAAAATAGTCTCGATAGACATCGCCTTTAAATAACGCGAAATAGTATAAATGCGTAAACAAATTTAAAAAAATCACGCTTGGAGCACAGATTATGAAACAATTTCCAGCACATTGAGATTAGCCTCGATAGACATCGCCTTTAAATAACGCGAAATAGTATAAATGCGTAAATAAATGCAAAAAAATCACGCGTGGAGCACAGATTATGAAACAATTTCCAGCACATGGAGAATAGCCCCGATAGACATCGCCTTTAAATACGCAAAATAGTATAAATCCGTAAACAAATTCAAAAATTCACGCGTGGAGCACAGATTATGAAACAATTTCCAGCACATTGAGAATAGCCTCGATAGACATCACCTTTAAATAACGCGAAATAGTATAAATATGTAAACAAATTGAAAAAAAAATCAAGATTGGAGCATAGATTGTGAAACAATTTCCAGCACATTGAAAATAGTCTCGATAGACATCGCCTTTAAATAACGCGGAATATTATAAATCCGAAAACAAATTCAAAAAAATCACGCTTGGAGCAGAGATTGTGAAACAATTTCCAGCACATTGAGAATAGCCTCCATAGACATCGCCTTTAAATAACGCGAAATAGTATAAATACGTAAATAAATGCAAAAAAATCACGCGTGGAGCACAGATTATGAAACAATTTCCAGCACATTGAGAATAGCCCCGATAGACATCGCCTTTAAATACGCAAAATAGTATAAATCCGTAAACAAATTCAAAAATTCACGCGTGGTGCACAGATTATGAAACAATTTCCAGCACATTGAGAATAGCCTCGATAGACATCACCTTTAAATAACGCGAAATAGTATAAATATGTAAACAAATTGAAAAAAAAATCAAGATTGGAGCATAGATTGTGAAACAATTTCCAGCACATTGAAAATAGTCTCGATAGACATCGCCTTTAAATAACGCGGAATATTATAAATCCGAAAACAAATTCAAAAAAATCACGCTTGGAGCAGAGATTGTGAAACAATTTCCAGCACATTGAGAATAGCTTCGATAGACATCACCTTTAAATAACGCGAAAAGTATAAATCTGTAAACAATTTGATTAAAAAAAAAAAAAAAAAAAAATCACGCTTGGGGTATAAATTGTGAAACAATTTCCAGCACATTGAAAATAGTCTCGATAGATATCGCCTTTAAATAACACGAAATTATATAAATCCGTAAAAAAAATTTAAAAAAATCACGCGTGGAGCATAGATTGTGAAACAATTTCCAGCACATTGAAAATAGTCTCGATAGACATCGCCCTTAAATAACGCGAAATAGTATAAATCCGTAAACAAATTAAAAAATTCACGCGTGGCGCACAGATTATGAAACAATTTCCAGCACATTGAGAATAGCCTCGATAGACATCACCTTTAAATAACGCGAAATAGTATAAATATGTAAACAAATTGAAAAAAAAATCAAGATTGGAGCATAGATTGTGAAACAATTTTCAGCACATTGAAAATAGTCTCGATAGACATCGCCTTTAAATAACGCGGAATATTATAAATCCGTAAACAAATTAAAAAAAATCACGCGCGGAGCACAGATTATGAAACAATTTCCAGATCATTGAGAATAGCCTCCATAGACGTCACATTTAAATAACGTGAAAAGTATAAATCTGTAAACAATTTGAAAAAAAAAAAAAGAATCACGCTTGGAGAATAGATTGTGAAACAATTTCCAGCACATTGAAAATAGTCTCGATAGACACCACCTTTAAATAACTCGAAATAGTATAAATCCGTAAACAAATTTTAAAAAATCACGCGTGACCACAGATTATGAAACAATTTCCAGCACATTGAGAATAGCCTCGATAGACATCGCCTTTAAATAACGCGAAATAGTATAAATCTGTAAATAAATGCAAAAAAATCACGCGTGGAGCACAGATTATGAAACAATTTCCAGCACATTGAGAATAGCCTCGATAGACATCACCTTTAAATAACGCGAAATAGTATAAATATGTAAACAAATTGAAAAAAAAAATCAAGATTGGAGCATAGATTCTGAAACAATTTCCAGCACATTGAAAATAGTCTCGATAGACATCGCCTTTAAATAACGCGAAATAGTATAAATGCGTAAACAAATTTAAAAAAATCACGCTTGGAGCACAGATTATGAAACAATTTTCAGCACATTGAGATTAGCCTCGATAGACATCGCCTTTAAATAACGCGAAATAGTATAAATGCGTAAATAAATGCAAAAAAATCACGCGTGGAGCACAGATTATGAAACAATTTCCAGCACATGGAGAATAGCCCCGATAGACATCGCCTTTAAATACGCAAAATAGTATAAATCCGTAAACAAATTCAAAAATTCACGCGTGGAGCACAGATTATGAAACAATTTCCAGCACATTGAGAATAGCCTCGATAGACATCACCTTTAAATAACGCGAAATAGTATAAATATGTAAACAAATTGAAAAAAAAATCAAGATTGGAGCATAGATTGTGAAACAATTTCCAGCACATTGAAAATAGTCTCGATAGACATCGCCTTTAAATAACGCGGAATATTATAAATCCGAAAACAAATTCAAAAAAATCACGCTTGGAGCAGAGATTGTGAAACAATTTCCAGCACATTGAGAATAGCCTCCATAGACATCGCCTTTAAATAACGCGAAATAGTATAAATACGTAAATAAATGCAAAAAAATCACGCGTGGAGCACAGATTATGAAACAATTTCCAGCACATTGAGAATAGCCCCGATAGACATCGCCTTTAAATACGCAAAATAGTATAAATCCGTAAACAAATTCAAAAATTCACGCGTGGAGCACAGATTATGAAACAATTTCCAGCACATTGAGAATAGCCTCGATAGACATCACCTTTAAATAACGCGAAATAGTATAAATATGTAAACAAATTGAAAAAAAAATCAAGATTGGAGCATAGATTGTGAAACAATTTCCAGCACATTGAAAATAGTCTCGATAGACATCGCCTTTAAATAACGCGGAATATTATAAATCCGAAAACAAATTCAAAAAAATCACGCTTGGAGCAGAGATTGTGAAACAATTTCCAGCACATTGAGAATAGCTTCGATAGACATCACCTTTAAATAACGCGAAAAGTATAAATCTGTAAACAATTTGATTAAAAAAAAAAAAAAAAAAAAAAAAAAAAAATCACGCTTGGGGTATAAATTGTGAAACAATTTCCAGCACATTGAAAATAGTCTCGATAGATATCGCCTTTAAATAACACGAAATTATATAAATCCGTAAAAAAAATTTAAAAAAATCACGCGTGGAGCATAGATTGTGAAACAATTTCCAGCACATTGAAAATAGTCTCGATAGACATCGCCCTTAAATAACGCGAAATAGTATAAATCCGTAAACAAATTAAAAAAAAACACGCGTGGAGCACAGATTATGAAACAATTTCCAGCACATTGAGAATAGCTTCGATAGACATCACCTTTAAATAACGCGAAAAAGTATTATATATCCGTAAACAAATTTAAAAATATCACGCGTGGAGCACAGATTATGAAACAATTTCCAGCACATTGAGAATAGCCTCGATAGATATCACCTTTAAATAACGCGAAATAGTATAAATGCGTAAACAATTTTTAGAAAAAATCAAGCGTGGAGCACAGATTATGAAACAATTTCCAGCATATTGAGAATAGCCTCGATAGACATCGCCTTTAAATAACGCGAAATCTTATAAATTTGTAAATAAATTTAAAGAAATCACGCGTGGAGCACAGATTATGAAACAATTTCCAGCACATTGAGAATAGTCTCGATAGTCATCGCCTTTAAATAAGCTAAATAGTATAAATCCGTAAACAAATTCAAAAATTCACGCAAGGAGCACAGATTATGAAACAATTTCCAGCACATTGAGAATAGCCTCGATAGACATCACCTTTAAATAACGCGAAATAGTATAAATGCGTAAACAATTTTTAAAAAAAATCAAGCGTGGAGCACAGATTATGAAACAATTTCCAGCATATTGAGAATAGCCTCGATAGACATCGCCTTTAAATAACGCGAAATCTTATAAATTTGTAAATAAATTTAAAGAAATCACGCGTGGAGCACAGATTATGAAACAATTTCCAGCACATTGAGAATAGTCTCGATAGTCATCGCCTTTAAATAAGCTAAATAGTATAAATCCGTAAACAAATTCAAAAATTCACGCGTGGAGCACAGATTATGAAACAATTTCCAGCACATTGAGAATAGCCTCGATAGACATCACCTTTAAATAACGCGAAATAGTATAAATATGTAAACAAATTGAAAAAAAAAATCAAGATTGGAGCATAGATTCTGAAACAATTTCCAGCACATTGAAAATAGTCTCGATAGACATCGCCTTTAAATAACGCGAAATAGTATAAATGCGTAAACAAATTTAAAAAAATCACGCTTGGAGCACAGATTATGAAACAATTTCCAGCACATTGAGATTAGCCTCGATAGACATCGCCTTTAAATAACGCGAAATAGTATAAATGCGTAAATAAATGCAAAAAAATCACGCGTGGAGCACAGATTATGAAACAATTTCCAGCACATGGAGAATAGCCCCGATAGACATCGCCTTTAAATACGCAAAATAGTATAAATCCGTAAACAAATTCAAAAATTCACGCGTGGAGCACAGATTATGAAACAATTTCCAGCACATTGAGAATAGCCTCGATAGACATCACCTTTAAATAACGCGAAATAGTATAAATATGTAAACAAATTGAAAAAAAAATCAAGATTGGAGCATAGATTGTGAAACAATTTCCAGCACATTGAAAATAGTCTCGATAGACATCGCCTTTAAATAACGCGGAATATTATAAATCCGAAAACAAATTCAAAAAAATCACGCTTGGAGCAGAGATTGTGAAACAATTTCCAGCACATTGAGAATAGCCTCCATAGACATCGCCTTTAAATAACGCGAAATAGTATAAATACGTAAATAAATGCAAAAAAATCACGCGTGGAGCACAGATTATGAAACAATTTCCAGCACATTGAGAATAGCCCCGATAGACATCGCCTTTAAATACGCAAAATAGTATAAATCCGTAAACAAATTCAAAAATTCACGCGTGGTGCACAGATTATGAAACAATTTCCAGCACATTGAGAATAGCCTCGATAGACATCACCTTTAAATAACGCGAAATAGTATAAATATGTAAACAAATTGAAAAAAAAATCAAGATTGGAGCATAGATTGTGAAACAATTTCCAGCACATTGAAAATAGTCTCGATAGACATCGCCTTTAAATAACGCGGAATATTATAAATCCGAAAACAAATTCAAAAAAATCACGCTTGGAGCAGAGATTGTGAAACAATTTCCAGCACATTGAGAATAGCTTCGATAGACATCACCTTTAAATAACGCGAAAAGTATAAATCTGTAAACAATTTGATTAAAAAAAAAAAAAAAAAAAAAAAAATCACGCTTGGGGTATAAATTGTGAAACAATTTCCAGCACATTGAAAATAGTCTCGATAGATATCGCCTTTAAATAACACGAAATTATATAAATCCGTAAAAAAAATTTAAAAAAATCACGCGTGGAGCATAGATTGTGAAACAATTTCCAGCACATTGAAAATAGTCTCGATAGACATCGCCCTTAAATAACGCGAAATAGTATAAATCCGTAAACAAATTAAAAAAAAACACGCGTGGAGCACAGATTATGAAACAATTTCCAGCACATTGAGAATAGCTTCGATAGACATCAACTTTAAATAACGCGAAAAAGTATTATATATCCGTAAACAAATTTAAAAATATCACGCGTGGAGCACAAATTATGAAACAATTTCCAGCACATTGAGAATAGCCTCGATAGATATCACCTTTAAATAACGCGAAATAGTATAAATGCGTAAACAATTTTTAAAAAAAATCAAGCG
Organism: Maratus speciosus; assembly: GCA_963932465.1. NCBI lineage: Eukaryota > Metazoa > Arthropoda > Arachnida > Araneae > Salticidae > Maratus > Maratus speciosus. The sequence goes on from CAWVRF010001553.1 coordinate 191,313, forward strand.
TGGAGCACAGATTATGAAACAATTTCCAGCATATTGAGAATAGCCTCGATAGACATCGCCTTTAAATAACGCGAAATCTTATAAATTTGTAAATAAATTTAAAGAAATCACGCGTGGAGCACAGATTATGAAACAATTTCCAGCACATTGAGAATAGCCTCGATAGACATCACCTTTAAATAACGCGAAATAGTATAAATGCGTAAACAATTTTAAAAAAAATCAAGCGTGGAGCACAGATTATGAAACAATTTCCAGCATATTGAGAATAGCCTCGATAGACATCGCCTTTAAATAACGCGAAATCTTATAAATTTGTAAATAAATTTAAAGAAATCACGCGTGGAGCACAGATTATGAAACAATTTCCAGCACATTGAGAATAGTCTCGATAGTCATCGCCTTTAAATAAGCTAAATAGTATAAATCCGTAAACAAATTCAAAAATTCACGCGTGGAGCACAGATTATGAAACAATTTCCAGCACATTGAGAATAGCCTCGATAGACATCACCTTTAAATAACGCGAAATAGTATAAATATGTAAACAAATTGAAAAAAAATCAAGATTGGAGCATAGATTGTGAAACAATTTCCAGCACATTGAAAATAGTCTCGATAGACATCGCCTTTAAATAACGCGGAATATTATAAATCCGAAAACAAATTCAAAAAATTCACGCGTGGAGCACAGATTATGAAACAATTTCCAGCACATTGAGAATAGCCTCGATAGACATCGCCTTTAAATAACGCGAAATAGTATAAATCTGTAAATAAATTTGAAAAAAAAAAATCACGCTTGGAGCAGAGATTGTGAAACAATTTCCAGCACATTGAGAATAGCTTCGATAGACTTCACCTTTAAATAACGCGAAAAGTATAAATCTGTAAACAATTTGATAAAAAAAAAAAAAAAAAAAAAAAAAAAAATCACGCTTGGGGTATAAATTGTGAAACAATTTCCAGCACATTGAAAATAGTCTCGATAGACATCGCCTTTAAATAACGCGGAATATTATAAATCCGAAAACAAATTCAAAAAAATCACGCGTGGAGCACAGATTATGAAACAATTTCAGCACATTGAGAATAGCCTCGATAGACATCACCTTTAAATAACGCGAAATAGTATAAATATGTAAACAAATTGAAAAAAAAATCAAGATTGGAGCATAGATTGTGAAACAATTTCCAGCACATATAAAATAGTCTCGATAGACATCGCCTTTAAATAACGTGGAATATTATAAATCCGTAAACAAATTTAAAAAAATCACGCGTGGACCACAGATTATGGAACAATTTCCAGCACATTGAGAATAGCCTCGATAGACATCACCTTTAAATAACGCGAAATAGTATAAATGCGTAAACAAATTTAAAAAAATCACGCTTGGAGCACAGATTATGAAACAATTTCCAGCACATTGAGAATAGCCTCGATAGACATCGCCTTTAAATAACGCGAAATAGTATAAATCTGTAAATAAATGCAAAAAATCACGCGTGGAGCACAGATTATGAAACAATTTCCAGCACATTGAGAATAGCCTCGATAGACATCGCCTTTAAATAACGCGAAATAGTATAAATCTGTAAATAAATGCAAAAAAATCACGCGTGGAGCACAGATTATGAAACAATTTCCAGCACATTGAGAATAGCATCGATAGACATCGCCTTTAAATAACGCGAAATAGTATAAATCTGTAAATAAATGCAAAAAAATCACGCGTGGAGCACAGATTATGAAACAATTTCCAGCACATTGAGAATAGCCTCGATAGACATCACCTTTAAATAACGCGAAATAGTATAAATATGTAAACAAATTGAAAAAAAAAATCAAGATTGGAGCATAGATTCTGAAACAATTTCCAGCACATTGAAAATAGTCTCGATAGACATCGCCTTTAAATAACGCGAAATAGTATAAATGCGTAAACAAATTTAAAAAAATCACGCTTGGAGCACAGATTATGAAACAATTTTCAGCACATTGAGATTAGCCTCGATAGACATCGCCTTTAAATAACGCGAAATAGTATAAATGCGTAAATAAATGCAAAAAAATCACGCGTGGAGCACAGATTATGAAACAATTTCCAGCACATGGAGAATAGCCCCGATAGACATCGCCTTTAAATACGCAAAATAGTATAAATCCGTAAACAAATTCAAAAATTCACGCGTGGAGCACAGATTATGAAACAATTTCCAGCACATTGAGAATAGCCTCGATAGACATCACCTTTAAATAACGCGAAATAGTATAAATATGTAAACAAATTGAAAAAAAAATCAAGATTGGAGCATAGATTGTGAAACAATTTCCAGCACATTGAAAATAGTCTCGATAGACATCGCCTTTAAATAACGCGGAATATTATAAATCCGAAAACAAATTCAAAAAAATCACGCTTGGAGCAGAGATTGTGAAACAATTTCCAGCACATTGAGATTAGCTTCGATAGACATCACCTTTAAATAACGCGAAAAGTATAAATCTGTAAACAATTTGATTTAAAAAAAAAAAAAAAAAAAAAAAATCACGCTTGGGGTATAAATTGTGAAACAATTTCCAGCACATTGAAAATAGTCTCGATAGATATCGCCTTTAAATAACACGAAATTATATAAATCCGTAAAAAAAATTTAAAAAAATCACGCGTGGAGCATAGATTGTGAAACAATTTCCAGCACATTGAAAATAGTCTCGATAGACATCGCCCTTAAATAACGCGAAATAGTATAAATCCGTAAACAAATTAAAAAAAAACACGCGTGGAGCACAGATTATGAAACAATTTCCAGCACATTGAGAATAGCTTCGATAGACATCACCTTTAAATAACGCGAAAAAGTATTATATATCAGTAAACAAATTTAAAAATATCACGCGTGGAGCACAGATTATGAAACAATTTCCAGCACATTGAGAATAGCCTCGATAGATATCACCTTTAAATAACGCGAAATAGTATAAATGCGTAAACAATTTTAAAAAAAAATCAAGCGTGGAGCACAGATTATGAAAAAATTTCCAGCATATTGAGAATAGCCTCGATAGACATCGCCTTTAAATAACGCGAAATCTTATAAATTTGTAAATAAATTTAAAGAAATCACGCGCGGAGCACAGATTATGAAACAATTTCCAGCACATTGAGAATAGTCTCGATAGTCATCGCCTTTAAATAAGCTAAATAGTATAAATCCGTAAACAAATTCAAAAATTCACGCGTGGAGCACAGATTATGAAACAATTTCCAGCACATTGAGAATAGCCTCGATAGACATCACCTTTAAATAACGCGAAATAGTATAAATGCGTAAACAATTTAAAAAAAAAATCAAGCGTGGAGCACAGATTATGAAACAATTTCCAGCATATTGAGAATAGCCTCGATAGACATCGCCTTTAAATAACGCGAAATCTTATAAATTTGTAAATAAATTTAAAGAAATCACGCGTGGAGCACAGATTATGAAACAATTTCCAGCACATTGAGAATAGTCTCGATAGTCATCGCCTTTAAATAAGCTAAATAGTATAAATCCGTAAACAAATTCAAAAATTCACGCGTGGAGCACAGATTATGAAACAATTTCCAGCACATTGAGAATAGCCTCGATAGACATCACCTTTAAATAACGCGAAATAGTATGAATATGTAAACAAATTGAAAAAAAAATCAAGATTGGAGCATAGATTCTGAAACAATTTCCAGCACATTGAAAATAGTCTCGATAGACATCGCCTTTAAATAACGCGAAATAGTATAAATGCGTAAACAAATTTAAAAAAATCACGCTTGGAGCACAGATTATGAAACAATTTCCAGCACATTGAGATTAGCCTCGATAGACATCGCCTTTAAATAACGCGAAATAGTATAAATGCGTAAATAAATGCAAAAAAATCACGCGTGGAGCACAGATTATGAAACAATTTCCAGCACATTGAGAATAGCCCCGATAGACATCGCCTTTAAATACGCAAAATAGTATAAATCCGTAAACAAATTCAAAAATTCACGCGTGGAGCACAGATTATGAAACAATTTCCAGCACATTGAGAATAGCCTCGATAGACATCACCTTTAAATAACGCGAAATAGTATAAATATGTAAACAAATTGAAAAAAAAATCAAGATTGGAGCATAGATTGTGAAACAATTTCCAGCACATTGAAAATAGTCTCGATAGACATCGCCTTTAAATAACGCGGAATATTATAAATCCGAAAACAAATTCAAAAAAATCACGCTTGGAGCAGAGATTGTGAAACAATTTCCAGCACATTGAGATTAGCTTCGATAGACATCACCTTTAAATAACGCGAAAAAGTATTATATATCAGTAAACAAATTTAAAAATATCACGCGTGGAGCACAGATTATGAAACAATTTCCGGCACATTGAAAATAGTCTCGATACATATATCGCCTTTAAATAACACGAAATTATATAAATCCGTAAAAAAAATTTAAAAAAATCACGCGTGGAGCATAGATTGTGAAACAATTTCTAGCACATTGAAAATAGTCTCGATAGACATCGCCCTTAAATAACGCGAAATAGTATAAATCCGTAAACAAATTAAAAAAAAACACGCGTGGAGCACAGATTATGAAACAATTTCCAGCACATTGAGAATAGCTTCGATAGACATCACCTTTAAATAACGCGAAATAGTATAAATGCGTAAATAAATGCAAAAAAATCACGCGTGGAGCACAGATTATGAAACAATTTCCAGCACATGGAGAATAGCCCCGATAGACATCGCCTTTAAATACGCAAAATAGTATAAATCCGTAAACAAATTCAAAAATTCACGCGTGGAGCACAGATTATGAAACAATTTCCAGCACATTGAGAATAGCCTCGATAGACATCACCTTTAAATAACGCGAAATAGTATAAATATGTAAACAAATTGAAAAAAAAATCAAGATTGGAGCATAGATTGTGAAACAATTTCCAGCACATTGAAAATAGTCTCGATAGACATCGCCTTTAAATAACGCGGAATATTATAAATCCGAAAACAAATTCAAAAAAATCACGCTTGGAGCAGAGATTGTGAAACAATTTCCAGCACATTGAGATTAGCTTCGATAGACATCACCTTTAAATAACGCGAAAAGTATAAATCTGTAAACAATTTGATTAAAAAAAAAAAAAAAAAAAAAAAAAAAAATCACGCTTGGGGTATAAATTGTGAAACAATTTCCAGCACATTGAAAATAGTCTCGATAGATATCGCCTTTAAATAACACGAAATTATATAAATCCGTAAAAAAAATTTAAAAAAATCACGCGTGGAGCATAGATTGTGAAACAATTTCCAGCACATTGAAAATAGTCTCGATAGACATCGCCCTTAAATAACGCGAAATAGTATAAATCCGTAAACAAATTAAAAAAAAACACGCGTGGAGCACAGATTATGAAACAATTTCCAGCACATTGAGAATAGCTTCGATAGACATCACCTTTAAATAACGCGAAAAAGTATTATATATCCGTAAACAAATTTAAAAATATCACGCGTGGAGCACAAATTATGAAACAATTTCCAGCACATTGAGAATAGCCTCGATAGATAAAAACCTTTAAATAACGCGAAATAGTATAAATGCGTAAACAATTTTTAAAAAAAATCAAGCGTGGAGCACAGATTATGAAACAATTTCCAGCATATTGAGAATAGCCTCGATAGACATCGCCTTTAAATAACGCGAAATCTTATAAATTTGTAAATAAATTTAAAGAAATCACGCGTGGAGCACAGATTATGAAACAATTTCCAGCACATTGAGAATAGTGTCGATAGTCATCGCCTTTAAATAAGCTAAATAGTATAAATCCGTAAACAAATTCAAAAATTCACGCGTGGAGCACAGATTATGAAACAATTTCCAGCACATTGAGAATAGCCTCGATAGACATCACCTTTAAATAACGCGAAATAGTATAAATGCGTAAACAATTTTAAAAAAAATCAAGCGTGGAGCACAGATTATGAAACAATTTCCAGCATATTGAGAATAGCCTCGATAGACATCGCCTTTAAATAACGCGAAATCTTATAAATTTGTAAATAAATTTAAAGAAATCACGCGTGGAGCACAGATTATGAAACAATTTCCAGCACATTGAGAATAGTCTCGATAGTCATCGCCTTTAAATAAGCTAAATAGTATAAATCCGTAAACAAATTCAAAAATTCACGCGTGGAGCACAGATTATGAAACAATTTCCAGCACATTGAGAATAGCCTCGATAGACATCACCTTTAAATAACGCGAAATAGTATAAATATGTAAACAAATTGAAAAAAAATCAAGATTGGAGCATAGATTGTGAAACAATTTCCAGCACATTGAAAATAGTCTCGATAGACATCGCCTTTAAATAACGCGGAATATTATAAATCCGAAAACAAATTCAAAAAAATCAAGCGTGGAGCACAGATTATGAAACAATTTCCAGCACATTGAGAATAGCCTCGATAGACATCGCCTTTAAATAACGCGAAATAGTATAAATCTGTAAATAAATTTGAAAAAAAAAAATCACGCTTGGAGCAGAGATTGTGAAACAATTTCCAGCACATTGAGAATAGCTTCGATAGACTTCACCTTTAAATAACGCGAAAAGTATAAATCTGTAAACAATTTGATAAAAAAAAAAAAAAAAAAAAAAAAAAAAAATCACGCTTGGGGTATAAATTGTGAAACAATTTCCAGCACATTGAAAATAGTCTCGATAGACATCGCCTTTAAATAACGCGGAATATTATAAATCCGAAAACAAATTCAAAAAAATCACGCGTGGAGCACAGATTATGAAACAATTTCAGCACATTGAGAATAGCCTCGATAGACATCACCTTTAAATAACGCGAAATAGTATAAATATGTAAACAAATTGAAAAAAAAATCAAGATTGGAGCATAGATTGTGAAACAATTTCCAGCACATTGAAAATAGTCTCGATAGACATCGCCTTTAAATAACGTGGAATATTATAAATCCGTAAACAAATTTAAAAAAATCACGCGTGGACCACAGATTATGGAACAATTTCCAGCACATTGAGAATAGCCTCGATAGACATCACCTTTAAATAACGCGAAATAGTATAAATGCGTAAACAAATTTAAAAAAATCACGCTTGGAGCACAGATTATGAAACAATTTCCAGCACATTGAGAATAGCCTCGATAGACATCGCCTTTAAATAACGCGAAATAGTATAAATCTGTAAATAAATGCAAAAAATCACGCGTGGAGCACAGATTATGAAACAATTTCCAGCACATTGAGAATAGCCTCGATAGACATCGCCTTTAAATAACGCGAAATAGTATAAATCTGTAAATAAATGCAAAAAAATCACGCGTGGAGCACAGATTATGAAACAATTTCCAGCACATTGAGAATAGCATCGATAGACATCGCCTTTAAATAACGCGAAATAGTATAAATCTGTAAATAAATGCAAAAAAATCACGCGTGGAGCACAGATTATGAAACAATTTCCAGCACATTGAGAATAGCCTCGATAGACATCACCTTTAAATAACGCGAAATAGTATAAATATGTAAACAAATTGAAAAAAAAATCAAGATTGGAGCATAGATTCTGAAACAATTTCCAGCACATTGAAAATAGTCTCGATAGACATCGCCTTTAAATAACGCGAAATAGTATAAATGCGTAAACAAATTTAAAAAAATCACGCTTGGAGCACAGATTATGAAACAATTTTCAGCACATTGAGATTAGCCTCGATAGACATCGCCTTTAAATAACGCGAAATAGTATAAATGCGTAAATAAATGCAAAAAAATCACGCGTGGAGCACAGATTATGAAACAATTTCCAGCACATGGAGAATAGCCCCGATAGACATCGCCTTTAAATACGCAAAATAGTATAAATCCGTAAACAAATTCAAAAATTCACGCGTGGAGCACAGATTATGAAACAATTTCCAGCACATTGAGAATAGCCTCGATAGACATCACCTTTAAATAACGCGAAATAGTATAAATATGTAAACAAATTGAAAAAAAAATCAAGATTGGAGCATAGATTGTGAAACAATTTCCAGCACATTGAAAATAGTCTCGATAGACATCGCCTTTAAATAACGCGGAATATTATAAATCCGAAAACAAATTCAAAAAAATCACGCTTGGAGCAGAGATTGTGAAACAATTTCCAGCACATTGAGATTAGCTTCGATAGACATCACCTTTAAATAACGCGAAAAGTATAAATCTGTAAACAATTTGATTAAAAAAAAAAAAAAAAAAAAAAAAAAAAAAAAAAAAAAAAAATCACGCTTGGGGTATAAATTGTGAAACAATTTCCAGCACATTGAAAATAGTCTCGAAAGATATCGCCTTTAAATAACACGAAATTATATAAATCCGTAAAAAAAATTTAAAAAAATCACGCGTGGAGCATAGATTGTGAAACAATTTCCAGCACATTGAAAATAGTCTCGATAGACATCGCCCTTAAATAACGCGAAATAGTATAAATCCGTAAACAAATTAAAAAAAAACACGCGTGGAGCACAGATTATGAAACAATTTCCAGCACATTGAGAATAGCTTCGATAGACATCACCTTTAAATAACGCGAAAAAGTATTATATATCAGTAAACAAATTTAAAAATATCACGCGTGGAGCACAGATTATGAAACAATTTCCAGCACATTGAGAATAGCCTCGATAGATATCACCTTTAAATAACGCGAAATAGTATAAATGCGTAAACAATTTTTAAAAAAAATCAAGCGTGGAGCACAGATTATGAAAAAATTTCCAGCATATTGAGAATAGCCTCGATAGACATCGCCTTTAAATAACGCGAAATCTTATAAATTTGTAAATAAATTTAAAGAAATCACGCGCGGAGCACAGATTATGAAACAATTTCCAGCACATTGAGAATAGTCTCGATAGTCATCGCCTTTAAATAAGCTAAATAGTATAAATCCGTAAACAAATTCAAAAATTCACGCGTGGAGCACAGATTATGAAACAATTTCCAGCACATTGAGAATAGCCTCGATAGACATCACCTTTAAATAACGCGAAATAGTATAAATGCGTAAACAATTTAAAAAAAAAATCAAGCGTGGAGCACAGATTATGAAACAATTTCCAGCATATTGAGAATAGCCTCGATAGACATCGCCTTTAAATAACGCGAAATCTTATAAATTTGTAAATAAATTTAAAGAAATCACGCGTGGAGCACAGATTATGAAACAATTTCCAGCACATTGAGAATAGTCTCGATAGTCATCGCCTTTAAATAAGCTAAATAGTATAAATCCGTAAACAAATTCAAAAATTCACGCGTGGAGCACAGATTATGAAACAATTTCCAGCACATTGAGAATAGCCTCGATAGACATCACCTTTAAATAACGCGAAATAGTATGAATATGTAAACAAATTGAAAAAAAAATCAAGATTGGAGCATAGATTCTGAAACAATTTCCAGCACATTGAAAATAGTCTCGATAGACATCGCCTTTAAATAACGCGAAATAGTATAAATGCGTAAACAAATTTAAAAAAATCACGCTTGGAGCACAGATTATGAAACAATTTCCAGCACATTGAGATTAGCCTCGATAGACATCGCCTTTAAATAACGCGAAATAGTATAAATGCGTAAATAAATGCAAAAAAATCACGCGTGGAGCACAGATTATGAAACAATTTCCAGCACATTGAGAATAGCCCCGATAGACATCGCCTTTAAATACGCAAAATAGTATAAATCCGTAAACAAATTCAAAAATTCACGCGTGGAGCACAGATTATGAAACAATTTCCAGCACATTGAGAATAGCCTCGATAGACATCACCTTTAAATAACGCGAAATAGTATAAATATGTAAACAAATTGAAAAAAAAATCAAGATTGGAGCTTAGATTGTGAAACAATTTCCAGCACATTGAAAATAGTCTCGATAGACATCGCCTTTAAATAACGCGGAATATTATAAATCCGAAAACAAATTCAAAAAAATCACGCTTGGAGCAGAGATTGTGAAACAATTTCCAGCACATTGAGATTAGCTTCGATAGACATCACCTTTAAATAACGCGAAAAAGTATTATATATCAGTAAACAAATTTAAAAATATCACGCGTGGAGCACAGATTATGAAACAATTTCCGGCACATTGAAAATAGTCTCGATACATATATCGCCTTTAAATAACACGAAATTATATAAATCCGTAAAAAAAATTTAAAAAAATCACGCGTGGAGCATAGATTGTGAAACAATTTCCAGCACATTGAAAATAGTCTCGATAGACATCGCCCTTAAATAACGCGAAATAGTATAAATCCGTAAACAAATTAAAAAAAAACACGCGTGGAGCACAGATTATGAAACAATTTCCAGCACATTGAGAATAGCTTCGATAGACATCACCTTTAAATAACGCGAAATAGTATAAATGCGTAAATAAATGCAAAAAAATCACGCGTGGAGCACAGATTATGAAACAATTTCCAGCACATGGAGAATAGCCCCGATAGACATCGCCTTTAAATACGCAAAATAGTATAAATCCGTAAACAAATTCAAAAATTCACGCGTGGAGCACAGATTATGAAACAATTTCCAGCACATTGAGAATAGCCTCGATAGACATCACCTTTAAATAACGCGAAATAGTATAAATATGTAAACAAATTGAAAAAAAAATCAAGATTGGAGCATAGATTGTGAAACAATTTCCAGCACATTGAAAATAGTCTCGATAGACATCGCCTTTAAATAACGCGGAATATTATAAATCCGAAAACAAATTCAAAAAAATCACGCTTGGAGCAGAGATTGTGAAACAATTTCCAGCACATTGAGATTAGCTTCGATAGACATCACCTTTAAATAACGCGAAAAGTATAAATCTGTAAACAATTTGATTAAAAAAAAAAAAAAAAAAAAAAAAAAAAAATCACGCTTGGGGTATAAATTGTGAAACAATTTCCAGCACATTGAAAATAGTCTCGATAGATATCGCCTTTAAATAACACGAAATTATATAAATCCGTAAAAAAAATTTAAAAAAATCACGCGTGGAGCATAGATTGTGAAACAATTTCCAGCACATTGAAAATAGTCTCGATAGACATCGCCCTTAAATAACGCGAAATAGTATAAATCCGTAAACAAATTAAAAAAAAACACGCGTGGAGCACAGATTATGAAACAATTTCCAGCACATTGAGAATAGCTTCGATAGACATCACCTTTAAATAACGCGAAAAAGTATTATATATCCGTAAACAAATTTAAAAATATCACGCGTGGAGCACAAATTATGAAACAATTTCCAGCACATTGAGAATAGCCTCGATAGATATCACCTTTAAATAACGCGAAATAGTATAAATGCGTAAACAATTTTTAAAAAAAATCAAGCGTGGAGCACAGATTATGAAACAATTTCCAGCATATTGAGAATAGCCTCGATAGACATCGCCTTTAAATAACGCGAAATCTTATAAATTTGTAAATAAATTTAAAGAAATCACGCGTGGAGCACAGATTATGAAACAATTTCCAGCACATTGAGAATAGTGTCGATAGTCATCGCCTTTAAATAAGCTAAATAGTATAAATCCGTAAACAAATTCAAAAATTCACGCGTGGAGCACAGATTAGGAAACAATTTCCAGCACATTGAGAATAGCCTCGATAGACATCACCTTTAAATAACGCGAAATAGTATAAATGCGTAAACAATTTTAAAAAAAATCAAGCGTGGAGCACAGATTATGAAACAATTTCCAGCATATTGAGAATAGCCTCGATAGACATCGCCTTTAAATAACGCGAAATCTTATAAATTTGTAAATAAATTTAAAGAAATCACGCGTGGAGCACAGATTATGAAACAATTTCCAGCACATTGAGAATAGTCTCGATAGTCATCGCCTTTAAATAAGCTAAATAGTATAAATCCGTAAACAAATTCAAAAATTCACGCGTGGAGCACAGATTATGAAACAATTTCCAGCACATTGAGAATAGCCTCGATAGACATCACCTTTAAATAACGCGAAATAGTATAAATATGTAAACAAATTGAAAAAAAATCAAGATTGGAGCATAGATTGTGAAACAATTTCCAGCACATTGAAAATAGTCTCGATAGACATCGCCTTTAAATAACGCGGAATATTATAAATCCGAAAACAAATTCAAAAAAATCACGCGTGGAGCACAGATTATGAAACAATTTCCAGCACATTGAGAATAGCCTCGATAGACATCGCCTTTAAATAACGCGAAATAGTATAAATCTGTAAATAAATTTGAAAAAAAAAAATCACGCTTGGAGCAGAGATTGTGAAACAATTTCCAGCACATTGAGAATAGCTTCGATAGACTTCACCTTTAAATAACGCGAAAAGTATAAATCTGTAAACAATTTGATAAAAAAAAAAAAAAAAAAAAAAAAAAAAAATCACGCTTGGGGTATAAATTGTGAAACAATTTCCAGCACATTGAAAATAGTCTCGATAGACATCGCCTTTAAATAACGCGGAATATTATAAATCCGAAAACAAATTCAAAAAAATCACGCGTGGAGCACAGATTATGAAACAATTTCAGCACATTGAGAATAGCCTCGATAGACATCACCTTTAAATAACGCGAAATAGTATAAATATGTAAACAAATTGAAAAAAAAATCAAGATTGGAGCATAGATTGTGAAACAATTTCCAGCACATTGAAAATAGTCTCGATAGACATCGCCTTTAAATAACGTGGAATATTATAAATCCGTAAACAAATTTAAAAAAATCACGCGTGGACCACAGATTATGGAACAATTTCCAGCACATTGAGAATAGCCTCGATAGACATCACCTTTAAATAACGCGAAATAGTATAAATGCGTAAACAAATTTAAAAAAATCACGCTTGGAGCACAGATTATGAAACAATTTCCAGCACATTGAGAATAGCCTCGATAGACATCGCCTTTAAATAACGCGAAATAGTATAAATCTGTAAATAAATGCAAAAAATCACGCGTGGAGCACAGATTATGAAACAATTTCCAGCACATTGAGAATAGCCTCGATAGACATCGCCTTTAAATAACGCGAAATAGTATAAATCTGTAAATAAATGCAAAAAAATCACGCGTGGAGCACAGATTATGAAACAATTTCCAGCACATTGAGAATAGCATCGATAGACATCGCCTTTAAATAACGCGAAATAGTATAAATCTGTAAATAAATGCAAAAAAATCACGCGTGGAGCACAGATTATGAAACAATTTCCAGCACATTGAGAATAGCCTCGATAGACATCACCTTTAAATAACGCGAAATAGTATAAATATGTAAACAAATTGAAAAAAAAAATCAAGATTGGAGCATAGATTCTGAAACAATTTCCAGCACATTGAAAATAGTCTCGATAGACATCGCCTTTAAATAACGCGAAATAGTATAAATGCGTAAACAAATTTAAAAAAATCACGCTTGGAGCACAGATTATGAAACAATTTTCAGCACATTGAGATTAGCCTCGATAGACATCGCCTTTAAATAACGCGAAATAGTATAAATGCGTAAATAAATGCAAAAAAATCACGCGTGGAGCACAGATTATGAAACAATTTCCAGCACATGGAGAATAGCCCCGATAGACATCGCCTTTAAATACGCAAAATAGTATAAATCCGTAAACAAATTCAAAAATTCACGCGTGGAGCACAGATTATGAAACAATTTCCAGCACATTGAGAATAGCCTCGATAGACATCACCTTTAAATAACGCGAAATAGTATAAATATGTAAACAAATTGAAAAAAAAATCAAGATTGGAGCATAGATTGTGAAACAATTTCCAGCACATTGAAAATAGTCTCGATAGACATCGCCTTTAAATAACGCGGAATATTATAAATCCGAAAACAAATTCAAAAAAATCACGCTTGGAGCAGAGATTGTGAAACAATTTCCAGCACATTGAGATTAGCTTCGATAGACATCACCTTTAAATAACGCGAAAAGTATAAATCTGTAAACAATTTGATTAAAAAAAAAAAAAAAAAAAAAAAAAAAAAAAAAAAAAATCACGCTTGGGGTATAAATTGTGAAACAATTTCCAGCACATTGAAAATAGTCTCGAAAGATATCGCCTTTAAATAACACGAAATTATATAAATCCGTAAAAAAAATTTAAAAAAATCACGCGTGACCACAGATTATGAAACAATTTCCAGCACATTGAGAATAGCCTCGATAGACATCGCCTTTAAATAACGCGAAATAGTATAAATCTGTAAACAAATGCAAAAAATCACGCGTGGAGCACAGATTATGAAACAATTTCCAGCACATTGAGAATAGCCTCGATAGACATCGCCTTTAAATAACGCGAAATAGTATAAATCTGTAAATAAATGCAAAAAAATCACGCGTGGAGCACAGATTATGAAACAATTTCCAGCACATTGAGAATAGCATCGATAGACATCGCCTTTAAATAACGCGAAATAGTATAAATCTGTAAATAAATGCAAAAAAATCACGCGTGGAGCACAGATTATGAAACAATTTCCAGCACATTGAGAATAGCCTCGATAGACATCACCTTTAAATAACGCGAAATAGTATAAATATGTAAACAAATTGAAAAAAAAATCAAGATTGGAGCATAGATTCTGAAACAATTTCCAGCACATTGAAAATAGTCTCGATAGACATCGCCTTTAAATAACGCGAAATAGTATAAATGCGTAAACAAATTTAAAAAAATCACGCTTGGAGCACAGATTATGAAACAATTTTCAGCACATTGAGATTAGCCTCGATAGACATCGCCTTTAAATAACGCGAAATAGTATAAATGCGTAAATAAATGCAAAAAAATCACGCGTGGAGCACAGATTATGAAACAATTTCCAGCACATGGAGAATAGCCCCGATAGACATCGCCTTTAAATACGCAAAATAGTATAAATCCGTAAACAAATTCAAAAATTCACGCGTGGAGCACAGATTATGAAACAATTTCCAGCACATTGAGAATAGCCTCGATAGACATCACCTTTAAATAACGCGAAATAGTATAAATATGTAAACAAATTGAAAAAAAAATCAAGATTGGAGCATAGATTGTGAAACAATTTCCAGCACATTGAAAATAGTCTCGATAGACATCGCCTTTAAATAACGCGGAATATTATAAATCCGAAAACAAATTCAAAAAAATCACGCTTGGAGCAGAGATTGTGAAACAATTTCCAGCACATTGAGATTAGCTTCGATAGACATCACCTTTAAATAACGTGAAAAGTATAAATCTGTAAACAATTTGAAAAAAAAAAAAAGAATCACGCTTGGAGAATAGATTGCTAAACAATTTCCAGCACATTGAAAATAGTCTCGATAGACACCACCTTTAAATAACTCGAAATAGTATAAATCCGTAAACAAATTTTAAAAAATCACGCGTGACCACAGATTATGAAACAATTTCCAGCACATTGAGAATAGCCTCGATAGACATCGCCTTTAAATAACGCGAAATAGTATAAATCTGTAAATAAATGCAAAAAATCACGCGTGGAGCACAGATTATGAAACAATTTCCAGCACATTGAGAATAGCCTCGATAGACATCGCCTTTAAATAACGCGAAATAGTATAAATCTGTAAATAAATGCAAAAAAATCACGCGTGGAGCACAGATTATGAAACAATTTCCAGCACATTGAGAATAGCATCGATAGACATCGCCTTTAAATAACGCGAAATAGTATAAATCTGTAAATAAATGCAAAAAAATCACGCGTGGAGCACAGATTATGAAACAATTTCCAGCACATTGAGAATAGCCTCGATAGACATCACCTTTAAATAACGCGAAATAGTATAAATATGTAAACAAATTGAAAAAAAAATCAAGATTGGAGCATAGATTCTGAAACAATTTCCAGCACATTGAAAATAGTCTCGATAGACATCGCCTTTAAATAACGCGAAATAGTATAAATGCGTAAACAAATTTAAAAAAATCACGCTTGGAGCACAGATTATGAAACAATTTTCAGCACATTGAGATTAGCCTCGATAGACATCGCCTTTAAATAACGCGAAATAGTATAAATGCGTAAATAAATGCAAAAAAATCACGCGTGGAGCACAGATTATGAAACAATTTCCAGCACATGGAGAATAGCCCCGATAGACATCGCCTTTAAATACGCAAAATAGTATAAATCCGTAAACAAATTCAAAAATTCACGCGTGGAGCACAGATTATGAAACAATTTCCAGCACATTGAGAATAGCCTCGATAGACATCACCTTTAAATAACGCGAAATAGTATAAATATGTAAACAAATTGAAAAAAAAATCAAGATTGGAGCATAGATTGTGAAACAATTTCCAGCACATTGAAAATAGTCTCGATAGACATCGCCTTTAAATAACGCGGAATATTATAAATCCGAAAACAAATTCAAAAAAATCACGCTTGGAGCAGAGATTGTGAAACAATTTCCAGCACATTGAGATTAGCTTCGATAGACATCACCTTTAAATAACGCGAAAAGTATAAATCTGTAAACAATTTGATTAAAAAAAAAAAAAAAAAAAAAAAAAAAAAAAAAAAAAAAAAATCACGCTTGGGGTATAAATTGTGAAACAATTTCCAGCACATTGAAAATAGTCTCGAAAGATATCGCCTTTAAATAACACGAAATTATATAAATCCGTAAAAAAAATTTAAAAAAATCACGCGTGGAGCATAGATTGTGAAACAATTTCCAGCACATTGAAAATAGTCTCGATAGACATCGCCCTTAAATAACGCGAAATAGTATAAATCCGTAAACAAATTAAAAAAAAACACGCGTGGAGCACAGATTATGAAACAATTTCCAGCACATTGAGAATAGCTTCGATAGACATCACCTTTAAATAACGCGAAAAAGTATTATATATCAGTAAACAAATTTAAAAATATCACGCGTGGAGCACAGATTATGAAACAATTTCCAGCACATTGAGAATAGCCTCGATAGATATCACCTTTAAATAACGCGAAATAGTATAAATGCGTAAACAATTTTTAAAAAAAATCAAGCGTGGAGCACAGATTATGAAAAAATTTCCAGCATATTGAGAATAGCCTCGATAGACATCGCCTTTAAATAACGCGAAATCTTATAAATTTGTAAATAAATTTAAAGAAATCACGCGCGGAGCACAGATTATGAAACAATTTCCAGCACATTGAGAATAGTCTCGATAGTCATCGCCTTTAAATAAGCTAAATAGTATAAATCCGTAAACAAATTCAAAAATTCACGCGTGGAGCACAGATTATGAAACAATTTCCAGCACATTGAGAATAGCCTCGATAGACATCACCTTTAAATAACGCGAAATAGTATAAATGCGTAAACAATTTAAAAAAAAAATCAAGCGTGGAGCACAGATTATGAAACAATTTCCAGCATATTGAGAATAGCCTCGATAGACATCGCCTTTAAATAACGCGAAATCTTATAAATTTGTAAATAAATTTAAAGAAATCACGCGTGGAGCACAGATTATGAAACAATTTCCAGCACATTGAGAATAGTCTCGATAGTCATCGCCTTTAAATAAGCTAAATAGTATAAATCCGTAAACAAATTCAAAAATTCACGCGTGGAGCACAGATTATGAAACAATTTCCAGCACATTGAGAATAGCCTCGATAGACATCACCTTTAAATAACGCGAAATAGTATGAATATGTAAACAAATTGAAAAAAAAATCAAGATTGGAGCATAGATTCTGAAACAATTTCCAGCACATTGAAAATAGTCTCGATAGACATCGCCTTTAAATAACGCGAAATAGTATAAATGCGTAAACAAATTTAAAAAAATCACGCTTGGAGCACAGATTATGAAACAATTTCCAGCACATTGAGATTAGCCTCGATAGACATCGCCTTTAAATAACGCGAAATAGTATAAATGCGTAAATAAATGCAAAAAAATCACGCGTGGAGCACAGATTATGAAACAATTTCCAGCACATTGAGAATAGCCCCGATAGACATCGCCTTTAAATACGCAAAATAGTATAAATCCGTAAACAAATTCAAAAATTCACGCGTGGAGCACAGATTATGAAACAATTTCCAGCACATTGAGAATAGCCTCGATAGACATCACCTTTAAATAACGCGAAATAGTATAAATATGTAAACAAATTGAAAAAAAAATCAAGATTGGAGCTTAGATTGTGAAACAATTTCCAGCACATTGAAAATAGTCTCGATAGACATCGCCTTTAAATAACGCGGAATATTATAAATCCGAAAACAAATTCAAAAAAATCACGCTTGGAGCAGAGATTGTGAAACAATTTCCAGCACATTGAGATTAGCTTCGATAGACATCACCTTTAAATAACGCGAAAAAGTATTATATATCAGTAAACAAATTTAAAAATATCACGCGTGGAGCACAGATTATGAAACAATTTCCGGCACATTGAAAATAGTCTCGATACATATATCGCCTTTAAATAACACGAAATTATATAAATCCGTAAAAAAAATTTAAAAAAATCACGCGTGGAGCATAGATTGTGAAACAATTTCCAGCACATTGAAAATAGTCTCGATAGACATCGCCCTTAAATAACGCGAAATAGTATAAATCCGTAAACAAATTAAAAAAAAACACGCGTGGAGCACAGATTATGAAACAATTTCCAGCACATTGAGAATAGCTTCGATAGACATCACCTTTAAATAACGCGAAATAGTATAAATGCGTAAATAAATGCAAAAAAATCACGCGTGGAGCACAGATTATGAAACAATTTCCAGCACATGGAGAATAGCCCCGATAGACATCGCCTTTAAATACGCAAAATAGTATAAATCCGTAAACAAATTCAAAAATTCACGCGTGGAGCACAGATTATGAAACAATTTCCAGCACATTGAGAATAGCCTCGATAGACATCACCTTTAAATAACGCGAAATAGTATAAATATGTAAACAAATTGAAAAAAAAATCAAGATTGGAGCATAGATTGTGAAACAATTTCCAGCACATTGAAAATAGTCTCGATAGACATCGCCTTTAAATAACGCGGAATATTATAAATCCGAAAACAAATTCAAAAAAATCACGCTTGGAGCAGAGATTGTGAAACAATTTCCAGCACATTGAGATTAGCTTCGATAGACATCACCTTTAAATAACGCGAAAAGTATAAATCTGTAAACAATTTGATTAAAAAAAAAAAAAAAAAAAAAAAAAAAAAATCACGCTTGGGGTATAAATTGTGAAACAATTTCCAGCACATTGAAAATAGTCTCGATAGATATCGCCTTTAAATAACACGAAATTATATAAATCCGTAAAAAAAATTTAAAAAAATCACGCGTGGAGCATAGATTGTGAAACAATTTCCAGCACATTGAAAATAGTCTCGATAGACATCGCCCTTAAATAACGCGAAATAGTATAAATCCGTAAACAAATTAAAAAAAAACACGCGTGGAGCACAGATTATGAAACAATTTCCAGCACATTGAGAATAGCTTCGATAGACATCACCTTTAAATAACGCGAAAAAGTATTATATATCCGTAAACAAATTTAAAAATATCACGCGTGGAGCACAAATTATGAAACAATTTCCAGCACATTGAGAATAGCCTCGATAGATATCACCTTTAAATAACGCGAAATAGTATAAATGCGTAAACAATTTTTAAAAAAAATCAAGCGTGGAGCACAGATTATGAAACAATTTCCAGCATATTGAGAATAGCCTCGATAGACATCGCCTTTAAATAACGCGAAATCTTATAAATTTGTAAATAAATTTAAAGAAATCACGCGTGGAGCACAGATTATGAAACAATTTCCAGCACATTGAGAATAGTGTCGATAGTCATCGCCTTTAAATAAGCTAAATAGTATAAATCCGTAAACAAATTCAAAAATTCACGCGTGGAGCACAGATTAGGAAACAATTTCCAGCACATTGAGAATAGCCTCGATAGACATCACCTTTAAATAACGCGAAATAGTATAAATGCGTAAACAATTTTAAAAAAAATCAAGCGTGGAGCACAGATTATGAAACAATTTCCAGCATATTGAGAATAGCCTCGATAGACATCGCCTTTAAATAACGCGAAATCTTATAAATTTGTAAATAAATTTAAAGAAATCACGCGTGGAGCACAGATTATGAAACAATTTCCAGCACATTGAGAATAGTCTCGATAGTCATCGCCTTTAAATAAGCTAAATAGTATAAATCCGTAAACAAATTCAAAAATTCACGCGTGGAGCACAGATTATGAAACAATTTCCAGCACATTGAGAATAGCCTCGATAGACATCACCTTTAAATAACGCGAAATAGTATAAATATGTAAACAAATTGAAAAAAAATCAAGATTGGAGCATAGATTGTGAAACAATTTCCAGCACATTGAAAATAGTCTCGATAGACATCGCCTTTAAATAACGCGGAATATTATAAATCCGAAAACAAATTCAAAAAAATCACGCGTGGAGCACAGATTATGAAACAATTTCCAGCACATTGAGAATAGCCTCGATAGACATCGCCTTTAAATAACGCGAAATAGTATAAATCTGTAAATAAATTTGAAAAAAAAAAATCACGCTTGGAGCAGAGATTGTGAAACAATTTCCAGCACATTGAGAATAGCTTCGATAGACTTCACCTTTAAATAACGCGAAAAGTATAAATCTGTAAACAATTTGATAAAAAAAAAAAAAAAAAAAAAAAAAAAAAATCACGCTTGGGGTATAAATTGTGAAACAATTTCCAGCACATTGAAAATAGTCTCGATAGACATCGCCTTTAAATAACGCGGAATATTATAAATCCGAAAACAAATTCAAAAAAATCACGCGTGGAGCACAGATTATGAAACAATTTCAGCACATTGAGAATAGCCTCGATAGACATCACCTTTAAATAACGCGAAATAGTATAAATATGTAAACAAATTGAAAAAAAAATCAAGATTGGAGCATAGATTGTGAAACAATTTCCAGCACATTGAAAATAGTCTCGATAGACATCGCCTTTAAATAACGTGGAATATTATAAATCCGTAAACAAATTTAAAAAAATCACGCGTGGACCACAGATTATGGAACAATTTCCAGCACATTGAGAATAGCCTCGATAGACATCACCTTTAAATAACGCGAAATAGTATAAATGCGTAAACAAATTTAAAAAAATCACGCTTGGAGCACAGATTATGAAACAATTTCCAGCACATTGAGAATAGCCTCGATAGACATCGCCTTTAAATAACGCGAAATAGTATAAATCTGTAAATAAATGCAAAAAATCACGCGTGGAGCACAGATTATGAAACAATTTCCAGCACATTGAGAATAGCCTCGATAGACATCGCCTTTAAATAACGCGAAATAGTATAAATCTGTAAATAAATGCAAAAAAATCACGCGTGGAGCACAGATTATGAAACAATTTCCAGCACATTGAGAATAGCATCGATAGACATCGCCTTTAAATAACGCGAAATAGTATAAATCTGTAAATAAATGCAAAAAAATCACGCGTGGAGCACAGATTATGAAACAATTTCCAGCACATTGAGAATAGCCTCGATAGACATCACCTTTAAATAACGCGAAATAGTATAAATATGTAAACAAATTGAAAAAAAAAATCAAGATTGGAGCATAGATTCTGAAACAATTTCCAGCACATTGAAAATAGTCTCGATAGACATCGCCTTTAAATAACGCGAAATAGTATAAATGCGTAAACAAATTTAAAAAAATCACGCTTGGAGCACAGATTATGAAACAATTTTCAGCACATTGAGATTAGCCTCGATAGACATCGCCTTTAAATAACGCGAAATAGTATAAATGCGTAAATAAATGCAAAAAAATCACGCGTGGAGCACAGATTATGAAACAATTTCCAGCACATGGAGAATAGCCCCGATAGACATCGCCTTTAAATACGCAAAATAGTATAAATCCGTAAACAAATTCAAAAATTCACGCGTGGAGCACAGATTATGAAACAATTTCCAGCACATTGAGAATAGCCTCGATAGACATCACCTTTAAATAACGCGAAATAGTATAAATATGTAAACAAATTGAAAAAAAAATCAAGATTGGAGCATAGATTGTGAAACAATTTCCAGCACATTGAAAATAGTCTCGATAGACATCGCCTTTAAATAACGCGGAATATTATAAATCCGAAAACAAATTCAAAAAAATCACGCTTGGAGCAGAGATTGTGAAACAATTTCCAGCACATTGAGATTAGCTTCGATAGACATCACCTTTAAATAACGCGAAAAGTATAAATCTGTAAACAATTTGATTAAAAAAAAAAAAAAAAAAAAAAAAAAAAAAAAAAAAAAAATCACGCTTGGGGTATAAATTGTGAAACAATTTCCAGCACATTGAAAATAGTCTCGAAAGATATCGCCTTTAAATAACACGAAATTATATAAATCCGTAAAAAAAATTTAAAAAAATCACGCGTGGAGCATAGATTGTGAAACAATTTCCAGCACATTGAAAATAGTCTCGATAGACATCGCCCTTAAATAACGCGAAATAGTATAAATCCGTAAACAAATTAAAAAAAAACACGCGTGGAGCACAGATTATGAAACAATTTCCAGCACATTGAGAATAGCTTCGATAGACATCACCTTTAAATAACGCGAAAAAGTATTATATATCAGTAAACAAATTTAAAAATATCACGCGTGGAGCACAGATTATGAAACAATTTCCAGCACATTGAGAATAGCCTCGATAGATATCACCTTTAAATAACGCGAAATAGTATAAATGCGTAAACAATTTTTAAAAAAAATCAAGCGTGGAGCACAGATTATGAAAAAATTTCCAGCATATTGAGAATAGCCTCGATAGACATCGCCTTTAAATAACGCGAAATCTTATAAATTTGTAAATAAATTTAAAGAAATCACGCGTGGAGCACAGATTATGAAACAATTTCCAGCACATTGAGAATAGTCTCGATAGTCATCGCCTTTAAATAAGCTAAATAGTATAAATCCGTAAACAAATTCAAAAATTCACGCGTGGAGCACAGATTATGAAACAATTTCCAGCACATTGAGAATAGCCTCGATAGACATCACCTTTAAATAACGCGAAATAGTATAAATGCGTAAACAATTTTTAAAAAAAATCAAGCGTGGAGCACAGATTATGAAACAATTTCCAGCATATTGAGAATAGCCTCGATAGACATCGCCTTTAAATAACGCGAAATCTTATAAATTTGTAAATAAATTTAAAGAAATCACGCGTGGAGCACAGATTATGAAACAATTTCCAGCACATTGAGAATAGTCTCGATAGTCATCGCCTTTAAATAAGCTAAATAGTATAAATCCGTAAACAAATTCAAAAATTCACGCGTGGAGCACAGATTATGAAACAATTTCCAGCACATTGAGAATAGCCTCGATAGACATCACCTTTAAATAACGCGAAATAGTATAAATATGTAAACAAATTGAAAAAAATCACGCTTGGAGCACAGATTATGAAACAATTTCCAGCACATTGAGATTAGCCTCCATAGACATCGCCTTTAAATAACGCGAAATAGTATAAAAGCGTAAATAAATGCAAAAAAATCACGCGTGGAGCACAGATTATGAAACAATTTCCAGCACATTGAGAATAGCCCCGATAGACATCGCCTTTAAATAACGCGGAATATTATAAATCCGAAAACAAATTCAAAAAAATCACGCTTGGAGCAGAGATTGTGAAACAATTTCCAGCACATTGAGATTAGCTTCGATAGACATCACCTTTAAATAACGCGAAAAGTATAAATCTGTAAACAATTTGATTAAAAAAAAAAAAAAAAAAAAAAAAAAAAAATCACGCTTGGGGTATAAATTGTGAAACAATTTCCAGCACATTGAAAATAGTCTCGATAGATATCGCCTTTAAATAACACGAAATTATATAAATCCGTAAAAAAAATTTAAAAAAATCACGCGTGGAGCATAGATTGTGAAACAATTTCCAGCACATTGAAAATAGTCTCGATAGACATCGCCCTTAAATAACGCGAAATAGTATAAATCCGTAAACAAATTAAAAAAAAACACGCGTGGAGCACAGATTATGAAACAATTTCCAGCACATTGAGAATAGCTTCGATAGACATCACCTTTAAATAACGCGAAAAAGTATTATATATCCGTAAACAAATTTAAAAATATCACGCGTGGAGCACAAATTATGAAACAATTTCCAGCACATTGAGAATAGCCTCGATAGATATCACCTTTAAATAACGCGAAATAGTATAAATGCGTAAACAATTTTTTAAAAAAATCAAGCGTGGAGCACAGATTATGAAACAATTTCCAGCATATTGAGAATAGCCTCGATAGACATCGCCTTTAAATAACGCGAAATCTTATAAATTTGTAAATAAATTTAAAGAAATCACGCGTGGAGCACAGATTATGAAACAATTTCCAGCACATTGAGAATAGTGTCGATAGTCATCGCCTTTAAATAAGCTAAATAGTATAAATCCGTAAACAAATTCAAAAATTCACGCGTGGAGCACAGATTATGAAACAATTTCCAGCACATTGAGAATAGCCTCGATAGACATCACCTTTAAATAACGCGAAATAGTATAAATGCGTAAACAATTTTAAAAAAAATCAAGCGTGGAGCACAGATTATGAAACAATTTCCAGCATATTGAGAATAGCCTCGATAGACATCGCCTTTAAATAACGCGAAATCTTATAAATTTGTAAATAAATTTAAAGAAATCACGCGTGGAGCACAGATTATGAAACAATTTCCAGCACATTGAGAATAGTCTCGATAGTCATCGCCTTTAAATAAGCTAAATAGTATAAATCCGTAAACAAATTCAAAAATTCACGCGTGGAGCACAGATTATGAAACAATTTCCAGCACATTGAGAATAGCCTCGATAGACATCACCTTTAAATAACGCGAAATAGTATAAATATGTAAACAAATTGAAAAAAAATCAAGATTGGAGCATAGATTGTGAAACAATTTCCAGCACATTGAAAATAGTCTCGATAGACATCGCCTTTAAATAACGCGGAATATTATAAATCCGAAAACAAATTCAAAAAAATCACGCGTGGAGCACAGATTATGAAACAATTTCCAGCACATTGAGAATAGCCTCGATAGACATCGCCTTTAAATAACGCGAAATAGTATAAATCTGTAAATAAATTTGAAAAAAAAAAATCACGCTTGGAGCAGAGATTGTGAAACAATTTCCAGCACATTGAGAATAGCTTCGATAGACTTCACCTTTAAATAACGCGAAAAGTATAAATCTGTAAACAATTTGATAAAAAAAAAAAAAAAAAAAAAAAAAAAAAAAATCACGCTTGGGGTATAAATTGTGAAACAATTTCCAGCACATTGAAAAAAGTCTCGATAGACATCGCCTTTAAATAACGCGGAATATTATAAATCCGAAAACAAATTCAAAAAAATCACGCGTGGAGCACAGATTATGAAACAATTTCAGCACATTGAGAATAGCCTCGATAGACATCACCTTTAAATAACGCGAAATAGTATAAATATGTAAACAAATTGAAAAAAAAATCAAGATTGGAGCATAGATTGTGAAACAATTTCCAGCACATTGAAAATAGTCTCGATAGACATCGCCTTTAAATAACGTGGAATATTATAAATCCGTAAACAAATTTAAAAAAATCACGCGTGGACCACAGATTATGGAACAATTTCCAGCACATTGAGAATAGCCTCGATAGACATCACCTTTAAATAACGCGAAATAGTATAAATGCGTAAACAAATTTAAAAAAATCACGCTTGGAGCACAGATTATGAAACAATTTCCAGCACATTGAGAATAGCCTCGATAGACATCGCCTTTAAATAACGCGAAATAGTATAAATCTGTAAATAAATGCAAAAAATCACGCGTGGAGCACAGATTATGAAACAATTTCCAGCACATTGAGAATAGCCTCGATAGACATCGCCTTTAAATAACGCGAAATAGTATAAATCTGTAAATAAATGCAAAAAAATCACGCGTGGAGCACAGATTATGAAACAATTTCCAGCACATTGAGAATAGCATCGATAGACATCGCCTTTAAATAACGCGAAATAGTATAAATCTGTAAATAAATGCAAAAAAATCACGCGTGGAGCACAGATTATGAAACAATTTCCAGCACATTGAGAATAGCCTCGATAGACATCACCTTTAAATAACGCGAAATAGTATAAATATGTAAACAAATTGAAAAAAAAAATCAAGATTGGAGCATAGATTCTGAAACAATTTCCAGCACATTGAAAATAGTCTCGATAGACATCGCCTTTAAATAACGCGAAATAGTATAAATGCGTAAACAAATTTAAAAAAATCACGCTTGGAGCACAGATTATGAAACAATTTTCAGCACATTGAGATTAGCCTCGATAGACATCGCCTTTAAATAACGCGAAATAGTATAAATGCGTAAATAAATGCAAAAAAATCACGCGTGGAGCACAGATTATGAAACAATTTCCAGCACATGGAGAATAGCCCCGATAGACATCGCCTTTAAATACGCAAAATAGTATAAATCCGTAAACAAATTCAAAAATTCACGCGTGGAGCACAGATTATGAAACAATTTCCAGCACATTGAGAATAGCCTCGATAGACATCACCTTTAAATAACGCGAAATAGTATAAATATGTAAACAAATTGAAAAAAAAATCAAGATTGGAGCATAGATTGTGAAACAATTTCCAGCACATTGAAAATAGTCTCGATAGACATCGCCTTTAAATAACGCGGAATATTATAAATCCGAAAACAAATTCAAAAAAATCACGCTTGGAGCAGAGATTGTGAAACAATTTCCAGCACATTGAGATTAGCTTCGATAGACATCACCTTTAAATAACGCGAAAAAGTATTATATATCAGTAAACAAATTTAAAAATATCACGCGTGGAGCACAGATTATGAAACAATTTCCAGCACATTGAAAATAGTCTCGATAGATATCGCCTTTAAATAACACGAAATTATATAAATCCGTAAAAAAAATTTAAAAAAATCACGCGTGGAGCATAGATTGTGAAACAATTTCCAGCACATTGAAAATAGTCTCGATAGACATCGCCCTTAAATAACGCGAAATAGTATAAATCCGTAAACAAATTTAAAAAAAAACACGCGTGGAGCACAGATTATGAAACAATTTCCAGCACATTGAGAATAGCTTCGATAGACATCACCTTTAAATAACGCGAAAAAGTATTATATATCAGTAAACAAATTTAAAAATATCACGCGTGGAGCACAGATTATGAAACAATTTCCAGCACATTGAAAATAGTCTCGATAGATATCGCCTTTAAATAACACGAAATTATATAAATCCGTAAAAAAAATTTAAAAAAATCACGCGTGGAGCATAGATTGTGAAACAATTTCCAGCACATTGAAAATAGTCTCGATAGACATCGCCCTTAAATAACGCGAAATAGTATAAATCCGTAAACAAATTAAAAAAAAACACGCGTGGAGCACAGATTATGAAACAATTTCCAGCACATTGAGAATAGCTTCGATAGACATCACCTTTAAATAACGCGAAAAAGTATTATATATCAGTAAACAAATTTAAAAATATCACGCGTGGAGCACAGATTATGAAACAATTTCCAGCACATTGAGAATAGCCTCGATAGATATCACGTTTAAATAACGCGAAATAGTATAAATGCGTAAACAATTTTTAAAAAAAATCAAGCGTGGAGCACAGATTATGAAAAAATTTCCAGCATATTGAGAATAGCCTCGATAGACATCGCCTTTAAATAACGCGAAATCTTATAAATTTGTAAATAAATTTAAAGAAATCACGCGTGGAGCACAGATTATGAAACAATTTCCAGCACATTGAGAATAGTCTCGATAGTCATCGCCTTTAAATAAGCTAAATAGTATAAATCCGTAAACAAATTCAAAAATTCACGCGTGGAGCACAGATTATGAAACAATTTCCAGCACATTGAGAATAGCCTCGATAGACATCACCTTTAAATAACGCGAAATAGTATAAATGCGTAAACAATTTTAAAAAAAAATCAAGCGTGGAGCACAGATTATGAAACAATTTCCAGCATATTGAGAATAGCCTCGATAGACATCGCCTTTAAATAACGCGAAATCTTATAAATTTGTAAATAAATTTAAAGAAATCACGCGTGGAGCACAGATTATGAAACAATTTCCAGCACATTGAGAATAGTCTCGATAGTCATCGCCTTTAAATAAGCTAAATAGTATAAATCCGTAAACAAATTCAAAAATTCACGCGTGGAGCACAGATTATGAAACAATTTCCAGCACATTGAGAATAGCCTCGATAGACATCACCTTTAAATAACGCGAAATAGTATAAATATGTAAACAAATTGAAAAAAAAAATCAAGATTGGAGCATAGATTCTGAAACAATTTCCAGCACATTGAAAATAGTCTCGATAGACATCGCCTTTAAATAACGCGAAATAGTATAAATGCGTAAACAAATTTAAAAAAATCACGCTTGGAGCACAGATTATGAAACAATTTCCAGCACATTGAGATTAGCCTCGATAGACATCGCCTTTAAATAACGCGAAATAGTATAAATGCGTAAATAAATGCAAAAAAATCACGCGTGGAGCACAGATTATGAAACAATTTCCAGCACATGGAGAATAGCCCCGATAGACATCGCCTTTAAATACGCAAAATAGTATAAATCCGTAAACAAATTCAAACATTCACGCGTGGAGCACAGATTATGAAACAATTTCCAGCACATTGAGAATAGCCTCGATAGACATCACCTTTAAATAACGCGAAATAGTATAAATATGTAAACAAATTGAAAAAAAAATCAAGATTGGAGCATAGATTGTGAAACAATTTCCAGCACATTGAAAATAGTCTCGATAGACATCGCCTTTAAATAACGCGGAATATTATAAATCCGAAAACAAATTCAAAAAAATCACGCTTGGAGCAGAGATTGTGAAACAATTTCCAGCACATTGAGAATAGCCTCCATAGACATCGCCTTTAAATAACGCGAAATAGTATAAATACGTAAATAAATGCAAAAAAATCACGCGTGGAGCACAGATTATGAAACAATTTCCAGCACATTGAGAATAGCCCCGATAGACATCGCCTTTAAATACGCAAAATAGTATAAATCCGTAAACAAATTCAAAAATTCACGCGTGGAGCACAGATTATGAAACAATTTCCAGCACATTGAGAATAGCCTCGATAGACATCACCTTTAAATAACGCGAAATAGTATAAATATGTAAACAAATTGAAAAAAAAATCAAGATTGGAGCATAGATTGTGAAACAATTTCCAGCACATTGAAAATAGTCTCGATAGACATCGCCTTTAAATAACGCGGAATATTATAAATCCGAAAACGAATTCAAAAAAATCACGCTTGGAGCAGAGATTGTGAAACAATTTCCAGCACATTGAGAATAGCTTCGATAGACATCACCTTTAAATAACGCGAAAAAGTATTATATATCAGTAAACAAATTTAAAAATATCACGCGTGGAGCACAGATTATGAAACAATTTCCAGCACATTGAAAATAGTCTCGATAGATATCGCCTTTAAATAACACGAAATTATATAAATCCGTAAAAAAAATTTAAAAAAATCACGCGTGGAGCATAGATTGTGAAACAATTTCCAGCACATTGAAAATAGTCTCGATAGACATCGCCCTTAAATAACGCGAAATAGTATAAATCCGTAAACAAATTAAAAAAAACACGCGTGGAGCACAGATTATGAAACAATTTCCAGCACATTGAGAATAGCTTCGATAGACATCATCTTTAAATAACGCGAAAAAGTATTATATATCAGTAAACAAATTTAAAAATATCACGCGTGGAGCACAGATTATGAAACAATTTCCAGCACATTGAGAATAGCCTCGATAGATATCACCTTTAAATAACGCGAAATAGTATAAATGCGTAAACAATTTTTAAAAAAAATCAAGCGTGGAGCACAGATTATGAAAAAATTTCCAGCATATTGAGAATAGCCTCGATAGACATCGCCTTTAAATAACGCGAAATCTTATAAATTTGTAAATAAATTTAAAGAAATCACGCGTGGAGCACAGATTATGAAACAATTTCCAGCACATTGAGAATAGTCTCGATAGTCATCGCCTTTAAATAAGCTAAATAGTATAAATCCGTAAACAAATTCAAAAATTCACGCGTGGAGCACAGATTATGAAACAATTTCCAGCACATTGAGAATAGCCTCGATAGACATCACCTTTAAATAACGCGAAATAGTATAAATGCGTAAACAATTTTAAAAAAAAATCAAGCGTGGAGCACAGATTATGAAACAATTTCCAGCATATTGAGAATAGCCTCGATAGACATCGCCTTTAAATAACGTGAAATCTTATAAATTTGTAAATAAATTTAAAGAAATCACGCGTGGAGCACAGATTATGAAACAATTTCCAGCACATTGAGAATAGTCTCGATAGTCATCGCCTTTAAATAAGCTAAATAGTATAAATCCGTAAACAAATTCAAAAATTCACGCGTAGAGCACAGATTATGAAACAATTTCCAGCACATTGAGAATAGCCTCGATAGACATCACCTTTAAATAACGCGAAATAGTATAAATATGTAAACAAATTGAAAAAAAAATCAAGATTGGAGCATAGATTCTGAAACAATTTCCAGCACATTGAAAATAGTCTCGATAGACATCGCCTTTAAATAACGCGAAATAGTATAAATGCGTAAACAAATTTAAAAAAATCACGCTTGGAGCACAGATTATGAAACAATTTCCAGCACATTGAGATTAGCCTCGATAGACATCGCCTTTAAATAACGCGAAATAGTATAAATGCGTAAATAAATGCAAAAAAATCACGCGTGGAGCACAGATTATGAAACAATTTCCAGCACATGGAGAATAGCCCCGATAGACATCGCCTTTAAATACGCAAAATAGTATAAATCCGTAAACAAATTCAAACATTCACGCGTGGAGCACAGATTATGAAACAATTTCCAGCACATTGAGAATAGCCTCGATAGACATCACCTTTAAATAACGCGAAATAGTATAAATATGTAAACAAATTGAAAAAAAAATCAAGATTGGAGCATAGATTGTGAAACAATTTCCAGCACATTGAAAATAGTCTCGATAGACATCGCCTTTAAATAACGCGGAATATTATAAATCCGAAAACAAATTCAAAAAAATCACGCTTGGAGCAGAGATTGTGAAACAATTTCCAGCACATTGAGAATAGCTTCGATAGACATCACCTTTAAATAACGCGAAAAGTATAAATCTGTAAACAATTTGATTTAAAAAAAAAAAAAAAAAAAAAAAAAAAAATCACGCTTGGGGTATAAATTGTGAAACAATTTCCAGCACATTGAAAATAGTCTCGATAGATATCGCCTTTAAATAACACGAAATTATATAAATCCGTAAAAAAAATTTAAAAAAATCACGCGTGGAGCATAGATTGTGAAACAATTTCCAGCACATTGAAAATAGTCTCGATAGACATCGCCCTTAAATAACGCGAAATAGTATAAATCCGTAAACAAATTTAAAAAAAACACGCGTGGAGCACAGATTATGAAAAAATTTCCAGCACATTGAGAATAGCTTCGATAGACATCACCTTTAAATAACGCGAAAAAGTATTATATATCCGTAAACAAATTTAAAAATATCACGCGTGGAGCACAGATTATGAAACAATTTCCAGCACATTGAGAATAGCCTCGATAGATATCACCTTTAAATAACGCGAAATAGTATAAATGCGTAAACAATTTTAAAAAAAAATCAAGCGTGGAGCACAGATTATGAAACAATTTCCAGCATATTGAGAATAGCCTCGATAGACATCGCCTTTAAATAACGCGAAATCTTATAAATTTGTAAATAAATTTAAAGAAATCACGCGTGGAGCACAGATTATGAAACAATTTCCAGCACATTGAGAATAGTCTCGATAGTCATCGCCTTTAAATAAGCTAAATAGTATAAATCCGTAAACAAATTCAAAAATTCACGCGTGGAGCACAGATTATGAAAGAATTTCCAGCACATTGAGAATAGCCTCGATAGACATCACCTTTAAATAACGCGAAATAGTATAAATGCGTAAACAATTTTTAAAAAAAATCAAGCGTGGAGCACAGATTATGAAACAATTTCCAGCATATTGAGAATAGCCTCGATAGACATCGCCTTTAAATAACGCGAAATCTTATAAATTTGTAAAGAAATTTAAAGAAATCACGCGTGGAGCACAGATTATGAAACAATTTCCAGCACATTGAGAATAGTCTCGATAGTCATCGCCTTTAAATAAGCTAAATAGTATAAATCCGTAAACAAATTCAAAAATTCACGCGTGGAGCACAGATTATGAAACAATTTCCAGCACATTGAGAATAGCCTCGATAGACATCACCTTTAAATAACGCGAAATAGTATAAATATGTAAACAACTTGAAAAAAAAATCAAGATTGGAGCATAGATTGTGAAACAATTTCCAGCACATTGAAAATAGTCTCGATAGACATCGCCTTTAAATAACGCGGAATATTATAAATCCGAAAACAAATTCAAAAAAATCACGCGTGGAGCACAGATTATGAAACAATTTCCAGCACATTGAGAATAGCCTCGATAGACATCGCCTTTAAATAACGCGAAATAGTATAAATCTGTAAATAAATTTGAAAAAAAAAATCACGCTTGGAGCAGAGATTGTGAAACAATTTCCAGCACATTGAGAATAGCTTCGATAGACTTCACCTTTAAATAACGCGAAAAGTATAAATCTGTAAACAATTTGATAAAAAAAAAAAAAAAAAAAAAAAAAAAAAAATCACGCTTGGGGTATAAATTGTGAAACAATTTCCAGCACATTGAAAATAGTCTCGATAGATATCGCCTTTAAATAACGCGAAATAGTATAAATCCATAAACAAATTTAAAAAAATCACGCGTGGACCACAGATTATGGAACAATTTCCAGCACATTGAGAATAGCCTCGATAGACATCACCTTTAAATAACGCGAAATAGTATAAATGCGTAAACAAATTTAAAAAAATCACGCTTGGAGCACAGATTATGAAACAATTTCCAGCACATTGAGAATAGCCTCGATAGACATCGCCTTTAAATAACGCGAAATAGTATAAATCTGTAAATAAATGCAAAAAATCACGCGTGGAGCACAGATTATGAAACAATTTCCAGCACATTGAGAATAGCCTCGATAGACATCGCCTTTAAATAACGCGAAATAGTATAAATCTGTAAATAAATGCAAAAAAATCACGCGTGGAGCACAGATTATGAAACAATTTCCAGCACATTGAGAATAGCATCGATAGACATCGCCTTTAAATAACGCGAAATAGTATAAATCTGTAAATAAATGCAAAAAAATCACGCGTGGAGCACAGATTATGAAACAATTTCCAGCACATTGAGAATAGCCCCGATAGACATCACCTTTAAATAACGCGAAATAGAATAAATATGTAAACAAATTGAAAAAAAAATCAAGATTGGAGCATAGATTGTGAAACAATTTCCAGCACATTGAAATTAGTCTCGATAGACATCGCCTTTAAATAACGCGAAATAGTATAAATCCGTAAACAAATTAAAAAAAAAACACGCGTGGAGCACACATTATGAAACAATTTCCAGCACATTGAGAATAGTTTCGATAGACATCACCTTTAAATAACGCGAAAAAGTATTATATATCCGTAAGCAAATTTAAAAATATCACGCGTGGAGCACAGATTATGAAACAATTTCCAGCACATTGAGAATAGCCTCGATAGATATCACCTTTAAATAACGCGAAATATTATAAATGCGTAAACAATTTTTAAAAAAATCAAGCGTGGAGCACAGATTATGAAAAAATTTACAGCATATTGAGAAAAGCCTCGATAGACATCGCCTTTAAATAACGCCAAATCTTATAAATTTGTAAATAAATTTAAAGAAATCACGCGTGGAGCACAGATTATGAAACAATTTCCAGCACATTGAGAATAGTCTCGACATACATCGCCTTTAAATACGCAAAATAGTATAAATCCGTAAACAAATTCAAAAATTCACGCGTGGAGCACAGATTATGAAACAATTTCCAGCACATTGAGAATAGCCTCGATAGTCATCGCCTTTAAATAACGCGAAATAGTATAAATGCATAAACAAATTAAAAAAAATCACGCTTGGAGCACAGATTATGAAACAATTTCCAGTACATTGAGAATAGCCTCGATAGACATCGTCTTTAAATAACGCGAAATCTTATAAATTTGTAAATAAATTTTAAAAAATCACGCGTGGAGCACAGATTATGAAACAATTTCCAGCACATTGAGAATAGCCTCGATAGACGTCGCCTTTAAATAACGCGAAATAGTATAAATCTGTAAATAAATGCAAAAAAATCACGCGTGGAGCACAGATTATGAAACAATTTCCAGCACATTGAGAATAGCCCCGATAGACATCACCTTTAAATAACGCGAAATAGAATAAATATATAAACAAATTGAAAAAAAATCAAGATTGGAGCATAGATTGTGAAACAATTTCCAGCACATTGAAAATAGTCTCGATAGACATCGCCCTTAAATAACGCGAAATAGTATAAATCCGTAAACAAATTAAAAAAAAACACGCGTGGAGCACAGATTATGAAACAATTTCCAGCACATTGAGAATAGCTTCGATAGACATCACCTTTAAATAACGCGAAAAAGTATTATATATCCGTAAAGAAATTTAAAAATATCACGCGTGGAGCACAGATTATGAAACAATTTCCAGTACATTGAGAATAGCCTCGATAGACATCGTCTTTAAATAACGCGAAATCTTATAAATTTGTAAATAAATTTTAAAAAATCACGCGTGGAGCACAGATTATGAAACAATTTCCAGCACATTGAGAATAGCCTCGATAGACGTCGCCTTTAAATAACGCGAAATAGTATAAATCTGTAAATAAATGCAAAAAAATCACGCGTGGAGCACAGATTATGAAACAATTTCCAGCACATTGAGAATAGCCTCGATAGGCATCACCTTTAAATAACGCGAAATAGTATAAATATGTAAACAAATTGAAAAAAAAATCAAGATTGGAGCATAGATTGTGAAACAATTTCCTGCACATTGAAAATAGTCTCGATAGACATCGCCTTTAAATAACGCGAAATAGTATAAATGCGTAAACAATTTTTTAAAAAAATCAAGCGTGGAGCACAGATTATGAAACAATTTCCAGCATATTGAGAATAGCCTCGATAGACATCGCCTTTAAATAACGCGAAATCTTATAAATTTGTAAATAAATTTAAAGAAATCACGCGTGGAGCACAGATTATGAAACAATTTCCAGCACATTGAGAATAGTCTCGATAGACATCGCCTTTAAATACGCAAAATAGTATAAATCCGTAAACAAATTCAAAAATTCACGCGTGGAGCACAGATTATGAAACAATTTCCAGCACATTGAGAATAGCCTCGATAGGCATCACCTTTAAATAACGCGAAATAGTATAAATATGTAAACAAATTGAAAAAAAAATCAAGATTGGAGCATAGATTGTGAAACAATTTCCTGCACATTGAAAATAGTCTCGATAGACATCGCCTTTAAATAACGCGAAATAGTATAAATCTGTAAATAAAATTGAAAAAAAAAATCACGCTTGGAGCAGAGATTGTGAAACAATTTCCAGCACATTGAGAATAGCTTCGATAGACATCACCTTTAAATAACGCGAAAAGTATAAATCTGTAAACAATTTGATAAAAAAAAAAAAAAAAAAAAAAAAAAAAAAAAAAAAAAAATCACGCTTGGGGTATAAATTGTGAAACAATTTCCAGCACATTGAAAATAGTCTCGATAGATATCGCCTTTAAATAACACGAAATTATATAAATCCGTAAAAAAAATTTTTAAAAATCACGCGTGGAGCACAGATTGTGAAACAATTTCCAGCACATTGAGAATAGCCTCGATAGACATCGCCTTTAAATAACGCGAAGTAGTATAAATGCGTAAAAAAATTTAAAAAAATCACGCTTGGAGTACAGATTATGAAACAATTTCCAGCACATTGAGAATAGCCTCGATAGACATCGCCTTTAAATAACGCGAAATAGTATAAATCTGTAAATAAATTTGAAAAAAAAAATCACGCTTGGAGCAGAGATTGTGAAACAATTTCCAGCACATTGAGAATAGCTTCGATAGACTTCACCTTTAAATAACGCGAAAAGTATAAATCTGTAAACAATTTGATAAAAAAAAAAAAAAAAAAAAAAAAAAAAAAAAAAAAAATCACGCTTGGGGTATAAATTGTGAAACAATTTCCAGCACATTGAAAATAGTCTCGATAGACACCACCTTTAAATAACTCGAAATAGTATAAATCCGTAAACAAATTTAAAAAAATCACGCGTGGACCACAGATTATGAAACAATTTCCAGCACATTGAGAATAGCCTTTATAGACATCACCTTTAAATAACGCGAAATAGTATAAATGCGTAAAAAAATTTAAAAAATCACGCTTGGAGCACAGATTATGAAACAATTTCCAGCACATTGAGAATAGCCTCGATAGACATCGCCTTTAAATAACGCGAAATAGTATAAATCTGTAAATAAATATGAAAAAAAAAATCACGCTTGGAGCAGAGATTGTGAAACAATTTCCAGCACATTGAGAATAGCTTCGATAGACTTCACCTTTAAATAACGCGGAATATTATAAATCCGAAAACAAATTCAAAAAAATCACGCGTGGAGCACAGATTATGAAACAATTTCAGCACATTGAGAATAGCCTCGATAGACATCACCTTTAAATAACGCGAAATCTTATAAATTTGTAAATAAATTTAAAGAAATCACGCGTGGAGCACAGATTATGAAACAATTTCCAGCACATTGAGAATAGTCTCGATAGACATCGCCTTTAAATACGCAAAATAGTATAAATCCGTAAACAAATTCAAAAATTCACGCGTGGAGCACAGATTATGAAACAATTTCCAGCACATTGAGAATAGCCTCGATAGGCATCACCTTTAAATAACGCGAAATAGTATAAATATGTAAACAAATTGAAAAAAAAAATCAAGATTGGAGCATAGATTGTGAAACAATTTCCTGCACATTGAAAATAGTCTCGATAGACATCGCCTTTAAATAACGCGAAATAGTATAAATCTGTAAATAAAATTGAAAAAAAAAAATCACGCTTGGAGCAGAGATTGTGAAACAATTTCCAGTACATTGAGAATAGCCTCGATAGACATCGTCTTTAAATAACGCGAAATCTTATAAATTTGTAAATAAATTTTAAAAAATCACGCGTGGAGCACAGATTATGAAACAATTTCCAGCACATTGAGAATAGCCTCGATAGACGTCGCCTTTAAATAACGCGAAATAGTATAAATCTGTAAATAAATGCAAAAAAATCACGCGTGGAGCACAGATTATGAAACAATTTCCAGCACATTGAGAATAGCCTCGATAGATATCACGTTTAAATAACGCGAAATAGTATAAATGCGTAAACAATTTTTAAAAAAAATCAAGCGTGGAGCACAGATTATGAAACAATTTCCAGCATATTGAGAATAGCCTCGATAGACATCGCCTTTAAATAACGCGAAATCTTATAAATTTGTAAATAAATTTAAAGAAATCACGCGTGGAGCACAGATTATGAAACAATTTCCAGCACATTGAGAATAGTCTCGATAGACATCGCCTTTAAATACGCAAAATAGTATAAATCCGTAAACAAATTCAAAAATTCACGCGTGGAGCACAGATTATGAAACAATTTCCAGCACATTGAG
The DNA here is from genome assembly GCA_963932465.1 of Maratus speciosus. Lineage (NCBI taxonomy): Eukaryota > Metazoa > Arthropoda > Arachnida > Araneae > Salticidae > Maratus > Maratus speciosus. The sequence continues at coordinate 229,522 of CAWVRF010001553.1, forward strand.
AATAGCCTCGATAGGCATCACCTTTAAATAACGCGAAATAGTATAAATATGTAAACAAATTGAAAAAAAAATCAAGATTGGAGCATAGATTGTGAAACAATTTCCTGCACATTGAAAATAGTCTCGATAGACATCGCCTTTAAATAACGCGAAATAGTATAAATCTGTAAATAAAATTGAAAAAAAAAATGACGCTTGGAGCAGAGATTGTGAAACAATTTCCAGCACATTGAGAATAGCTTCGATAGACATCACCTTTAAATAACGCGAAAAGTATAAATCTGTAAACAATTTGATAAAAAAAAAAAAAAAAAAAAAAAAAAAAAAAAATCACGCTTGGGGTATAAATTGTGAAACAATTTCCAGCACATTGAAAATAGTCTCGATAGATATCGCCTTTAAATAACACGAAATTATATAAATCCGTAAAAAAAATTTTAAAAAATCACGCGTGGAGCACAGATTATGAAACAATTTCCAGCACATTGAGAATAGCCTCGATAGACATCACCTTTAAATAACGCGAAATAGTATAAATATGTAAACAACTTGAAAAAAAAATCAAGATTGGAGCATAGATTGTGAAACAATTTCCAGCACATTGAAAATAGTCTCGATAGACATCGCCTTTAAATAACGCGGAATATTATAAATCCGAAAACAAATTCAAAAAAATCACGCGTGGAGCACAGATTATGAAACAATTTCCAGCACATTGAGAATAGCCTCGATAGACATCGCCTTTAAATAACGCGAAATAGTATAAATCTGTAAATAAATTTGAAAAAAAAAAATCACGCTTGGAGCAGAGATTGTGAAACAATTTCCAGCACATTGAGAATAGCTTCGATAGACTTCACCTTTAAATAACGCGAAAAGTATAAATCTGTAAACAATTTGATAAAAAAAAAAAAAAAAAAAAAAAAAAAAATCACGCTTGGGGTATAAATTGTGAAACAATTTCCAGCACATCGAAAATAGTCTCAATAGATATCGCCTTTAAATAACGCGAAATAGTATAAATCCATAAACAAATTTAAAAAAATCACGCGTGGACCACAGATTATGGAACAATTTCCAGCACATTGAGAATAGCCTCGATAGACATCACCTTTAAATAACGCGAAATAGTATAAATGCGTAAACAAATTTAAAAAAATCACGCTTGGAGCACAGATTATGAAACAATTTCCAGCACATTGAGAATAGCCTCGATAGACATCGCCTTTAAATAACGCGAAATAGTATAAATCTGTAAATAAATGCAAAAAATCACGCGTGGAGCACAGATTATGAAACAATTTCCAGCACATTGAGAATAGCCTCGATAGACATCGCCTTTAAATAACGCGAAATAGTATAAATCTGTAAATAAATGCAAAAAAATCACGCGTGGAGCACAGATTATGAAACAATTTCCAGCACATTGAGAATAGCATCGATAGACATCGCCTTTAAATAACGCGAAATAGTATAAATCTGTAAATAAATGCAAAAAAATCACGCGTGGAGCACAGATTATGAAACAATTTCCAGCACATTGAGAATAGCCCCGATAGACATCACCTTTAAATAACGCGAAATAGAATAAATATGTAAACAAATTGAAAAAAAAATCAAGATTGGAGCATAGATTGTGAAACAATTTCCAGCACATTGAAATTAGTCTCGATAGACATCGCCTTTAAATAACGCGAAATAGTATAAATCCGTAAACAAATTAAAAAAAAAACACGCGTGGAGCACACATTATGAAACAATTTCCAGCACATTGAGAATAGTTTCGATAGACATCACCTTTAAATAACGCGAAAAAGTATTATATATCCGTAAGCAAATTTAAAAATATCACGCGTGGAGCACAGATTACGAAACAATTTCCAGCACATTGAGAATAGCCTCGATAGATATCACCTTTAAATAACGCGAAATATTATAAATGCGTAAACAATTTTTAAAAAAATCAAGCGTGGAGCACAGATTATGAAAAAATTTACAGCATATTGAGAAAAGCCTCGATAGACATCGCCTTTAAATAACGCCAAATCTTATAAATTTGTAAATAAATTTAAAGAAATCACGCGTGGAGCACAGATTATGAAACAATTTCCAGCACATTGAGAATAGTCTCGACATACATCGCCTTTAAATACGCAAAATAGTATAAATCCGTAAACAAATTCAAAAATTCACGCGTGGAGCACAGATTATGAAACAATTTCCAGCACATTGAGAATAGCCTCGATAGTCATCGCCTTTAAATAACGCGAAATAGTATAAATGCATAAACAAATTAAAAAAAATCACGCTTGGAGCACAGATTATGAAACAATTTCCAGTACATTGAGAATAGCCTCGATAGACATCGTCTTTAAATAACGCGAAATCTTATAAATTTGTAAATAAATTTTAAAAAATCACGCGTGGAGCACAGATTATGAAACAATTTCCAGCACATTGAGAATAGCCTCGATAGACGTCGCCTTTAAATAACGCGAAATAGTATAAATCTGTAAATAAATGCAAAAAAATCACGCGTGGAGCACAGATTATGAAACAATTTCCAGCACATTGAGAATAGCCCCGATAGACATCACCTTTAAATAACGCGAAATAGAATAAATATATAAACAAATTGAAAAAAAATCAAGATTGGAGCATAGATTGTGAAACAATTTCCAGCACATTGAAAATAGTCTCGATAGACATCGCCCTTAAATAACGCGAAATAGTATAAATCCGTAAACAAATTAAAAAAAAACACGCGTGGAGCACAGATTATGAAACAATTTCCAGCACATTGAGAATAGCTTCGATAGACATCACCTTTAAATAACGCGAAAAAGTATTATATATCCGTAAAGAAATTTAAAAATATCACGCGTGGAGCACAGATTATGAAACAATTTCCAGTACATTGAGAATAGCCTCGATAGACATCGTCTTTAAATAACGCGAAATCTTATAAATTTGTAAATAAATTTTAAAAAATCACGCGTGGAGCACAGATTATGAAACAATTTCCAGCACATTGAGAATAGCCTCGATAGACGTCGCCTTTAAATAACGCGAAATAGTATAAATCTGTAAATAAATGCAAAAAAATCACGCGTGGAGCACAGATTATGAAACAATTTCCAGCACATTGAGAATAGCCTCGATAGATATCACGTTTAAATAACGCGAAATAGTATAAATGCGTAAACAATTTTTAAAAAAAATCAAGCGTGGAGCACAGATTATGAAACAATTTCCAGCATATTGAGAATAGCCTCGATAGACATCGCCTTTAAATAACGCGAAATCTTATAAATTTGTAAATAAATTTAAAGAAATCACGCGTGGAGCACAGATTATGAAACAATTTCCAGCACATTGAGAATAGTCTCGATAGACATCGCCTTTAAATACGCAAAATAGTATAAATCCGTAAACAAATTCAAAAATTCACGCGTGGAGCACAGATTATGAAACAATTTCCAGCACATTGAGAATAGCCTCGATAGGCATCACCTTTAAATAACGCGAAATAGTATAAATATGTAAACAAATTGAAAAAAAAATCAAGATTGGAGCATAGATTGTGAAACAATTTCCTGCACATTGAAAATAGTCTCGATAGACATCGCCTTTAAATAACGCGAAATAGTATAAATCTGTAAATAAAATTGAAAAAAAAAATCACGCTTGGAGCAGAGATTGTGAAACAATTTCCAGCACATTGAGAATAGCTTCGATAGACATCACCTTTAAATAACGCGAAAAGTATAAATCTGTAAACAATTTGATAAAAAAAAAAAAAAAAAAAAAAAAAAAAAAAAAAAAAATCACGCTTGGGGTATAAATTGTGAAACAATTTCCAGCACATTGAAAATAGTCTCGATAGATATCGCCTTTAAATAACACGAAATTATATAAATCCGTAAAAAAAATTTTAAAAAATCACGCGTGGAGCACAGATTGTGAAACAATTTCCAGCACATTGAGAATAGCCTCGATAGACATCGCCTTTAAATAACGCGAAATAGTATAAATGCGTAAAAAAATTTAAAAAAATCACGCTTGGAGTACAGATTATGAAACAATTTCCAGCACATTGAGAATAGCCTCGATAGACATCGCCTTTAAATAACGCGAAATAGTATAAATCTGTAAATAAATTTGAAAAAAAAAATCACGCTTGGAGCAGAGATTGTGAAACAATTTCCAGCACATTGAGAATAGCTTCGATAGACTTCACCTTTAAATAACGCGAAAAGTATAAATCTGTAAACAATTTGATAAAAAAAAAAAAAAAAAAAAAAAAAAAAAAAAAAAAATCACGCTTGGGGTATAAATTGTGAAACAATTTCCAGCACATTGAAAATAGTCTCGATAGACACCACCTTTAAATAACTCGAAATAGTATAAATCCGTAAACAAATTTAAAAAAATCACGCGTGGACCACAGATTATGAAACAATTTCCAGCACATTGAGAATAGCCTTTATAGACATCACCTTTAAATAACGCGAAATAGTATAAATGCGTAAAAAAATTTAAAAAATCACGCTTGGAGCACAGATTATGAAACAATTTCCAGCACATTGAGAATAGCCTCGATAGACATCGCCTTTAAATAACGCGAAATAGTATAAATCTGTAAATAAATATGAAAAAAAAAATCACGCTTGGAGCAGAGATTGTGAAACAATTTCCAGCACATTGAGAAAAGCTTCGATAGACTTCACCTTTAAATAACGCGGAATATTATATATCCGAAAACAAATTCAAAAAAATCACGCGTGGAGCACAGATTATGAAACAATTTCAGCACATTGAGAATAGCCTCGATAGACATCACCTTTAAATAACGCGAAATAGTATAAATATGTAAACAAATTGAAAAAAAAATCAAGATTGGAGCATAGATTGTGAAACAATTTCCAGCACATTGAAAATAGTCTCGATAGACATCGCCTTTAAATAACGTGGAATATTATAAATCCGTAAACAAATTAAAAAAAATAACGCGTGGAGCACAGATTATGAAACAATTTCCAGATCATTGAGAATAGCCTCCATTGACATCACATTTAAATAACCCGAAATAGTATAAATCCATAAACAAATTTAAAAAAATCACGCGTGGACCACAGATTATGGAACAATTTCCAGCACATTGAGAATAGCCTCGATAGACATCACCTTTAAATAACGCGAAATAGTATAAATATGTAAACAAATTGAAAAAAAAATCAAGATTGGAGCATAGATTGTGAAACAATTTCCAGCACATTGAAAATAGTCTCGATAGACATCGCCTTTAAATAACGTGGAATATTATAAATCCGTAAACAAATTAAAAAAAATAACGCGTGGAGCACAGATTATGAAACAATTTCCAGATCATTGAGAATAGCCTCCATTGACATCACATTTAAATAACCCGAAATAGTATAAATCCATAAACAAATTTAAAAAAATCACGCGTGGACCACAGATTATGAAACAATTTCCAGCACATTGAGAATAGCCTCGATAGGCATCACCTTTAAATAACGCGAAATAGTATAAATATGTAAACAAATTGAAAAAAAAATCAAGATTGGAGCATAGATTGTGAAACAATTTCCTGCACATTGAAAATAGTCTCGATAGACATCGCCTTTAAATAACGCGAAATAGTATAAATCTGTAAATAAAATTGAAAAAAAAAAAATCACGCTTGGAGCAGAGATTGTGAAACAATTTCCAGCACATTGAGAATAGCTTCGATAGACATCACCTTTAAATAACGCGAAAAGTATAAATCTGTAAACAATTTGATAAAAAAAAAAAAAAAAAAAAAAAAAAAAAATCACGCTTGGGGTATAAATTGTGAAACAATTTCCAGCACATTGAAAATAGTCTCGATAGATATCGCCTTTAAATAACACGAAATTATATAAATCCGTAAAAAAAATTTTAAAAAATCACGCGTGGAGCACAGATTGTGAAACAATTTCCAGCACATTGAGAATAGCCTCGATAGACATCGCCTTTAAATAACGCGAAATAGTATAAATGCGTAAAACAATTTAAAAAAATCACGCTTGGAGTACAGATTATGAAACAATTTCCAGCACATTGAGAATAGCCTCGATAGACATCGCCTTTAAATAACGCGAAATAGTATAAATCTGTAAATAAATTTGAAAAAAAAAATCACGCTTGGAGCAGAGATTGTGAAACAATTTCCAGCACATTGAGAATAGCTTCGATAGACTTCACCTTTAAATAACGCGAAAAGTATAAATCTGTAAACAATTTGATAAAAAAAAAAAATCACGCTTGGGGTATAAATTGTGAAACAATTTCCAGCACATTGAAAATAGTCTCGATAGACACCACCTTTAAATAACTCGAAATAGTATAAATCCGTAAACAAATTTAAAAAAATCACGCGTGGACCACAGATTATGAAACAATTTCCAGCACATTGAGAATAGCCTTTATAGACATCACCTTTAAATAACGCGAAATAGTATAAATGCGTAAAAAAATTTAAAAAATCACGCTTGGAGCACAGATTATGAAACAATTTCCAGCACATTGAGAATAGCCTCGATAGACATCGCCTTTAAATAACGCGAAATAGTATAAATCTGTAAATAAATATGAAAAAAAAATCACGCTTGGAGCAGAGATTGTGAAACAATTTCCAGCACATTGAGAATAGCTTCGATAGACTTCACCTTTAAATAACGCGGAATATTATAAATCCGAAAACAAATTCAAAAAAATCACGCGTGGAGCACAGATTATGAAACAATTTCAGCACATTGAGAATAGCCTCGATAGACATCACCTTTAAATAACGCGAAATAGTATAAATATGTAAACAAATTGAAAAAAAAATCAAGATTGGAGCATAGATTGTGAAACAATTTCCAGCACATTGAAAATAGTCTCGATAGACATCGCCTTTAAATAACGTGGAATATTATAAATCCGTAAACAAATTAAAAAAAATAACGCGTGGAGCACAGATTATGAAACAATTTCCAGATCATTGAGAATAGCCTCCATTGACATCACATTTAAATAACCCGAAATAGTATAAATCCATAAACAAATTTAAAAAAATCACGCGTGGACCACAGATTATGGAACAATTTCCAGCACATTGAGAATAGCCTCGATAGACATCACCTTTAAATAACGCGAAATAGTATAAATATGTAAACAAATTGAAAAAAAAATCAAGATTGGAGCATAGATTGTGAAACAATTTCCAGCACATTGAAAATAGTCTCGATAGACATCGCCTTTAAATAACGCGAAATAGTATAAATCTGTAAACAAATTAAAAAAAAACACGCGTGGAGCACAGATTATGAAACAATTTCCAGTACATTGAGAATAGCTTCGATAGACATCACCTTTAAATAACGCGAAAAAGTATTATATATCCGTAAACAAATTTAAAAATATCACGCGTGGAGCACAGATTATGAAACAATTTCCAGCACATTGAGAATAGCCTCGATAGATATCACCTTTAAATAACGCGAAATAGTATAAATGCGTAAACAATTTAAAAAAGAAATCAAGCGTGGAGCACAGATTATGAAACAATTTCCAGCATATTGAGAATAGCCTCGATAGACATCGCCTTTAAATAACGCGAAATCTTATAAATTTGTAAATAAATTTAAAGAAATCACGCGTGGAGCACAGATTATGAAACAATTTCCAGCACATTGAGAATAGTCTCGATAGTCATCGCCTTTAAATACGCAAAATAGTATAAATCCGTAAACAAATTCAAAAATTCACGCGTGGAGCACAGATTATGAAACAATTTCCAGCACATTGAGAATAGCCTCGATAGACATCACCTTTAAATAACGCGAAATAGTATAAATATGTAAACAAATTGAAAAAAAATCAAGATTGGAGCATAGATTGTGAAACAATTTCCAGCACATTGAAAATAGTCTCGATAGACATCGCCTTTAAATAACGCGGAATATTATAAATCCGAAAACAAATTCAAAAAAATCACGCGTGGAGCACAGATTATGAAACAATTTCCAGCACATTGAGAATAGCCTCGATAGACATCGCCTTTAAATAACGCGAAATAGTATAAATCTGTAAATAAATTTGAAAAAAAAAATCACGCTTGGAGCAGAGATTGTGAAACAATTTCCAGCACTTTGAGAATAGCTTCGATAGACTTCACCTTTAAATAACGCGAAAAGTATAAATCTGTAAACAATTTGATTAAAAAAAAAAAAAAAAAAAATCACGCTTGGGGTATAAATTGTGAAACAATTTCCAGCACATTGAAAATAGTCTCGATAGACATCGCCTTTAAATAACGCGGAATATTATAAATCCGAAAACAAATTAAAAAAAATCACGCGTGGAGCACAGATTATGAAACAATTTCAGCACATTGAGAATAGCCTCGATAGACATCACCTTTAAATAACGCGAAATAGTATAAATGCGTAAACAAATTTAAAAAAATCACGCTTGGAGCACAGATTATGAAACAATTTCCAGCACATTGAGAATAGCCTCGATAGACATCGCCTTTAAATAACGCGAAATAGTATAAATCTGTAAATAAATGCAAACAATCACGCGTGGAGCACAGATTATGAAACAATTTCCAGCACATTGAGAATAGCCTCGATAGACATCGCCTTTAAATAACGCGAAATAGTATAAATCTGTAAATAAATGCAAAAAAATCACGCGTGGAGCACAGATTATGAAACAATTTCCAGCACATTGAGAATAGCATCGATAGACATCGCCTTTAAATAACGCGAAATAGTATAAATCTGTAAATAAATGCAAAAAAATCACGCATGGAGCACAGATTATGAAACAATTTCCAGCACATTGAGAATAGCCCCGATAGACATCACCTTTAAATAACGCGAAATAGAATAAATATGTAAACAAATTGAAAAAAAAATCAAGATTGGAGCATAGATTGTGAAACAATTTCCAGCACATTGAAATTAGTCTCGATAGACATCGCCTTTAAATAACGCGAAATAGTATAAATCCGTAAACAAATTTAAAAAAAACACGCGTGGAGCACACATTATGAAACAATTTCCAGCACATTGAGAATAGCTTCGATAGACATCACCTTTAAATAACGCGAAAAAGTATTATATATCCGTAAGCAAATTTAAAAATATCACGCGTGGAGCACAGATTATGAAACAATTTCCAGCACATTGAGAATAGCCTCGATAGATATCACCCTTAAATAACGCGAAATATTATAAATGCGTAAACAATTTTTAAAAAAATCAAGCGTGGAGCACAGATTATGAAAAAATTTACAGCATATTGAGAAAAGCCTCGATAGACATCGCCTTTAAATAACGCGAAATCTTATAAATATGTAAATAAATTTAAAGAAATCACGCGTGGAGCACAGATTATGAAACAATTTCCAGCACATTGAGAATAGTCTCGACATACATCGCCTTTAAATACGCAAAATAGTATAAATCCGTAAACAAATTAAAAAATTCACGCGTGGAGCACAGATTATGAAACAATTTCCAGTACATTGAGAATAGCCTCGATAGACATCGTCTTTAAATAACGCGAAATCTTATAAATTTGTAAATAAATTTTAAAAAAATCACGCGTGGAGCACAGATTATGAAACAATTTCCAGCACATTGAGAATAGCCTCGATAGACATCGCCTTTAAATAACGCGAAATAGTATAAATCTGTAAATAAATGCAAAAAAATCACGCGTGGAGCACAGATTATGAAACAATTTCCAGCACATTGAGAATAGCCTCGATAGACATCGCCTTTAAATAACGCGAAATAGTATAAATCTGTAAATAAATGCAAAAAAATCACGCGTGGAGCACAGATTATGGAACAATTTCCAGCACATTGAGAATAGCCTCGATAGACATCACCTTTAAATAACGCGAAATAGTATAAATATGTAAACAAATTGAAAAAAAAATCAAGATTGGAGCATAGATTGTGAAACAATTTCCAGCACATTGAAAATAGTCTCGATAGACATCGCCTTTAAATAACGCGAAATAGTATAAATCTGTAAACAAATTAAAAAAAAAACACGCGTGGAGCACAGATTATGAAACAATTTCCAGCACATTGAGAATAGCTTCGATAGACATCACCTTTAAATAACGCGAAAAAGTATTATATATCCGTAAACAAATTTAAAAATATCACGCGTGGAGCACAGATTATGAAACAATTTCCAGCACATTGAGAATAGCCTCGATAGATATCACCTTTAAATAACGCGAAATAGTATAAATGAGTAAACAATTTAAAAAAAATCAAGCGTGGAGCACAGATTATGAAACAATTTCCAGCATATTGAGAATAGCCTCGATAGACATCGCCTTTAAATAACGCGAAATCTTATAAATTTGTAAATAAATTTAAAGAAATCACGCGTGGAGCACAGATTATGAAACAATTTCCAGCACATTGAGAATAGCCTCGATAGACATCACCTTTAAATAACGCGAAATAGTATAAATATGTAAACAAATTGAAAAAAAATCAAGATTGGAGCATAGATTGTGAAACAATTTCCAGCACATTGAAAATAGTCTCGATAGACATCGCCTTTAAATAACGCGGAATATTATAAATCCGAAAACAAATTCAAAAAAATCACGCGTGGAGCACAGATTATGAAACAATTTCCAGCACATTGAGAATAGCCTCGATAGACATCGCCTTTAAATAACGCGAAATAGTATAAATCTGTAAATAAATTTGAAAAAAAAAATCTCGCTTGGAGCAGAGATTGTGAAACAATTTCCAGCACTTTGAGAATAGCTTCGATAGACTTCACCTTTAAATAACGCGAAAAGTATAAATCTGTAAACAATTTGATTAAAAAAAAAAAAAAAAAAAATCACGCTTGGGGTATAAATTGTGAAACAATTTCCAGCACATTGAAAATAGTCTCGATAGACATCGCCTTTAAATAACGCGGAATATTATAAATCCGAAAACAAATTAAAAAAAAAATCACGCGTGGAGCACAGATTATGAAACAATTTCAGCACATTGAGAATAGCCTCGATAGACATCACCTTTAAATAACGCGAAATAGTATAAATGCGTAAACAAATTTAAAAAAATCACGCTTGGAGCACAGATTATGAAACAATTTCCAGCACATTGTGAATAGCCTCGATAGACATCGCCTTTAAATAACGCGAAATAGTATAAATCTGTAAATAAATGCAAAAAAATCACGCGTGGAGCACAGATTATGAAACAATTTCCAGCACATTGAGAATAGCCTCGATAGACATCGCCTTTAAATAACGCGAAATAGTATAAATCTGTAAATAAATGCAAAAAAATCACGCGTGGAGCACAGATTATGAAACAATTTCCAGCACATTGAGAATAGCCTCGATAGACATCGCCTTTAAATAACGCGAAATAGTATAAATCTGTAAATAAATGCAAAAAAATCACGCGTGGAGCACAGATTATGAAACAATTTCCAGCATATTGAGAATAGCCTCGATAGACATCGCCTTTAAATAACGCGAAATCTTATAAATCCGTAAACAAATTTAAAGAAATCACGCGTGGAGCACAGATTATGAAACAATTTCCAGCACATTGAGAATAGCCTCGATAGACATCACCTTTAAATAACGCGAAATAGTATAAATATGTAAACAAATTGAAAAAAAATCAAGATTGGAGCATAGATTGTGAAACAATTTCCAGCACATTGAAAATAGTCTCGATAGACATCGCCTTTAAATAACGCGGAATATTATAAATCCGAAAACAAATTCAAAAAAATCACGCGTGGAGCACAGATTATGAAACAATTTCCAGCACATTGAGAATAGCCTCGATAGACATCGCCTTTAAATAACGCGAAATAGTATAAATCTGTAAATAAATTTGAAAAAAAAAAATCTCGCTTGGAGCAGAGATTGTGAAACAATTTCCAGCACTTTGAGAATAGCTTCGATAGACTTCACCTTTAAATAACGCGAAAAGTATAAATCTGTAAACAATTTGATTAAAAAAAAAAAAAAAAAAAAAATCACGCTTGGGGTATAAATTGTGAAACAATTTCCAGCACATTGAAAATAGTCTCGATAGACATCGCCTTTAAATAACGCGGAATATTATAAATCCGAAAACAAATTAAAAAAAAATCACGCGTGGAGCACAGATTATGAAACAATTTCAGCACATTGAGAATAGCCTCGATAGACATCACCTTTAAATAACGCGAAATAGTATAAATGCGTAAACAAATTTAAAAAAATCACGCTTGGAGCACAGATTATGAAACAATTTCCAGCACATTGAGAATAGCCTCGATAGACATCGCCTTTAAATAACGCGAAATAGTATAAATCTGTAAATAAATGCAAAAAAATCACGCGTGGAGCACAGATTATGAAACAATTTCCAGCACATTGAGAATAGCCTCGATAGACATCGCCTTTAAATAACGCGAAATAGTATAAATCTGTAAATAAATGCAAAAAAATCACGCGTGGAGCACAGATTATGAAACAATTTCCAGCACATTGAGAATAGCATCGATAGACATCGCCTTTAAATAACGCGAAATAGTATAAATCTGTAAATAAATGCAAAAAAATCACGCATGGAGCACAGATTATGAAACAATTTCCAGCACATTGAGAATAGCCCCGATAGACATCACCTTTAAATAACGCGAAATAGTATAAATCTGTAAATAAATGCAAAAAAATCACGCGTGGAGCACAGATTATGAAACAATTTCCAGCACATTGAGAATAGCCTCGATAGACATCGCCTTTAAATAACGCGAAATAGTATAAATCTGTAAATAAAGGCAAAAAAATCACGCGTGGAGCACAGATTATGGAACAATTTCCAGCACATTGAGAATAGCCTCGATAGACATCACCTTTAAATAACGCGAAATAGTATAAATATGTAAACAAATTGAAAAAAAAATCAAGATTGGAGCATAGATTGTGAAACAATTTCCAGCACATTGAAAATAGTCTCGATAGACATCGCCTTTAAATAACGCGAAATAGTATAAATCTGTAAACAAATTAAAAAAAAAACACGCGTGGAGCACAGATTATGAAACAATTTCCAGCACATTGAGAATAGCTTCGATAGACATCACCTTTAAATAACGCGAAAAAGTATTATATATCCGTAAACAAATTTAAAAATATCACGCGTGGAGCACAGATTATGAAACAATTTCCAGCACATTGAGAATAGCCTCGATAGATATCACCTTTAAATAACGCGAAATAGTATAAATGAGTAAACAATTTAAAAAAAAATCAAGCGTGGAGCACAGATTATGAAACAATTTCCAGCATATTGAGAATAGCCTCGATAGACATCGCCTTTAAATAACGCGAAATCTTATAAATTTGTAAATAAATTTAAAGAAATCACGCGTGGAGCACAGATTATGAAACAATTTCCAGCACATTGAGAATAGTCTCGATAGTCATCGCCTTTAAATACGCAAAATAGTATAAATCCGTAAACAAATTCAAAAATTCACGCGTGGAGCACAGATTATGAAACAATTTCCAGCACATTGAGAATAGCCTCGATAGACATCACCTTTAAATAACGCGAAATAGTATAAATATGTAAACAAATTGAAAAAAAATCAAGATTGGAGCATAGATTGTGAAACAATTTCCAGCACATTTAAAATAGTCTCGATAGACATCGCCTTTAAATAACGCGGAATATTATAAATCCGAAAACAAATTCAAAAAAATCACGCGTGGAGCACAGATTATGAAACAATTTCCAGCACATTGAGAATAGCCTCGATAGACATCGCCTTTAAATAACGCGAAATAGTATAAATCTGTAAATAAATTTGAAAAAAAAAATCACGCTTGGAGCAGAGATTGTGAAACAATTTCCAGCACTTTGAGAATAGCTTCGATAGACTTCACCTTTAAATAACGCGAAAAGTATAAATCTGTAAACAATTTGATTAAAAAAAAAAAAAAAAAAAATCACGCTTGGGGTATAAATTGTGAAACAATTTCCAGCACATTGAAAATAGTCTCGATAGACATCGCCTTTAAATAACGCGGAATATTATAAATCCGAAAACAAATTAAAAAAAAATCACGCGTGGAGCACAGATTATGAAACAATTTCAGCACATTGAGAATAGCCTCGATAGACATCACCTTTAAATAACGCGAAATAGTATAAATGCGTAAACAAATTTAAAAAAATCACGCTTGGAGCACAGATTATGAAACAATTTCCAGCACATTGAGAATAGCCTCGATAGACATCGCCTTTAAATAACGCGAAATAGTATAAATCTGTAAATAAATGCAAAAAAATCACGCGTGGAGCACAGATTATGAAACAATTTCCAGCACATTGAGAATAGCCTCGATAGACATCGCCTTTAAATAACGCGAAATAGTATAAATCTGTAAATAAATGCAAAAAAATCACGCGTGGAGCACAGATTAGGAAACAATTTCCAGCACATTGAGAATAGCATCGATAGACATCGCCTTTAAATAACGCGAAATAGTATAAATCTGTAAATAAATGCAAAAAAATCACGCATGGAGCACAGATTATGAAACAATTTCCAGCACATTGAGAATAGCCCCGATAGACATCACCTTTAAATAACGCGAAATAGAATAAATATGTAAACAAATTGAAAAAAAAATCAAGATTGGAGCATAGATTGTGAAACAATTTCCAGCACATTGAAATTAGTCTCGATAGACATCGCCTTTAAATAACGCGAAATAGTATAAATCCGTAAACAAATTAAAAAAAAAACACGCGTGGAGCACACATTATGAAACAATTTCCAGCACATTGAGAATAGCTTCGATAGACATCACCTTTAAATAACGCGAAAAAGTATTATATATCCGTAAGCAAATTTAAAAATATCACGCGTGGAGCACAGATTATGAAACAATTTCCAGCACATTGAGAATAGCCTCGATAGATATCACCTTTAAATAACGCGAAATATTATAAATGCGTAAACAATTTTTAAAAAAATCAAGCGTGGAGCACAGATTATGAAAAAATTTACAGCATATTGAGAAAAGCCTCGATAGACATCGCCTTTAAATAACGCGAAATCTTATAAATATGTAAATAAATTTAAAGAAATCACGCGTGGAGCACAGATTATGAAACAATTTCCAGCACATTGAGAATAGTCTCGACATACATCGCCTTTAAATACGCAAAATAGTATAAATCCGTAAACAAATTAAAAAATTCACGCGTGGAGCACAGATTATGAAACAATTTCCAGTACATTGAGAATAGCCTCGATAGACATCGTCTTTAAATAACGCGAAATCTTATAAATTTGTAAATAAATTTTAAAAAAATCACGCGTGGAGCACAGATTATGAAACAATTTCCAGCACATTGAGAATAGCCTCGATAGACATCGCCTTTAAATAACGCGAAATAGTATAAATCTGTAAATAAATGCAAAAAAATCACGCGTGGAGCACAGATTATGAAACAATTTCCAGCACATTGAGAATAGCCTCGATAGACATCGCCTTTAAATAACGCGAAATAGTATAAATCTGTAAATAAATGCAAAAAAATCACGCGTGGAGCACAGATTATGAAACAATTTCCAGCACATTGAGAATAGCCCCGATAGACATCACCTTTAAATAACGCGAAATAGAATAAATATATAAACAAATTGAAAAAAAATCAAGATTGGAGCATAGATTGTGAAACAATTTCCAGCACATTGAAAATAGTCTCGATAGACATCGCCCTTAAATAACGCGAAATAGTATAAATCCGTAAACAAATTAAAAAAAAACACGCGTGGAGCACAGATTATGAAACAATTTCCAGCACATTGAGAATAGCTTCGATAGACATCACCTTTAAATAACGCGAAAAAGTATTATATATCCGTAAAGAAATTTAAAAATATCACGCGTGGAGCACAGATTATGAAACAATTTCCAGCACATTGAGAATAGCCTCGATAGATATCACCTTTAAATAACGCGAAATAGTATAAATGCGTAAACAATTTTTAAAAAAAATCAAGCGTGGAGCACAGATTATGAAACAATTTCCAGCATATTGAGAATAGCCTCGATAGACATCGCCTTTAAATAACGCGAAATCTTATAAATTTGTAAATAAATTTAAAGAAATCACGCGTGGAGCACAGATTATGAAACAATTTCCAGCACATTGAGAATAGTCTCGATAGACATCGCCTTTAAATACGCAAAATAGTATAAATCCGTAAACAAATTCAAAAATTCTCGCGTGGAGCACAGATTATGAAACAATTTCAGCACATTGAGAATAGCCTCGATAGACATCACTTTTAAATAACGCGAAATAGTATAAATATGTAAACAAATTGAAAAAAAAATCAAGATTGGAGCATAGATTGTGAAACAATTTCCAGCACATTGAAAATAGTCTCGATAGACACCGTCTTTAAATAACTCGAAATAGTATAAATCCGTAAACAAATTTAAAAAAATCACGCGTGGACCACAGATTATGAAACAATTTCCAGCACATTGAGAATAGCCTCTATAGACATCACCTTTAAATAACGCGAAATAGTATAAATGCGTAAAAAAATTTAAGAAATTCACGCTTGGGGCACAGATTATGAAACAATTTCCAGCACATTGAGAATAGCCTCGATAGATATCGCCTTTAAACAACGCGAAATAGTATAAATCTGTAAAAAATTTGAAAAAAAAAATCACGCTTGGAGCAGAGATTGTGAAACAATTTCCAGCACATTGAGAATAGCTTCGATAGACTTCACCTTTAAATAACGCGAAAAGTATAAATCTGTAAACAATTTGATATTAAAAAAAAATCACGCTTGGGGTATAAATTGTGAAACAATTTCCAGCACATTGAAAATAGTCTCGATAGACATCGCCTTTAAATAACGCGGAATATTATAAATCCGAAAACAAATTCAAAAAAATCACGCGTGGAGCACAGATTATGAAACAATTTCAGCACATTGAGAATAGCCTCGATAGACATCACCTTTAAATGACGCGAAATAGTATAAATATGTAAACAAATTGAAAAAAAAATCAAGATTGGAGCATAGATTGTGAAACAATTTCCAGCACATTGAAAATAGTCTCGATAGACATCGCCTTTAAATAACGTGGAATATTATAAATCCGTAAACAAATTAAAAGAAATCACGCGTGGAGCACAGATTATGAAACAATTTCCAGATCATTGAGAATAGCCTCCATAGACATCACATTTAAATAACCCGAAATAGTATAAATCCATAAACAAATTTAAAAAAATAACGCGTGGACCACAGATTATGGAACAATTTCCAGCACATTGAGAATAGCCTCGATAGACCTCATCTTTAAATAAGGCGAAATAGTATAAATATGTAAACAAATTGAAAAAAAAAAATCAAGATTGGAGCATAGATTGTGAAACAATTTCCAGCACATTGAAAATAGTCTCGATAGACATCGCCTTTAAATAACGCGAAATAGTATAAATCTGTAAACAAATTAAAAAAAAACACGCGTGGAGCACAGATTATGAAACAATTTCCAGCACATTGAGAATAGCTTCGATAGACATCACCTTTAAATAACGCGAAAAAGTATTATATATCCGTAAACAAATTTAAAAATATCACGCGTGGAGCACAGATTATGAAACAATTTCCAGCACATTGAGAATAGCCTCGATAGATATCACCTTTAAATAACGCGAAATAGTATAAATGCGTAAACAATTTTTTAAAAAAATCAAGCGTGGAGCACAGATTATGAAACAATTTCCAGCATATTGAGAATAGCCTCGATAGACATCGCCTTTAAATAACGCGAAATCTTATAAATTTGTAAATAAATTTAAAGAAATCACGCGTGGAGCACAGATTATGAAACAATTTCCAGCACATTGAGAATAGTCTCGATAGTCATCGCCTTTAAATACGCAAAATAGTATAAATCCGTAAACAAATTCAAAAATTCACGCGTGGAGCACAGATTATGAAACAATTTCCAGCACATTGAGAATAGCCTCGATAGACATCGCCTTTAAATAACGCGAAATAGTATAAATCTGTAAATAAATTTGAAAAAAAAATCACGCTTGGAGCAGAGATTGTGAAACAATTTCCAGCACATTGAGAATAGCTTCGATAGACTTCACCTTTAAATAACGCGAAAAGTATAAATCTGTAAACAATTTGATAAAAAAAAAAAAAAAAAAAAAAAAAAAAAAAAAAAAAATCACGCTTGGGGTATAAATTGTGAAACAATTTCCAGCACATTGAAAATAGTCTCGATAGACATCGCCTTTAAATAACGCGGAATATTATAAATCCGAAAACAAATTCAAAAAAATCACGCGTGGAGCACAGATTATGAAACAATTTCAGCACATTGAGAATAGCCTCGATAGACATCACCTTTAAATAACGCGAAATAGTATAAATATGTAAACAAATTGAAAAAAAAAATCAAGATTGGAGCATAGATTGTGAAACAATTTCCAGCACATTGAAAATAGTCTCGATAGACATCGCCTTTAAATAACGTGGAATATTATAAATCCGTAAACAAATTAAAAAAATCACGCGTGGAGCACAGATTATGAAACAATTTTCAGATCATTGAGAATAGCCTCCATAGACATCACATTTAAATAACCCGAAATCGTATAAATCCATAAACAAATTTAAAAAAATCACGCGTGGACCACAGATTATGGAACAATTTCCAGCACATTGAGAATAGCCTCGATAGACATCACCTTTAAATAACGCGAAATAGTATAAATGCGTAAACAAATTTAAAAAAATCACGCTTGGAGCACAGATTATGAAACAATTTCCAGCACATTGAGAATAGCCTCGATAGACATCGCCTTTAAATAACGCGAAATAGTATAAATCTGTAAATAAATGCAAAAAAATCACGCGTGGAGCACAGATTATGAAACAATTTCCAGCACATTGAGAATAGCCTCGATAGACATCGCCTTTAAATAACGCGAAATAGTGTAAATCTGTAAATAAATGCAAAAAAATCACGCGTGGAGCACAGATTATGAAACAATTTCCAGCACATTGAGAATAGCATCGATAGACATCGCCTTTAAATAACGCGAAATAGTATAAATCTGTAAATAAATGCAAAAAAATCACGCGTGGAGCACAGATTATGAAACAATTTCCAGCACATTGAGAATAGCCCCGATAGACATCACCTTTAAATAACGCGAAATAGAATAAATATGTAAACAAATTGAAAAAAAAAATCAAGATTGGAGCATAGATTGTGAAACAATTTCCAGCACATTGAAATTAGTCTCGATAGACATCGCCTTTAAATAACGCGAAATAGTATAAATCCGTAAACAAATTAAAAAAAAAACACGCGTGGAGCACACATTATGAAACAATTTCCAGCACATTGAGAATAGCTTCGATAGACATCACCTTTAAATAACGCGAAAAAGTATTATATATCCGTAAGCAAATTTAAAAATATCACGCGTGGAGCACAGATTATGAAACAATTTCCAGCACATTGAGAATAGCCTCGATAGATATCACCTTTAAATAACGCGAAATATTATAAATGCGTAAACAATTTTTAAAAAAATCAAGCGTGGAGCACAGATTATGAAAAAATTTACAGCATATTGAGAAAAGCCTCGATAGACATCGCCTTTAAATAACGCGAAATCTTATAAATTTGTAAATAAATTTAAAGAAATCACGCGTGGAGCACAGATTATGAAACAATTTCTAGCACATTGAGAATAGTCTCGACATACATCGCCTTTAAATACGCAAAATAGTATAAATCCGTAAACAAATTCAAAAATTCACGCGTGGAGCACAGATTATGAAACAATTTCCAGTACATTGAGAATAGCCTCGATAGACATCGTCTTTAAATAAAGCGAAATCTTATAAATTTGTAAATAAATTTAAAAAAATCACGCGTGGATCACAGATTATGAAACAATTTCCAGCACATTGAGAATAGCCTCGATAGACATCGCCTTTAAATAACGCGAAATAGTATAAATCTGTAAATAAATGCAAAAAAATCACGCGTGGAGCACAGATTATGAAACAATTTCCAGCACATTGAGAATAGCCCCGATAGACATCACCTTTAAATAACGCGAAATAGAATAAATATATAAACAAATTGAAAAAAAATCAAGATTGGAGCATAGATTGTGAAACAATTTCCAGCACATTGAAAATAGTCTCGATAGACATCGCCCTTAAATAACGCGAAATAGTATAAATCCGTAAACAAATTAAAAAAAAAACACGCGTGGAGCACAGATTATGAAACAATTTCCAGCACATTGAGAATAGCTTCGATAGACATCACCTTTAAATAACGCGAAAAAGTATTATATATCCGTAAAGAAATTTAAAAATATCACGCGTGGAGCACAGATTATGAAACACTTTCCAGCACATTGAGAATAGCCTCGATAGATATCACCTTTAAATAACGCGAAATAGTATAAATGCGTAAACAATTTTTAAAAAAAATCAAGCGTGGAGCACAGATTATGAAACAATTTCCAGCATATTGAGAATAGCCTCGATAGACATCGCCTTTAAATAACGCGAAATCTTATAAATTTGTAAATAAATTTAAAGAAATCACGCGTGGAGCACAGATTATGAAACAATTTCCAGCACATTGAGAATAGTCTCGATAGACATCGCCTTTAAATACGCAAAATAGTATAAATCCGTAAACAAATTCAAAAATTCACGCGTGGAGCACAGATTATGAAACAATTTCCAGCACATTGAGAATAGCCTCGATAGACATCACCTTTAAATAACGCGAAATAGTATAAATATGTAAACAAATTGAAAAAAAAATCAAGATTGGAGCATAGATTGTGAAACAATTTCCAGCACATTGAAAATAGTCTCGATAGACATCGCCTTTAAATAACGCGAAATAGTATAAATCCGTAAACAAATTAAAAAATTCACGCGTGGAGCACAGATTATGAAATATTTCCGGTACATTGAGAATAGCCTCGATAGACATCGTCTTTAAATAACGCGAAATCTTATAAATTTGTAAATAAATTTTAAAAAAATCACGCGTGGAGCACAGATTATGAAACAATTTCCAGCACATTGAGAATAGCCTCGATAGACATCGCCTTTAAATAACGCGAAATAGTATAAATCTGTAAATAAATGCAAAAAAATCACGCGTGGAGCACAGATTATGAAACAATTTCCAGCACATTGAGAATAGCCTCGATAGACATCGCCTTCAAATAACGCGAAATAGTATAAATCTGTAAATAAATGCAAAAAAATCACGCGTGGATCACAGATTATGGAACAATTTCCAGCACATTGAGAATAGCCTCGATAGACATCACCTTTAAATAACGCGAAATAGTATAAATATGTAAACAAATTGAAAAAAAAATCAAGATTGGAGCATAGATTGTGAAACAATTTCCAGCACATTGAAAATAGTCTCGATAGACATCGCCTTTAAATAACGCGAAATAGTATAAATCTGTAAACAAATTTAAAAAAAAACACGCGTGGAGCACAGATTATGAAACAATTTCCAGCACATTGAGAATAGCTTCGATAGACATCACCTTTAAATAACGCGAAAAAGTATTATATATCCGTAAACAAATTTAAAAATATCACGCGTGGAGCACAGATTATGAAACAATTTCCAGCACATTGAGAATAGCCTCGATAGATATCACCTTTAAATAACGCGAAATAGTATAAATGCGTAAACAATTTAAAAAAAAAATCAAGCGTGGAGCACAGATTATGAAACAATTTCCAGCATATTGAGAATAGCCTCGATAGACATCGCCTTTAAATAACGCGAAATCTTATAAATTTGTAAATAAATTTAAAGAAATCACGCGTGGAGCACAGATTATGAAACAATTTCCAGCACATTGAGAATAGTCTCGATAGTCATCGCCTTTAAATACGCAAAATAGTATAAATCCGTAAACAAATTCAAAAATTCACGCGTGGAGCACAGATTATGAAACAATTTCCAGCACATTGAGAATAGCCTCGATAGACATCACCTTTAAATAACGCGAAATAGTATAAATATGTAAACAAATTGAAAAAAAATCAAGATTGGAGCATAGATTGTGAAACAATTTCCAGCACATTGAAAATAGTCTCGATAGACATCGCCTTTAAATAACGCGGAATATTATAAATCCGAAAACAAATTCAAAAAAATCACGCGTGGAGCACAGATTATGAAACAATTTCCAGCACATTGAGAATAGCCTCGATAGACATCGCCTTTAAATAACGCGAAATAGTATAAATCTGTAAATAAATTTGAAAAAAAAAATCACGCTTGGAGCAGAGATTGTGAAACAATTTCCAGCACTTTGAGAATAGCTTCGATAGACTTCACCTTTAAATAACGCGAAAAGTATAAATCTGTAAACAATTTGATTAAAAAAAAAAAAAAAAAAAAAAAAATCACGCTTGGGGTATAAATTGTGAAACAATTTCCAGCACATTGAAAATAGTCTCGATAGACATCGCCTTTAAATAACGCGGAATATTATAAATCCGAAAACAAATTAAAAAAAAATCACGCGTGGAGCACAGATAATGAAACAATTTCAGCACATTGAGAATAGCCTCGATAGACATCACCTTTAAATAACGCGAAATAGTATAAATGCGTAAACAAATTTAAAAAAATCACGCTTGGAGCACAGATTATGAAACAATTTCCAGCACATTGAGAATAGCCTCGATAGACATCGCCTTTAAATAACGCGAAATAGTATAAATCTGTAAATAAATGCAAAAAAATCACGCGTGGAGCACAGATTATGAAACAATTTCCAGCACATTGAGAATAGCATCGATAGACATCGCCTTTAAATAACGCGAAATAGTATAAATCCGTAAACAAATTAAAAAAAAAAACACGGGTGGAGCACACATTATGAAACAATTTCCAGCACATTGAGAATAGCTTCGATAGACATCACCTTTAAATAACGCGAAAAAGTATTATATATCCGTAAGCAAATTTAAAAATATCACGCGTGGAGCACAGATTATGAAACAATTTCCAGCACATTGAGAATAGCCTCGATAGATATCACCTTTAAATAACGCGAAATATTATAAATGCGTAAACAATTTTTAAAAAAATCAAGCGTGGAGCACAGATTATGAAAAAATTTACAGCATATTGAGAAAAGCCTCGATAGACATCGCCTTTAAATAACGCGAAATCTTATAAATATGTAAATAAATTTAAAGAAATCACGCGTGGAGCACAGATTATGAAACAATTTCCAGCACATTGAGAATAGTCTCGACATACATCGCCTTTAAATACGCAAAATAGTATAAATCCGTAAACAAATTAAAAAATTCACGCGTGGAGCACAGATTATGAAACAATTTCCAGTACATTGAGAATAGCCTCGATAGACATCGTCTTTAAATAACGCGAAATCTTATAAATTTGTAAATAAATTTTAAAAAAATCACGCGTGGAGCACAGATTATGAAACAATTTCCAGCACATTGAGAATAGCCTCGATAGACATCGCCTTTAAATAACGCGAAATAGTATAAATCTGTAAATAAATGCAAAAAAATCACGCGTGGAGCACAGATTATGAAACAATTTCCAGCACATTGAGAATAGCCTCGATAGACATCGCCTTTAAATAACGCGAAATAGTATAAATCTGTAAATAAATGCAAAAAAATCACGCGTGGAGCACAGATTATGAAACAATTTCCAGCACATTGAGAATAGCCCCGATAGACATCACCTTTAAATAACGCGAAATAGAATAAATATATAAACAAATTGAAAAAAAATCAAGATTGGAGCATAGATTGTGAAACAATTTCCAGCACATTGAAAATAGTCTCGATAGACATCGCCCTTAAATAACGCGAAATAGTATAAATCCGTAAACAAATTAAAAAAAAACACGCGTGGAGCACAGATTATGAAACAATTTCCAGCACATTGAGAATAGCTTCGATAGACATCACCTTTAAATAACGCGAAAAAGTATTATATATCCGTAAAGAAATTTAAAAATATCACGCGTGGAGCACAGATTATGAAACAATTTCCAGCACATTGAGAATAGCCTCGATAGATATCACCTTTAAATAACGCGAAATAGTATAAATGCGTAAACAATTTTTAAAAAAAATCAAGCGTGGAGCACAGATTATGAAACAATTTCCAGCATATTGAGAATAGCCTCGATAGACATCGCCTTTAAATAACGCGAAATCTTATAAATTTGTAAATAAATTTAAAGAAATCACGCGTGGAGCACAGATTATGAAACAATTTCCAGCACATTGAGAATAGTCTCGATAGACATCGCCTTTAAATACGCAAAATAGTATAAATCCGTAAACAAATTCAAAAATTCACGCGTGGAGCACAGATTATGAAACAATTTCAGCACATTGAGAATAGCCTCGATAGACATCACTTTTAAATAACGCGAAATAGTATAAATATGTAAACAAATTGAAAAAAAAATCAAGATTGGAGCATAGATTGTGAAACAATTTCCAGCACATTGAAAATAGTCTCGATAGACATCGCCTTTAAATAACGTGGAATATTATAAATCCGTAAACAAATTTTAAAAAATCACGCGTGGAGCACAGATTATGAAACAATTTCCAGATCATTGAGAATAGCCTCCATAGACATCACATTTAAATAACCCGAAATAGTATAAATCCATAAACAAATTTTAAAAAATCACGCGTGGAGCACAGATTATGAATCAATTTCCAGCACATTGAGAATAGCTTCGATAGACATCACCTTTAAATAACGTGAAAAGTATAAATCTGTAAACAATTTGAAAAAAAAAAAAGAATCACGCTTGGAGAATAGATTGTGAAACAATTTCCAGCACATTAAAAATAGTCTCGATAGACACCACCTTTAAATAACTCGAAATAGTATAAATCCGTAAACAAATTTAAAAAAATCACGCGTGGACCACAGATTATGAAACAATTTCCAGCACATTGAGAATAGCCTCGATAGATATCGCCTTTAAACAACGCGAAATAGTATAAATCTGTAAAAAATTTGAAAAAAAAAATCACGCTTGGAGCAGAGATTGTGAAACAATTTCCAGCACATTGAGAATAGCTTCGATAGACTTCACCTTTAAATAACGCGAAAAGTATAAATCTGTAAACAATTTGATATAAAAAAAAAATCACGCTTGGGATATAAATTGTGAAACAATTTCCAGCACATTGAAAATAGTCTCGATAGACATCGCCTTTAAATAACGCGGAATATTATAAATCCGAAAACAAATTCAAAAAAATCACGCGTGGAGCACAGATTATGAAACAATTTCAGCACATTGAGAATAGCCTCGATAGACATCACCTTTAAATGACGCGAAATAGTATAAATATGTAAACAAATTGAAAAAAAAATCACGCTTGGGGTATAAATTGTGAAACAATTTCCAGCACATTGAAAATAGTCTCGATAGACATCGCCTTTAAATACGCAAAATAGTATAAATCCGTAAACAAATTCAAAAATTCACGCGTGGAGCACAGATTATGAAACAATTTCCAGCACATTGAGAATAGCCTCGATAGACCTCACCTTTAAATAAGGCGAAATAGTATAAATATGTAAACAAATTGAAAAAAAAAAATCAAGATTGGAGCATAGATTGTGAAACAATTTCCAGCACATTGAGAATAGCCTCGATAGATATCACCTTTAAATAACGCGAAATATTATAAATGCGTAAACAATTTTTAAAAAAATCAAGCGTGGAGCACAGATTATGAAAAAATTTACAGCATATTGAGAAAAGCCTCGATAGACATCGCCTTTAAATAACGCGAAATCTTATAAATTTGTAAATAAATTTAAAGAAATCACGCGTGGAGCACAGATTATGAAACAATTTCCAGCACATTGAGAATAGTCTCGATAGTCATCGCCTTTAAATAACGCGAAATAGTATAAATCTGTAAACAAATTAAAAAAAAACACGCTTGGAGCACAGATTATGAAACAATTTCCAGCACATTGAGAATAGCTTCGATAGACATCACCTTTAAATAACGCGAAAAAGTATTATATATCCGTAAAGAAATTTAAAAATATCACGCGTGGAGCACAGATTATGAAACAATTTCCAGCACATTGAGAATAGCCTCGATAGATATCACCTTTAAATAACGCGAAATAGTATAAATGCGTAAACAATTTTTTAAAAAAATCAAGCGTGGAGCACAGATTATGAAACAATTTCCAGCATATTGAGAATAGCCTCGATAGACATCGCCTTTAAATAACGCGAAATCTTATAAATTTGTAAATAAATTTAAAGAAATCACGCGTGGAGCACAGATTATGAAACAATTTCCAGCACATTGAGAATAGTCTCGATAGTCATCGCCTTTAAATACGCAAAATAGTATAAATCCGTAAACAAATTCAAAAATTCACGCGTGGAGCACAGATTATGAAACAATTTCCAGCACATTGAGAATAGCCTCGATAGACATCACCTTTAAATAACGCGAAATAGTATAAATATGTAAACAAATTGAAAAAAAATCAAGTTTGGAGCATAGATTGTGAAACAATTTCCAGCACATTGAAAATAGTCTCGATAGACATCGCCTTTAAATAACGCGGAATATTATAAATCCGAAAACAAATTAAAAAAAATCACGCGTGGAGCACAGATTATGAAACAATTTCCAGCACATTGAGAATAGCCTCGATAGACATCGCCTTTAAATAACGCGAAATAGTATAAATCTGTAAATAAATTTGAAAAAAAAATCACGCTTGGAGCAGAGATTGTGAAACAATTTCCAGCACATTGAGAATAGCTGCGATAGACTTCACCTTTAAATAACGCGAAAAGTATATATCTGTAAACAATTTGATAAAAAAAAAAAAAAAAAAAAAATCACGCTTGGGGTATAAATTGTGAAACAATTTCCAGCACATTGAAAATAGTCTCGATAGACATCGCCTTTAAATGACGCGGAATATTATAAATCCGAAAACAAATTCAAAAAAATCACGCGTGGAGCACAGATTATGAAACAATTTCAGCACATTGAGAATAGCCTCGATAGACATCACCTTTAAATAACGCGAAATAGTATAAATATGTAAACAAATTGAAAAAAAAATCAAGATTGGAGCATAGATTGTGAAACAATTTCCAGCACATTGAAAATAGTCTCGATAGACATCGCCTTTAAATAACGTGGAATATTATAAATCCGTAAACAAATTAAAAAAATCACGCGTGGAGCACAGATTATGAAACAATTTTCAGATCATTGAGAATAGCCTCCATAGACATCACATTTAAATAACCCGAAATCGTATAAATCCATAAACAAATTTAAAATATCACGCGTGGACCACAGATTATGGAACAATTTCCAGCACATTGAGAATAGCCTCGATAGACATCACCTTTAAATAACGCGAAATAGTATAAATGCGTAAACAAATTTAAAAAAATCACGCTTGGAGCACAGATTATGAAACAATTTCCAGCACATTGAGAATAGCCTCGATAGACATCGCCTTTAAATAACGCGAAATAGTATAAATCTGTAAATAAATGCAAAAAAATCACGCGTGGAGCACAGATTATGAAACAATTTCCAGCACATTGAGAATAGCCTCGATAGACATCGCCTTTAAATAACGCGAAATAGTGTAAATCTGTAAATAAATGCAAAAAAATCACGCGTGGAGCACAGATTATGAAACAATTTCCAGCACATTGAGAATAGCATCGATAGACATCGCCTTTAAATAACGCGAAATAGTATAAATCTGTAAATAAATGCAAAAAAATCACGCGTGGAGCACAGATTATGAAACAATTTCCAGCACATTGAGAATAGCCCCGATAGACATCACCTTTAAATAACGCGAAATAGAATAAATATGTAAACAAATTGAAAAAAAAAATCAAGATTGGAGCATAGATTGTGAAACAATTTCCAGCACATTGAAATTAGTCTCGATAGACATCGCCTTTAAATAACGCGAAATAGTATAAATCCGTAAACAAATTAAAAAAAAAACACGCGTGGAGCACACATTATGAAACAATTTCCAGCACATTGAGAATAGCTTCGATAGACATCACCTTTAAATAACGCGAAAAAGTATTATATATCCGTAAGCAAATTTAAAAATATCACGCGTGGAGCACAGATTATGAAACAATTTCCAGCACATTGAGAATAGCCTCGATAGATATCACCTTTAAATAACGCGAAATATTATAAATGCGTAAACAATTTTTAAAAAAA
Organism: Maratus speciosus; assembly: GCA_963932465.1. Lineage (NCBI taxonomy): Eukaryota > Metazoa > Arthropoda > Arachnida > Araneae > Salticidae > Maratus > Maratus speciosus. The sequence continues at coordinate 257,989 of CAWVRF010001553.1, forward strand.
TCAAGCGTGGAGCACAGATTATGAAAAAATTTACAGCATATTGAGAAAAGCCTCGATAGACATCGCCTTTAAATAACGCGAAATCTTATAAATTTGTAAATAAATTTAAAGAAATCACGCGTGGAGCACAGATTATGAAACAATTTCTAGCACATTGAGAATAGTCTCGACATACATCGCCTTTAAATACGCAAAATAGTATAAATCCGTAAACAAATTCAAAAATTCACGCGTGGAGCACAGATTATGAAACAATTTCCAGTACATTGAGAATAGCCTCGATAGACATCGTCTTTAAATAAAGCGAAATCTTATAAATTTGTAAATAAATTTAAAAAAATCACGCGTGGAGCACAGATTATGAAACAATTTCCAGCACATTGAGAATAGCCTCGATAGACATCGCCTTTAAATAACGCGAAATAGTATAAATCTGTAAATAAATGCAAAAAAATCACGCGTGGAGCACAGATTATGAAACAATTTCCAGCACATTGAGAATAGCCCCGATAGACATCACCTTTAAATAACGCGAAATAGAATAAATATATAAACAAATTGAAAAAAAATCAAGATTGGAGCATAGATTGTGAAACAATTTCCAGCACATTGAATATAGTCTCGATAGACATCGCCCTTAAATAACGCGAAATAGTATAAATCCGTAAACAAATTAAAAAAAAACACGCGTGGAGCACAGATTATGAAACAATTTCCAGCACATTGAGAATAGCTTCGATAGACATCACCTTTAAATAACGCGAAATAGTATAAATATGTAAACAAATTGAAAAAAAATCAAGTTTGGAGCATAGATTGTGAAACAATTTCCAGCACATTGAAAATAGTCTCGATAGACATCGCCTTTAAATACGCAAAATAGTATAAATCCGTAAACAAATTCAAAAATTCACGCGTGGAGCACAGATTATGAAACAATTTCCAGCACATTGAGAATAGCCTCGATAGACATCACATTTAAATAACGCGAAATAGTATAAATATGTAAACAAATTGAAAAAAAATCAAGTTTGGAGCATAGATTGTGAAACAATTTCCAGCACATTGAAAATAGTCTCGATAGACATCGCCTTTAAATAACGCGGAATATTATAAATCCGAAAACAAATTTAAAAAAATCACACGTGGAGCACAGATTATGAAACAATTTCCAGCACATTGAGAATAGCTTCGATAGACTTCACCTTTAAATAACGCGAAAAGTATAAATCTGTAAACAATTTGATAAAAAAAAAAAAAAAAAAAAAAAAAAAATCACGCTTGGGGTATAAATTGTGAAACAATTTCCAGCACATTGAAAATAGTCTCGATAGACATCGCCTTTAAATAACGCGGAATATTATAAATCCGAAAACAAATTCAAAAAAATCACGCGTGGAGCACAGATTATGAAACAATTTCAGCACATTGAGAATAGCCTCGATAGACATCACCTTTAAATAACGCGAAATAGTATAAATATGTAAACAAATTGAAAAAAAAATCAAGATTGGAGCATAGATTGTGAAACAATTTCCAGCACATTGAAAATAGTCTCGATAGACATCGCCTTTAAATAACGTGGAATATTATAAATCCGTAAACAAATTAAAAAAATCACGCGTGGAGCACAGATTATGAAACAATTTTCAGATCATTGAGAATAGCCTCCATAGACATCACATTTAAATAACCCGAAATCGTATAAATCCATAAACAAATTTAAAAAAATCACGCGTGGACCACAGATTATGGAACAATTTCCAGCACATTGAGAATAGCCTCGATAGACATCACCTTTAAATAACGCGAAATAGTATAAATGCGTAAACAAATTTAAAAAAATCACGCTTGGAGCACAGATTATGAAACAATTTCCAGCACATTGAGAATAGCCTCGATAGACGTCGCCTTTAAATAACGCGAAATAGTATAAATCTGTAAATAAATGCAAAAAAATCACGCGTGGAGCACAGATTATGAAACAATTTCCAGCACATTGAGAATAGCCTCGATAGACATCGCCTTTAAATAACGCGAAATAGTGTAAATCTGTAAATAAATGCAAAAAAATCACGCGTGGAGCACAGATTATGAAACAATTTCCAGCACATTGAGAATAGCATCGATAGACATCGCCTTTAAATAACGCGAAATAGTATAAATCTGTAAATAAATGCAAAAAAATCACGCGTGGAGCACAGATTATGAAACAATTTCCAGCACATTGAGAATAGCCTCGATAGATATCACCTTTAAATAACGCGAAATATTATAAATGCGTAAACAATTTTTAAAAAAATCAAGCGTGGAGCACAGATTATGAAAAAATTTACAGCATATTGAGAAAAGCCTCGATAGACATCGCCTTTAAATAACGCGAAATCTTATAAATTTGTAAATAAATTTAAAGAAATCACGCGTGGAGCACAGATTATGAAACAATTTCTAGCACATTGAGAATAGTCTCGACATACATCGCCTTTAAATACGCAAAATAGTATAAATCCGTAAACAAATTCAAAAATTCACGCGTGGAGCACAGATTATGAAACAATTTCCAGTACATTGAGAATAGCCTCGATAGACATCGTCTTTAAATAAAGCGAAATCTTATAAATTTGTAAATAAATTTAAAAAATCACGCGTGGAGCACAGATTATGAAACAATTTCCAGCACATTGAGAATAGCCTCGATAGACATCGCCTTTAAATAACGCGAAATAGTATAAATCTGTAAATAAATGCAAAAAAATCACGCGTGGAGCACAGATTATGAAACAATTTCCAGCACATTGAGAATAGCCCCGATAGACATCACCTTTAAATAACGCGAAAGAGAATAAATATATAAACAAATTGAAAAAAAATCAAGATTGGAGCATAGATTGTGAAACAATTTCCAGCACATTGAAAATAGTCTCGATAGACATCGCCCTTAAATAACGCGAAATAGTATAAATCCGTAAACAAATTAAAAAAAAACACGCGTGGAGCACAGATTATGAAACAATTTCCAGCACATTGAGAATAGCTTCGATAGACATCACCTTTAAATAACGCGAAAAAGTATTATATATCCGTATAGAAATTTAAAAATATCACGCGTGGAGCACAGATTATGAAACAATTTCCAGCACATTGAGAATAGCCTCGATAGATATCACCTTTAAATAACGCGAAATAGTATAAATGCGTAAACAATTTTTAAAAAAAATCAAGCGTGGAGCACAGATTATGAAACAATTTCCAGCATATTGAGAATAGCCTCGATAGACATCGCCTTTAAATAACGCGAAATCTTATAAATTTGTAAATAAATTTAAAGAAATCACGCGTGGAGCACAGATTATGAAACAATTTCCAGCACATTGAGAATAGTCTCGATAGACATCGCCTTTAAATACGCAAAATAGTATAAATCCGTAAACAAATTCAAAAATTCACGCGTGGAGCACAGATTATGAAACAATTTCCAGCACATTGAGAATAGCCTCGATAGACATCACCTTTAAATAACGCGAAATAGTATAAATATGTAAACAAATTGAAAAAAAAATCAAGATTGGAGCATAGATTGTGAAACAATTTCCAGCACATTGAAAATAGTCTCGATAGACATCGCCTTTAAATAACGCGAAATAGTATAAATATGTAAACAATTTGATTAAAAAAAAAAAAAAAAAAAAAAAAAAATCACGCTTGGGGTATAAATTGTGAAACAATTTCCAGCACATTGAAAATAGTCTCGATAGATATCGCCTTTAAATAACACGAAATTATATAAATCCGTAAAAAAATTTTTAAAAAATCACGCGTGGAGCACAGATTGTGAAACAATTTCCAGCACATTGAGAATAGCCTCGATAGACATCGCCTTTAAATAACGCGAAATAGTATAAATCTGTAAATAAATGCAAAAAAATCACGCGTGGAGCACAGATTATGAAACAATTTCAGCACATTGAGAATAGCCTCGATAGACGTCACCTTTAAATAACGCGAAATAGTATAAATATGTAAACAAATTGAAAAAAAAATCAAGATTGGAGCATAGATTGTGAAACAATTTCCAGCACATTGAAAATAGTCTCGATAGACATCGCCTTTAAATAACGTGGAATATTATAAATCCGTAAACAAATTTTAAAAAATCACGCGTGGAGCACAGATTATGAAACAATTTCCAGATCATTGAGAATAGCCTCCATAGACATCACATTTAAATAACCCGAAATAGTATAAATCCATAAACAAATTTTAAAAAATCACGCGTGGAGCACAGATTATGAATCAATTTCCAGCACATTGAGAATAGCTTCGATAGACATCACCTTTAAATAACGTGAAAAGTATAAATCTGTAAACAATTTGAAAAAAAAAAAAGAATCACGCTTGGAGAATAGATTGTGAAACAATTTCCAGCACATTAAAAATAGTCTCGATAGACACCACCTTTAAATAACTCGAAATAGTATAAATCCGTAAACAAATTTAAAAAAATCACGCGTGGACCACAGATTATGAAACAACTTCCAGCACATTGAGAACAGCCTCTATAGACATCACCTTTAAATAACGCGAAATAGTATAAATGCGTAAAAAAATTTAAAAAAATCACGCTTGGAGCAAAGATTATGAAACAATTTCCAGCACATTGAGAATAGCCTCGATAGACATCGCCTTTAAATAACGCGAAATAGTATAAATCTGTAAATAAATTTGAAAAAAAAAAATCACGCTTGGAGCAGAGATTGTGAAACAATTTCCAGCACATTGAGAATAGCTTCGATAGACTTCACCTTTAAATAACGCGAAAAGTATAAATCTGTAAACAATTTGATAAAAAAAAAAAAATCACGCTTGGGGTATAAATTGTGAAACAATTTCCAGCACATTGAAAATAGTCTCGATAGACATCACCTTTAAATAACGCGGAATATTATAAATCCGAAAACAAATTCAAAAAAATCACGCGTGGAGCACAGATTATGAAACAATTTCAGCACATTGAGAAGAGCCTCGATAGACATCACCTTTAAATAACGCGAAATAGTATAAATATGTAAACAAATTGAAAAAAAAATCAAGATTGGAGCATAGATTGTGAAACAATTTGCAGCACATTGAAAATAGTCTCGATAGACATCGCCTTTAAATAACGTGGAATATTATAAATCCGTAAACAAATAAAAAAAAATCACGCGTGGAGCACAGATTATGAAACAATTTCCAGCACATTGAAAATAGTCTCGATAGATATCGCCTTTAAATAACACGAAATTATATAAATCCGTAAAAAAAATTTTAAAAAATCACGCGTGGAGCACAGATTGTGAAACAATTTCCAGCACATTGAGAATAGCCTCGATAGACATCGCCTTTAAATAACGCGAAATAGTATAAATCTGTAAATAAATGCAAAAAAATCACGCGTGGAGCACAGATTATGAAACAATTTCAGCACATTGAGAATAGCCTCGATAGACATCACCTTTAAATAACGCGAAATAGTATAAATATGTAAACAAATTGAAAAAAAAATCAAGATTGGAGCATAGATTGTGAAACAATTTCCAGCACATTGAAAATAGTCTCGATAGACATCGCCTTTAAATAACGTGGAATATTATAAATCCGTAAACAAATTTTAAAAAATCACGCGTGGAGCACAGATTATGAAACAATTTCCAGATCATTGAGAATAGCCTCCATAGACATCACATTTAAATAACCCGAAATAGTATAAATCCATAAACAAATTTTAAAAAATCACGCGTGGAGCACAGATTATGAATCAATTTCCAGCACATTGAGAATAGCTTCGATAGACATCACCTTTAAATAACGTGAAAAGTATAAATCTGTAAACAATTTGAAAAAAAAAAAAGAATCACGCTTGGAGAATAGATTGTGAAACAATTTCCAGCACATTAAAAATAGTCTCGATAGACACCACCTTTAAATAACTCGAAATAGTATAAATCCGTAAACAAATTTAAAAAAATCACGCGTGGACCACAGATTATGAAACAACTTCCAGCACATTGAGAACAGCCTCTATAGACATCACCTTTAAATAACGCGAAATAATATAAATGCGTAAAAAAATTTAAAAAAATCACGCTTGGAGCAAAGATTATGAAACAATTTCCAGCACATTGAGAATAGCCTCGATAGACATCGCCTTTAAATAACGCGAAATAGTATAAATCTGTAAATAAATTTGAAAAAAAAAATCACGCTTGGAGCAGAGATTGTGAAACAATTTCCAGCACATTGAGAATAGCTTCGATAGACTTCACCTTTAAATAACGCGAAAAGTATAAATCTGTAAACAATTTGATAAAAAAAAAAAAAAAAAAAAAAAAAAAAAAATCACGCTTGGGGTATAAATTGTGAAACAATTTCCAGCACATTGAAAATAGTCTCGATAGACATCGCCTTTAAATAACGCGGAATATTATAAATCCGAAAACAAATTCAAAAAAATCACGCGTGGAGCACAGATTATGAAACAATTTCAGCACATTGAGAATAGCCTCGATAGACATCACCTTTAAATAACGCGAAATAGTATAAATATGTAAACAAATTGAAAAAAAAATCAAGATTGGAGCATAGATTGTGAAACAATTTGCAGCACATTGAAAATAGTCTCGATAGACATCGCCTTTAAATAACGTGGAATATTATAAATCCGTAAACAAATAAAAAAAAAATCACGCGTGGAGCACAGATTATGAAACAATTTCCAGCACATTGAAAATAGTCTCGATAGATATCGCCTTTAAATAACACGAAATTATATAAATCCGTAAAAAAAAATTTAAAAAATCACGCGTGGAGCACAGATTGTGAAACAATTTCCAGCACATTGAGAATAGCCTCGATAGACATCGCCTTTAAATAACGCGAAATAGTATAAATCTGTAAATAAATGCAAAAAAATCACGCGTGGAGCACAGATTATGAAACAATTTCAGCACATTGAGAATAGCCTCGATAGACATCACCTTTAAATAACGCGAAATAGTATAAATATGTAAACAAATTGAAAAAAAAATCAAGATTGGAGCATAGATTGTGAAACAATTTCCAGCACATTGAAAATAGTCTCGATAGACATCGCCTTTAAATAACGTGGAATATTATAAATCCGTAAACAAATTCAAAAATTCACGCGTGGAGCACAGATTATGAAACAATTTCCAGTACATTGAGAATAGCCTCGATAGACATCGTCTTTAAATAAAGCGAAATCTTATAAATTTGTAAATAAATTTAAAAAATCACGCGTGGAGCACAGATTATGAAACAATTTCCAGCACATTGAGAATAGCCTCGATAGACATCGCCTTTAAATAACGCGAAATAGTATAAATCTGTAAATAAATGCAAAAAAATCACGCGTGGAGCACAGATTATGAAACAATTTCCAGCACATTGAGAATAGCCCCGATAGACATCACCTTTAAATAACGCGAAAGAGAATAAATATATAAACAAATTGAAAAAAAATCAAGATTGGAGCATAGATTGTGAAACAATTTCCAGCACATTGAAAATAGTCTCGATAGACATCGCCCTTAAATAACGCGAAATAGTATAAATCCGTAAACAAATTAAAAAAAAACACGCGTGGAGCACAGATTATGAAACAATTTCCATCACATTGAGAATAGCTTCGATAGACATCACCTTTAAATAACGCGAAAAAGTATTATATATCCGTAAAGAAATTTAAAAATATCACGCGTGGAGCACAGATTATGAAACAATTTCCAGCACATTGAGAATAGCCTCGATAGATATCACCTTTAAATAACGCGAAATAGTATAAATGCGTAAACAATTTTAAAAAAAAATCAAGCGTGGAGCACAGATTATGAAACAATTTCCAGCATATTGAGAATAGCCTCGATAGACATCGCCTTTAAATAACGCGAAATCTTATAAATTTGTAAATAAATTTAAAGAAATCACGCGTGGAGCACAGATTATGAAACAATTTCCAGCACATTGAGAATAGTCTCGATAGACATCGCCTTTAAATACGCAAAATAGTATAAATCCGTAAACAAATTCAAAAATTCACGCGTGGAGCACAGATTATGAAACAATTTCCAGCACATTGAGAATAGCCTCGATAGACATCACCTTTAAATAACGCGAAATAGTATAAATATGTAAACAAATTGAAAAAAAAATCAAGATTGGAGCATAGATTGTGAAACAATTTCCAGCACATTGAAAATAGTCTCGATAGACATCGCCTTTAAATAACGCGAAATAGTATAAATATGTAAACAATTTGATTAAAAAAAAAAAAAAAAAAAAAAAAAATCACGCTTGGGGTATAAATTGTGAAACAATTTCCAGCACATTGAAAATAGTCTCGATAGATATCGCCTTTAAATAACACGAAATTATATAAATCCGTAAAAAAAATTTTAAAAAATCACGCGTGGAGCACAGATTGTGAAACAATTTCCAGCACATTGAGAATAGCCTCGATAGACATCGCCTTTAAATAACGCGAAATAGTATAAATCTGTAAATAAATGCAAAAAAATCACGCGTGGAGCACAGATTATGAAACAATTTCAGCACATTGAGAATAGCCTCGATAGACATCACCTTTAAATAACGCGAAATAGTATAAATATGTAAACAAATTGAAAAAAAAATCAAGATTGGAGCATAGATTGTGAAACAATTTCCAGCACATTGAAAATAGTCTCGATAGACATCGCCTTTAAATAACGTGGAATATTATAAATCCGTAAACAAATTTTAAAAAATCACGCGTGGAGCACAGATTATGAAACAATTTCCAGATCATTGAGAATAGCCTCCATAGACATCACATTTAAATAACCCGAAATAGTATAAATCCATAAACAAATTTTAAAAAATCACGCGTGGAGCACAGATTATGAATCAATTTCCAGCACATTGAGAATAGCTTCGATAGACATCACCTTTAAATAACGTGAAAAGTATAAATCTGTAAACAATTTGAAAAAAAAAAAAGAATCACGCTTGGAGAATAGATTGTGAAACAATTTCCAGCACATTAAAAATAGTCTCGATAGACACCACCTTTAAATAACTCGAAATAGTATAAATCCGTAAACAAATTTAAAAAAATCACGCGTGGACCACAGATTATGAAACAACTTCCAGCACATTGAGAACAGCCTCTATAGACATCACCTTTAAATAACGCGAAATAGTATAAATGCGTAAAAAAATTTAAAAAAATCACGCTTGGAGCAAAGATTATGAAACAATTTCCAGCACATTGAGAATAGCCTCGATAGACATCGCCTTTAAATAACGCGAAATAGTATAAATCTGTAAATAAATTTGAAAAAAAAAATCACGCTTGGAGCAGAGATTGTGAAACAATTTCCAGCACATTGAGAATAGCTTCGATAGACTTCACCTTTAAATAACGCGAAAAGTATAAATCTGTAAACAATTTGATAAAAAAAAAAAAATCACGCTTGGGGTATAAATTGTGAAACAATTTCCAGCACATTGAAAATAGTCTCGATAGACATCGCCTTTAAATAACGCGGAATATTATAAATCCGAAAACAAATTCAAAAAAATCACGCGTGGAGCACAGATTATGAAACAATTTCAGCACATTGAGAATAGCCTCGATAGACATCACCTTTAAATAACGCGAAATAGTATAAATATGTAAACAAATTGAAAAAAAAATCAAGATTGGAGCATAGATTGTGAAACAATTTGCAGCACATTGAAAATAGTCTCGATAGACATCGCCTTTAAATAACGTGGAATATTATAAATCCGTAAACAAATAAAAAAAAATCACGCGTGGAGCACAGATTATGAAACAATTTCCAGCACATTGAAAATAGTCTCGATAGATATCGCCTTTAAATAACACGAAATTATATAAATCCGTAAAAAAAATTTTAAAAAATCACGCGTGGAGCACAGATTGTGAAACAATTTCCAGCACATTGAGAATAGCCTCGATAGACATCGCCTTTAAATAACGCGAAATAGTATAAATCTGTAAATAAATGCAAAAAAATCACGCGTGGAGCACAGATTATGAAACAATTTCAGCACATTGAGAATAGCCTCGATAGACATCACCTTTAAATAACGCGAAATAGTATAAATATGTAAACAAATTGAAAAAAAAATCAAGATTGGAGCATAGATTGTGAAACAATTTCCAGCACATTGAAAATAGTCTCGATAGACATCGCCTTTAAATAACGTGGAATATTATAAATCCGTAAACAAATTTTAAAAAATCACGCGTGGAGCACAGATTATGAAACAATTTCCAGATCATTGAGAATAGCCTCCATAGACATCACATTTAAATAACCCGAAATAGTATAAATCCATAAACAAATTTTAAAAAATCACGCGTGGAGCACAGATTATGAATCAATTTCCAGCACATTGAGAATAGCTTCGATAGACATCACCTTTAAATAACGTGAAAAGTATAAATCTGTAAACAATTTGAAAAAAAAAAAAGAATCACGCTTGGAGAATAGATTGTGAAACAATTTCCAGCACATTAAAAATAGTCTCGATAGACACCACCTTTAAATAACTCGAAATAGTATAAATCCGTAAACAAATTAAAAAAAATCACGCGTGGACCACAGATTATGAAACAACTTCCAGCACATTGAGAACAGCCTCTATAGACATCACCTTTAAATAACGCGAAATAATATAAATGCGTAAAAAAATTTTAAAAAATCACGCTTGGAGCAAAGATTATGAAACAATTTCCAGCACATTGAGAATAGCCTCGATAGACATCGCCTTTAAATAACGCGAAATAGTATAAATCTGTAAATAAATTTGAAAAAAAAAATCACGCTTGGAGCAGAGATTGTGAAACAATTTCCAGCACATTGAGAATAGCTTCGATAGACTTCACCTTTAAATAACGCGAAAAGTATAAATCTGTAAACAATTTGATAAAAAAAAAAAAAAAAGAAAAAAAAAAAAAATCACGCTTGGGGTATAAATTGTGAAACAATTTCCAGCACTTTGAAAATAGTCTCGATAGACATCGCCTTTAAATAACGCGGAATATTATAAATCCGAAAACAAATTCAAAAAAATCACGCGTGGAGCACAGATTATGAAACAATTTCAGCACATTGAGAATAGCCTCGATAGACATCACCTTTAAATAACGCGAAATAGTATAAATATGTAAACAAATTGAAAAAAAAATCAAGATTGGAGCATAGATTGTGAAACAATTTGCAGCACATTGAAAATAGTCTCGATAGACATCGCCTTTAAATAACGTGGAATATTATAAATCCGTAAACAAATAAAAAAAAATCACGCGTGGAGCACAGATTATGAAACAATTTCCAGCACATTGAAAATAGTCTCGATAGATATCGCCTTTAAATAACACGAAATTATATAAATCCGTAAAAAAAAATTTAAAAAATCACGCGTGGAGCACAGATTGTGAAACAATTTCCAGCACATTGAGAATAGCCTCGATAGACATCGCCTTTAAATAACGCGAAATAGTATAAATCTGTAAATAAATGCAAAAAAATCACGCGTGGAGCACAGATTATGAAACAATTTCAGCACATTGAGAATAGCCTCGATAGACATCACCTTTAAATAACGCGAAATAGTATAAATATGTAAACAAATTGAAAAAAAAATCAAGATTGGAGCATAGATTGTGAAACAATTTCCAGCACATTGAAAATAGTCTCGATAGACATCGCCTTTAAATAACGTGGAATATTATAAATCCGTAAACAAATTTTAAAAAATCACGCGTGGAGCACAGATTATGAAACAATTTCCAGATCATTGAGAATAGCCTCCATAGACATCACATTTAAATAACCCGAAATAGTATAAATCCATAAACAAATTTTAAAAAATCACGCGTGGAGCACAGATTATGAATCAATTTCCAGCACATTGAGAATAGCTTCGATAGACATCACCTTTAAATAACGTGAAAAGTATAAATCTGTAAACAATTTGAAAAAAAAAAAGAATCACGCTTGGAGAATAGATTGTGAAACAATTTCCAGCACATTAAAAATAGTCTCGATAGACACCACCTTTAAATAACTCGAAATAGTATAAATCCGTAAACAAATTTAAAAAAATCACGCGTGGACCACAGATTATGAAACAACTTCCAGCACATTGAGAACAGCCTCTATAGACATCACCTTTAAATAACGCGAAATAATATAAATGCGTAAAAAAATTTTAAAAAATCACGCTTGGAGCAAAGATTATGAAACAATTTCCAGCACATTGAGAATAGCCTCGATAGACATCGCCTTTAAATAACGCGAAATAGTATAAATCTGTAAATAAATTTGAAAAAAAAAATCACGCTTGGAGCAGAGATTGTGAAACAATTTCCAGCACATTGAGAATAGCTTCGATAGACTTCACCTTTAAATAACGCGAAAAGTATAAATCTGTAAACAATTTGATAAAAAAAAAAAAAAAAAAAAAAAAAAAAATCACGCTTGGGGTATAAATTGTGAAACAATTTCCAGCACATTGAAAATAGTCTCGATAGACATCGCCTTTAAATAACGCGGAATATTATAAATCCGAAAACAAATTCAAAAAAATCACGCGTGGAGCACAGATTATGAAACAATTTCAGCACATTGAGAATAGCCTCGATAGACATCACCTTTAAATAACGCGAAATAGTATAAATATGTAAACAAATTGAAAAAAAAATCAAGATTGGAGCATAGATTGTGAAACAATTTGCAGCACATTGAAAATAGTCTCGATAGACATCGCCTTTAAATAACGTGGAATATTATAAATCCGTAAACAAATTAAAAAAAATCACGCGTGGAGCACAGATTATGAAACAATTTCCAGCACATTGAAAATAGTCTCGATAGATATCGCCTTTAAATAACACGAAATTATATAAATCCGTAAAAAAAAATTTAAAAAATCACGCGTGGAGCACAGATTGTGAAACAATTTCCAGCACATTGAGAATAGCCTCGATAGACATCGCCTTTAAATAACGCGAAATAGTATAAATCTGTAAATAAATGCAAAAAAATCACGCGTGGAGCACAGATTATGAAACAATTTCAGCACATTGAGAATAGCCTCGATAGACATCACCTTTAAATAACGCGAAATAGTATAAATATGTAAACAAATTGAAAAAAAAATCAAGATTGGAGCATAGATTGTGAAACAATTTCCAGCACATTGAAAATAGTCTCGATAGACATCGCCTTTAAATAACGTGGAATATTATAAATCCGTAAACAAATTTTAAAAAATCACGCGTGGAGCACAGATTATGAAACAATTTCCAGATCATTGAGAATAGCCTCCATAGACATCACATTTAAATAACCCGAAATAGTATAAATCCATAAACAAATTTTAAAAAATCACGCGTGGAGCACAGATTATGAATCAATTTCCAGGACATTGAGAATAGCTTCGATAGACATCACCTTTAAATAACGTGAAAAGTATAAATCTGTAAACAATTTGAAAAAAAAAAAAAAAGAATCACGCTTGGAGAATAGATTGTGAAACAATTTCCAGCACATTAAAAATAGTCTCGATAGACACCACCTTTAAATAACTCGAAATAGTATAAATCCGTAAACAAATTTAAAAAAATCACGCGTGGACCACAGATTATGAAACAACTTCCAGCACATTGAGAACAGCCTCTATAGACATCACCTTTAAATAACGCGAAATAGTATAAATGCGTAAAAAAATTTTAAAAAATCACGCTTGGAGCAAAGATTATGAAACAATTTCCAGCACATTGAGAATAGCCTCGATAGACATCGCCTTTAAATAACGCGAAATAGTATAAATCTGTAAATAAATTTGAAAAAAAAAATCACGCTTGGAGCAGAGATTGTGAAACAATTTCCAGCACATTGAGAATAGCTTCGATAGACTTCACCTTTAAATAACGCGAAAAGTATAAATCTGTAAACAATTTGATAAAAAAAAAAAAAAAAAAAAAAAAAAAAAAATCACGCTTGGGGTATAAATTGTGAAACAATTTCCAGCACATTGAAAATAGTCTCGATAGACATCGCCTTTAAATAACGCGGAATATTATAAATCCGAAAACAAATTCAAAAAAATCACGCGTGGAGCACAGATTATGAAACAATTTCAGCACATTGAGAATAGCCTCGATAGACATCACCTTTAAATAACGCGAAATAGTATAAATATGTAAACAAATTGAAAAAAAAATCAAGATTGGAGCATAGATTTTGAAACAATTTGCAGCACATTGAAAATAGTCTCGATAGACATCGCCTTTAAATAACGTGGAATATTATAAATCCGTAAACAAATAAAAAAAAATCACGCGTGGAGCACAGATTATGAAACAATTTCCAGATCATTGAGAATAGCCTCCATAGACATCACATTTAAATAACCCGAAATAGTATAAATCCATAAACAAATTTAAAAAAATCACGCGTGGACCACAGATTATGGAACAATTTCGAGCACATTGAGAATAGCCTCGATAGACATCACCTTTAAATAACGCGAAATAGTATAAATGCGTAAACAAATTTTAAAAAATCACGCTTGGAGCACAGATTATGAAACAATTTCCAGCACATTGAGAATAGCCTCGATAGACATCGCCTTTAAATAACGCGAAATAGTATAAATCTGTAAATAAATGCAAAAAAATCACGCGTGGAGCACAGATTATGAAACAATTTCCAGCACATTGAGAATAGCCTCGATAGACATCGCCTTTAAATAACGCGAAATAGTATAAATCTGTAAATAAATGCAAAAAAATCACGCGTGGAGCACAGATTATGAAACAATTTCCAGCACATTGAGAATAGCATCGATAGACATCGCCTTTAAATAACGCGAAATAGTATAAATCTGTAAATAAATGCAAAAAAATCACGCGTGGAGCACAGATTATGAAACAATTTCCAGCACATTGAGAATAGCCCCGATAGACATCACCTTTAAATAACGCGAAATAGAATAAATATGTAAACAAATTGAAAAAAAAATGAAGATTGGAGCATAGATTGTGAAACAATTTCCAGCACATTGAAATTAGTCTCGATAGAAATCGCCTTTAAATAACGCGAAATAGTATAAATCCGTAAACAAATTAAAAAAAAAACACGCGTGGAGCACACATTATGAAACAATTTCCAGCACATTGCGAATAGCTTCGATAGACATCACCTTTAAATAACGCGAAAAAGTATTATATATCCGTAAGCAAATTTAAAAATATCACGCGTGGAGCACAGATTATGAAACAATTTCCAGCACATTGAGAATAGCCTCGATAGATATCACCTTTAAATAACGCGAAATATTATAAATGCGAAAACAATTTTTAAAAAAATCAAGCGTGGAGCACAGATTATGAAAAAATTTACAGCATATTGAGAAAAGCCTCGATAGACATCGCCTTTAAATAACGCGAAATCTTATAAATTTGTAAATAAATTTAAAGAAATCACGCGTGGAGCACAGATTATGAAACAATTTCCAGCACATTGAGAATAGTCTCGACATACATCGCCTTTAAATACGCAAAATAGTATAAATCCGTAAACAAATTCAAAAATTCACGCGTGGAGCACAGATTATGAAACAATTTCCAGCACATTGAGAATAGCCTCGATAGACATCGCCTTTAAATAACGCGAAATAGTATAAATGCATAAACAAATTTAAAAAAATCACGCTTGGAGCACAGATTATGAAACAATTTCCAGTACATTGAGAATAGCCTCGATAGACATCGTCTTTAAATAACGCGAAATCTTATAAATTTGTAAATAAATTTTAAAAAATCACGCGTGGAGCACAGATTATGAAACAATTTCCAGCACATTGAGAATAGCCTCGATAGACATCGCCTTTAAATAACGCGAAATAGTATAAATCTGTAAATAAATGCAAAAAAATCACGCGTGGAGCACAGATTATGGAACAATTTCCAGCACATTGAGAATAGCCCCGATAGACATCACCTTTAAATAACGCGAAATAGAATAAATATATAAACAAATTGAAAAAAAATCAAGATTGGAGCATAGATTGTGAAACAATTTCCAGCACATTGAAAATAGTCTCGATAGACATCGCCCTTAAATAACGCGAAATAGTATAAATCCGTAAACAAATTAAAAAAAACACGCGTGGAGCACAGATTATGAAACAATTTCCAGCACATTGAGAATAGCTTCGATAGACATCACCTTTAAATAACGCGAAAAAGTATTATATATCCGTAAAGAAATTTAAAAATATCACGCGTGGAGCACAGATTATGAAACAATTTCCAGCACATTGAGAATAGCCTCTATAGATATCACCTTTAAATAACGCGAAATAGTATAAATGCGTAAACAATTTTTAAAAAAAATCAAGCGTGAAGCACAGATTATGAAACAATTTCCAGCATATTGAGAATAGCCTCGATAGACATCGCCTTTAAATAACGCGAAATCTTATAAATTTGTAAATAAATTTAAAGAAATCACGCGTGGAGCACAGATTATGAAACAATTTCCAGCACATTGAGAATAGTCTCGATAGACATCGCCTTTAAATACGCAAAATAGTATAAATCCGTAAACAAATTCAAAAATTCACGCGTGGAGCACAGATTATGAAACAATTTCCAGCCCATTGAGAATAGCCTCGATAGACATCACCTTTAAATAACGCGAAATAGTATAAATATGTAAACAAATTGAAAAAAAATCAAGATTGGAGCATAGATTGTGAAACAATTTCCAGCACATTGAAAATAGTCTCGATAGACATCGCCTTTAAATAACGCGAAATAGTATAAATCTGTAAATAAAATTGAAAAAAAAAATCACGCTTGGAGCAGAGATTGTGAAACAATTTCCAGCACATTGAGAATAGCTTCGATAGACATCACCTTTAAATAACGCGAAAAGTATAAATCTGTAAACAATTTGATAAAAAAAAAAAAAAAAAAAAAAAAAAAATCACGCTTGGGGTATAAATTGTGAAACAATTTCCAGCACATTGAAAATAGTCTCGATAGATATCGCCTTTAAATAACACGAAATTATATAAATCCGTAAAAAAAATTTAAAAAAATCACGCGTGGAGCACAGATTGTGAAACAATTTCCAGCACATTGAGAATAGCCTCGATAGACATCGCCTTTCAATAACGCGAAATAGTATAAATCTGTAAATAAATGCAAAAAAATCACGCGTGGAGCACAGATTATGAAACAATTTCAGCACATTGAGAATAGCCTCGATAGACATCACCTTTAAATAACGCGAAATAGTATAAATATGTAAACAAATTGAAAAAAAAATCAAGATTGGAGCATAGATTGTGAAACAATTTCCAGCACATTGAAAATAGTCTCGATAGACATCGCCTTTAAATAACGTGGAATATTATAAATCCGTAAACAAATTTTAAAAAAACACGCCTGGAGCACAGATTATGAAACAATTTCCAGATCATTGAGAATAGCCTCCATAGACATCACATTTAAATAACCCGAAATAGTATAAATCCATAAACAAATTTTAAAAAATCACGCGTGGAGCACAGATTATGAATCAATTTCCAGCACATTGAGAATAGCTTCGATAGACATCACATTTAATTACGTGAAAAGTATAAATCTGTAAACAATTTGAAAAAAAAAAAGAATCACGCTTGGAGAATAGATTGTGAAACATTTCCAGCACATTGAGAATAGCCTCAATAGACATCGCCTTTAAATAACGCGAAATAGTATAAATTTGTAAATAAATTTAAAGAAATCACGCGTGGAGCACAGATTATGAAACAATTTCCAGCACATTGAGAATAGTCTCGACATACATCGCCTTTAAATACGCAAAATAGTATAAATCCGTAAACAAATTCAAAAATTCACGCGTGGAGCACAGATTATGAAACAATTTCCAGCACATTGAGAATAGCCTCGATAGACATCGCCTTTAAATAACGCGAAATAGTATAAATGCATAAACAAATTTAAAAAAATCAAGATTGGAGCATAGATTGTGAAACAATTTCCAGCACATTGAAAATAGTCTCGATAGACATCGCCCTTAAATAACGCGAAATAGTATAAATCCGTAAACAAATTAAAAAAAACACGCGTGGAGCACAGATTATGAAACAATTTCCAGCACATTGAGAATAGCTTCGATAGACATCACCTTTAAATAACGCGAAAAAGTATTATATATCCGTAAAGAAATTTAAAAATATCACGCGTGGAGCACAGATTATGAAAAATTTCCAGCACATTGAGAATAGCCTCGATAGATATCACCTTTAAATAACGCGAAATAGTATAAATGCGTAAACAATTTTTAAAAAAAATCAAGCGTGAAGCACAGATTATGAAACAATTTCCAGCATATTGAGAATAGCCTCGATAGACATCGCCTTTAAATAACGCGAAATCTTATAAATTTGTAAATAAATTTAAAGAAATCACGCGTGGAGCACAGATTATGAAACAATTTCCAGCACATTGAGAATAGCCTCGATAGACATCACCTTTAAATAACGCGAAATAGTATAAATATGTAAACAAATTGAAAAAAAATCAAGATTGGAGCATAGATTGTGAAACAATTTCCAGCACATTGAAAATAGTCTCGATAGACATCGCCTTTAAATAACGCGAAATAGTATAAATCTGTAAATAAAATTGAAAAAAAAAATCACGCTTGGAGCAGAGATTGTGAAACAATTTCCAGCACATTGAGAATATCTTCGATAGACATCACCTTTAAATAACGCGAAAAGTATAAATCTGTAAGCAATTTGAAAAAAAAAAAGAATCACGCTTGGAGAATAGATTGTGAAACATTTCCAGCACATTGAGAATAGCCTCAATAGACATCGCCTTTAAATAACGCGAAATAGTATAAATTTGTAAATAAATTTAAAGAAATCACGCGTGGAGCACAGATTATGAAACAATTTCCAGCACATTAAGAATAGTCTCGATAGACATCGCCTTTAAATAAGCAAAATAGTATAAATCCGTAAACAAATTCAAAAATTCACGCGTGGAGCACAGATTATGAAACAATTCCCAGCACATTGAGAATAGCCTCGATAGACATCACCTTTAAATAACGCGAAATAGAATAAATATATAAACAAATTGAAAAAAAATCAAGATTGGAGCATAGATTGTGAAACAATTTCCAGCACATTGAGAATAGCCCCGATAGACATCACCTTTAAATAACGCGAAATAGAATAAATATATAAACAAATTGAAAAAAAATCAAGATTGGAGCATAGATTGTGAAACAATTTCCAGCACATTGAAAATAGTCTCGATAGACATCGCCCTTAAATAACGCGAAATAGTATAAATCCGTAAACAAATTAAAAAAAACACGCGTGGAGCACAGATTATGAAACAATTTCCAGCACATTGAGAATAGCTTCGATAGACATCACCTTTAAATAACGCGAAAAAGTATTATATATCCGTAAAGAAATTTAAAAATATCACGCGTGGAGCACAGATTATGAAACAATTTCCAGCACATTGAGAATAGCCTCTATAGATATCACCTTTAAATAACGCGAAATAGTACAAATGCGTAAACAATTTTTAAAAAAAATCAAGCGTGAAGCACAGATTATGAAACAATTTCTAGCATATTGAGAATAGCCTCGATAGACATCGCCTTTAAATAACGCGAAATCTTATAAATTTGTAAATAAATTTAAAGAAATCACGCGTGGAGCACAGATTATGAAACAATTTCCAGCACATTGAGAATAGCCTCGATAGACATCACCTTTAAATAACGCGAAATAGTATAAATATGTAAACAAATTGAAAAAAAATCAAGATTGGAGCATAGATTGTGAAACAATTTCCAGCACATTGAAAATAGTCTCGATAGACATCGCCTTTAAATAACGCGAAATAGTATAAATCTGTAAATAAAATTGAAAAAAAAATCACGCTTGGAGCAGAGATTGTGAAACAATTTCCAGCACATTGAGAATATCTTCGATAGACATCACCTTTAAATAACGCGAAAAGTATAAATCTGTAAACAATTTGATAAAAAAAAAAAAAAAAAAAAAAAAAAAAAAAAAAAAAATCACGCTTGGGGTATAAATTGTGAAACAATTTCCAGCACATTGAAAATAGTCTCGATAGATATCGCCTTTAAATAACACGAAATTATATAAATCCGTAAAAAAAATTTAAAAAAATCACGCGTGGAGCACAGATTGTGAAACAATTTCAGCACATTGAGAATAGCCTCGATAGACATCACCTTTAAATAACGCGAAATAGTATAAATATGTAAACAAATTGAAAAAAAAATCAAGATTGGAGCATAGATTGTGAAACAATTTGCAGCACATTGAAAATAGTCTCGATAGACATCGCCTTTAAATAACGTGGAATATTATAAATCCGTAAACAAATAAAAAAAAATCACGCGTGGAGCACAGATTATGAAACAATTTCCAGATCATTGAGAATAGCCTCCATAGACATCACATTTAAATAACCCGAAATAGTATAAATCCATAAACAAATTTAAAAAAATCACGCGTGGACCACAGATTATGGAACAATTTCGAGCACATTGAGAATAGCCTCGATAGACATCACCTTTAAATAACGCGAAATAGTATAAATGCGTAAACAAATTTTAAAAAATCACGCTTGGAGCACAGATTATGAAACAATTTCCAGCACATTGAGAATAGCCTCGATAGACATCGCCTTTAAATAACGCGAAATAGTATAAATCTGTAAATAAATGCAAAAAAATCACGCGTGGAGCACAGATTATGAAACAATTTCCAGCACATTGAGAATAGCCTCGATAGACATCGCCTTTAAATAACGCGAAATAGTATAAATCTGTAAATAAATGCAAAAAAATCACGCGTGGAGCACAGATTATGAAACAATTTCAGCACATTGAGAATAGCCTCGATAGACATCACCTTTAAATAACGCGAAATAGTATAAATATGTAAACAAATTGAAAAAAAAATCAAGATTGGAGCATAGATTGTGAAACAATTTCCAGCACATTGAAAATAGTCTCGATAGACATCGCCTTTAAATAACGTGGAATATTATAAATCCGTAAACAAATTTCAAAAAAACACGCCTGGAGCACAGATTATGAAACAATTTCCAGATCATTGAGAATAGCCTCCATAGACATCACATTTAAATAACCCGAAATAGTATAAATCCATAAACAAATTTTAAAAAATCACGCGTGGAGCACAGATTATGAATCAATTTCCAGCACATTGAGAATAGCTTCGATAGACATCACATTTAATTACGTAAAAAGTATAAATCTGTAAACAATTTGAAAAAAAAAAAAGAATCACGCTTGGAGAATAGATTGTGAAAGATTTCCAGCACATTGAGAATAGCCTCAATAGACATCGCCTTTAAATAACGCGAAATAGTATAAATTTGTAAATAAATTTAAAGAAATCACGCGTGGAGCACAGATTATGAAACAATTTCCAGCACATTGAGAATAGTCTCGACATACATCGCCTTTAAATACGCAAAATAGTATAAATCCGTAAACAAATTCAAAAATTCACGCGTGGAGCACAGATTATGAAACAATTTCCAGCACATTGAGAATAGCCTCGATAGACATCGCCTTTAAATAACGCGAAATAGTATAAATGCATAAACAAATTAAAAAAAATCAAGATTGGAGCATAGATTGTGAAACAATTTCCAGCACATTGAAAATAGTCTCGATAGACATCGCCCTTAAATAACGCGAAATAGTATAAATCCGTAAACAAATTAAAAAAAACACGCGTGGAGCACAGATTATGAAACAATTTCCAGCACATTGAAAATAGCTTCGATAGACATCACCTTTAAATAACGCGAAAAAGTATTATATATCCGTAAAGAAATTTAAAAATATCACGCGTGGAGCACAGATTATGAAACAATTTCCAGCACATTGAGAATAGCCTCGATAGATATCACCTTTAAATAACGCGAAATAGTATAAATGCGTAAACAATTTTTTAAAAAAATCAAGCGTGAAGCACAGATTATGAAACAATTTCCAGCATATTGAGAATAGCCTCGATAGACATCGCCTTTAAATAACGCGAAATCTTATAAATTTGTAAATAAATTTAAAGAAATCACGCGTGGAGCACAGATTATGAAACAATTTCCAGCACATTAAGAATAGTCTCGATAGACATCGCCTTTAAATACGCAAAATAGTATAAATCCGTAAACAAATTCAAAAATTCACGCGTGGAGCACAGATTATGAAACAATTCCCAGCACATTGAGAATAGCCTCGATAGACATCACCTTTAAATAACGCGAAATAGAATAAATATATAAACAAATTGAAAAAAAATCAAGATTGGAGCATAGATTGTGAAACAATTTCCAGCACATTGAAAATAGTCTCGATAGACATCGCCCTTAAATAACGCGAAATAGTATAAATCCGTAAACAAATTAAAAAAAAACACGCGTGGAGCACAGATTATGAAACAATTTCCAGCACATTGAGAATAGCTTCGATAGACATCACCTTTAAATAACGCGAAAAAGTATTATATATCCGTAAACAAATTTAAAAATATCACGCGTGGAGCACAAATTATGAAACAATTTCCAGCACATTGAGAATAGCCTCGATAGATATCACCTTTAAATAACGCGAAATAGTATAAATGCGTAAACAATTTTTAAAAAAAATCAAGCGTGGAGCACAGATTATGAAACAATTTCCAGCATATTGAGAATAGCCTCGATAGACATCGCCTTTAAATAACGCGAAATTTTATAAATTTGTAAATAAATTTAAAGAAATCACGCGTGGAGCACAGATTATGAAACAATTTCCAGCACATTGAGAATAGCCCCGATAGACATCGCCTTTAAATAACGCGAAATCTTATAAATTTGTAAATAAATTTAAAGAAATCTCGCGTGGAGCACAGATTATGAAACAATTTCCAGCACATTAAGAATAGTCTCGATAGACATCGCCTTTAAATACGCAAAATAGTATAAATCCGTAAACAAATTCAAAAATTCACGCGTGGAGCACAGATTATGAAACAATTTCCAGTACATTGAGAATAGCCTCGATAGACATCGTCTTTAAATAAAGCGAAATCTTATAAATTTGTAAATAAATTTAAAAAATCACGCGTGGAGCACAGATTATGAAACAATTTCCAGCACATTGAGAATAGCCTCGATAGACATCGCCTTTAAATAACGCGAAATAGTATAAATCTGTAAATAAATGCAAAAAAATCACGCGTGGAGCACAGATTATGAAACAATTTCCAGCACATTGAGAATAGCCCCGATAGACATCACCTTTAAATAACGCGAAATAGAATAAATATATAAACAAATTGAAAAAAAATCAAGATTGGAGCATAGATTGTGAAACAATTTCCAGCACATTGAAAATAGTCTCGATAGACATCGCCCTTAAATAACGCGAAATAGTATAAATCCGTAAACAAATTAAAAAAAAACACGCGTGGAGCACAGATTATGAAACAATTTCCAGCACATTGAGAATAGCTTCGATAGACATCACCTTTAAATAACGCGAAAAAGTATTATATATCCGTAAAGAAATTTAAAAATATCACGCGTGGAGCACAGATTATGAAACAATTTCCAGCACATTGAGAATAGCCTCGATAGATATCACCTTTAAATAACGCGAAATAGTATAAATGCGTAAACAATTTTTAAAAAAAATCAAGCGTGGAGCACAGATTATGAAACAATTTCCAGCATATTGAGAATAGCCTCGATAGACATCGCCTTTAAATAACGCGAAATCTTATAAATTTGTAAATAAATTTAAAGAAATCACGCGTGGAGCACAGATTATGAAACAATTTCCAGCACATTGAGAATAGTCTCGATAGACATCGCCTTTAAATACGCAAAATAGTATAAATCCGTAAACAAATTCAAAAATTCACGCGTGGAGCACAGATTATGAAACAATTTCCAGCACATTGAGAATAGCCTCGATAGACATCACCTTTAAATAACGCGAAATAGTATAAATATGTAAACAAATTGAAAAAAAACTCAAGATTGGAGCATAGATTGTGAAACAATTTCCAGCACATTGAAAATAGTCTCGATAGACATCGCCTTTAAATAACGCGAAATAGTATAAATATGTAAACAATTTGATTAAAAAAAAAAAAAAAAAAAAAATCACGCTTGGGGTATAAATTGTGAAACAATTTCCAGCACATTGAAAATAGTCTCGATAAATATCGCCTTTAAATAACACGAAATTATATAAATCCGTTAAAAAAATTTTAAAAAATCACGCGTGGAGCACAGATTGTGAAACAATTTCCAGCACATTGAGAATAGCCTCGATAGACATCGCCTTTAAATAACGCGAAATAGTATAAATCTGTAAATAAATGCAAAAAAATCACGCGTGGAGCACAGATTATGAAACAATTTCAGCACATTGAGAATAGCCTCGATAGACATCACCTTTAAATAACGCGAAATAGTATAAATATGTAAACAAATTGAAAAAAAAATCAAGATTGGAGCATAGATTGTGAAACAATTTCCAGCACATTGAAAATAGTCTCGATAGACATCGCCTTTAAATAACGTGGAATATTATAAATCCGTAAACAAATTTTAAAAAATCACGCGTGGAGCACAGATTATGAAACAATTTCCAGATCATTGAGAATAGCCTCCATAGACATCACATTTAAATAACCCGAAATAGTATAAATCCATAAACAAATTTTAAAAAATCACGCGTGGAGCACAGATTATGAATCAATTTCCAGCACATTGAGAATAGCCTCGATAGACATCACGTTTAAATAACGTGAAAAGTATAAATCTGTAAACAATTTGAAAAAAAAAAAGAATCACGCTTGGAGAATAGATTGTGAAACAATTTCCAGCACATTAAAAATAGTCTCGATAGACACCACCTTTAAATAACTCGAAATAGTATAAATCCGTAAACAAATTTAAAAAAATCACGCGTGGACCACAGATTATGAAACAACTTCCAGCACATTGAGAACAGCCTCTATAGACATCACCTTTAAATAAGGCGAAATAGTATAAATGCGTAAAAAAATTTAAAAAAATCACGCTTGGAGCAAAGATTATGAAACAATTTCCAGCACATTGAGAATAGCCTCGATAGACATCGCCTTTAAATAACGCGAAATAGTATAAATCTGTAAATAAATTTGAAAAAAAAATCACGCTTGGAGCAGAGATTGTGAAACAATTTCCAGCACATTGAGAATAGCTTCGATAGACTTCACCTTTAAATAACGCGAAAAGTATAAATCTGTAAACAATTTGATAAAAAAAAAAAATCACGCTTGGGGTATAAATTGTGAAACAATTTCCAGCACATTGAAAATAGTCTCGATAGACATCGCCTTTAAATAACGCGGAATATTATAAATCCGAAAACAAATTCAAAAAAATCACGCGTGGAGCACAGATTATGAAACAATTTCAGCACATTGAGAATAGCCTCGATAGACATCACCTTTAAATAACGCGAAATAGTATAAATATGTAAACAAATTGAAAAAAAAATCAAGATTGGAGCATAGATTGTGAAACAATTTGCAGCACATTGAAAATAGTCTCGATAGACATCGCCTTTAAATAACGTGGAATATTATAAATCCGTAAACAAATAAAAAAAAATCACGCGTGGAGCACAGATTATGAAACAATTTCCAGCACATTGAAAATAGTCTCGATAGATATCGCCTTTAAATAACACGAAATTATATAAATCCGTAAAAAAAATTTTAAAAAATCACGCGTGGAGCACAGATTGTGAAACAATTTCCAGCACATTGAGAATAGCCTCGATAGACATCGCCTTTAAATAACGCGAAATAGTATAAATCTGTAAATAAATGCAAAAAAATCACGCGTGGAGCACAGATTATGAAACAATTTCAGCACATTGAGAATAGCCTCGATAGACATCACCTTTAAATAACGCGAAATAGTATAAATATGTAAACAAATTGAAAAAAAAATCAAGATTGGAGCATAGATTGTGAAACAATTTCCAGCACATTGAAAATAGTCTCGATAGACATCGCCTTTAAATAACGTGGAATATTATAAATCCGTAAACAAATTTTAAAAAATCACGCGTGGAGCACAGATTATGAAACAATTTCCAGATCATTGAGAATAGCCTCCATAGACATCACATTTAAATAACCCGAAATAGTATAAATCCATAAACAAATTTTAAAAAATCACGCGTGGAGCACAGATTATGAATCAATTTCCAGCACATTGAGAATAGCTTCGATAGACATCACCTTTAAATAACGTGAAAAGTATAAATCTGTAAACAATTTGAAAAAAAAAAAAGAATCACGCTTGGAGAATAGATTGTGAAACAATTTCCAGCACATTAAAAATAGTCTCGATAGACACCACCTTTAAATAACTCGAAATAGTATAAATCCGTAAACAAATTTAAAAAAATCACGCGTGGACCACAGATTATGAAACAACTTCCAGCACATTGAGAACAGCCTCTATAGACATCACCTTTAAATAACGCGAAATAGTATAAATGCGTAAAAAAATTTAAAAAAATCACGCTTGGAGCAAAGATTATGAAACAATTTCCAGCACATTGAGAATAGCCTCGATAGACATCGCCTTTAAATAACGCGAAATAGTATAAATCTGTAAATAAATTTGAAAAAAAAAATCACGCTTGGAGCAGAGATTGTGAAACAATTTCCAGCACATTGAGAATAGCTTCGATAGACTTCACCTTTAAATAACGCGAAAAGTATAAATCTGTAAACAATTTGATAAAAAAAAAAAAAAAAAAAAAAAAAAAAAAATCACGCTTGGGGTATAAATTGTGAAACAATTTCCAGCACATTGAAAATAGTCTCGATAGACATCGCCTTTAAATAACGCGGAATATTATAAATCCGAAAACAAATTCAAAAAAATCACGCGTGGAGCACAGATTATGAAACAATTTCAGCACATTGAGAATAGCCTCGATAGACATCACCTTTAAATAACGCGAAATAGTATAAATATGTAAACAAATTGAAAAAAAAAATCAAGATTGGAGCATAGATTGTGAAACAATTTGCAGCACATTGAAAATAGTCTCGATAGACATCGCCTTTAAATAACGTGGAATATTATAAATCCGTAAACAAATAAAAAAAAATCACGCGTGGAGCACAGATTATGAAACAATTTCCAGCACATTGAAAATAGTCTCGATAGATATCGCCTTTAAATAACACGAAATTATATAAATCCGTAAAAAAAATTTTAAAAAATCACGCGTGGAGCACAGATTGTGAAACAATTTCCAGCACATTGAGAATAGCCTCGATAGACATCGCGTTTAAATAACGCGAAATAGTATAAATCTGTAAATAAATGCAAAAAAATCACGCGTGGAGCACAGATTATGAAACAATTTCAGCACATTGAGAATAGCCTCGATAGACATCACCTTTAAATAACGCGAAGTAGTATAAATATGTAAACAAATTGAAAAAAAAATCAAGATTGGAGCATAGATTGTGAAACAATTTCCAGCACATTGAAAATAGTCTCGATAGACATCGCCTTTAAATAACGTGGAATATTATAAATCCGTAAACAAATTTTAAAAAATCACGCGTGGAGCACAGATTATGAAACAATTTCCAGATCATTGAGAATAGCCTCCATAGACATCACATTTAAATAACCCGAAATAGTATAAATCCATAAACAAATTTTAAAAAATCACGCGTGGAGCACAGATTATGAATCAATTTCCAGCACATTGAGAATAGCTTCGATAGACATCACCTTTAAATAACGTGAAAAGTATAAATCTGTAAACAATTTGAAAAAAAAAAAAGAATCACGCTTGGAGAATAGATTGTGAAACAATTTCCAGCACATTAAAAATAGTCTCGATAGACACCACCTTTAAATAACTCGAAATAGTATAAATCCGTAAACAAATTTAAAAAAATCACGCGTGGACCACATATTATGAAACAACTTCCAGCACATTGAGAACAGCCTCTATAGACATCACCTTTAAATAACGCGAAATAGTATAAATGCGTAAAAAAATTTAAAAAAATCACGCTTGGAGCAAAGATTATGAAACAATTTCCAGCACATTGAGAATAGCCTCGATAGACATCGCCTTTAAATAACGCGAAATAGTATAAATCTGTAAATAAATTTGAAAAAAAAAATCACGCTTGGAGCAGAGATTGTGAAACAATTTCCAGCACATTGAGAATAGCTTCGATAGACTTCACCTTTAAATAACGCGAAAAGTATAAATCTGTAAACAATTTGATAAAAAAAAAAAAAAAAAAAAAAATCACGCTTGGGGTATAAATTGTGAAACAATTTCCAGCACATTGAAAATAGTCTCGATAGACATCGCCTTTAAATAACGCGGAATATTATAAATCCGAAAACAAATTCAAAAAAATCACGCGTGGAGCACAGATTATGAAACAATTTCAGCACATTGAGAATAGCCTCGATAGACATCACCTTTAAATAACGCGAAATAGTATAAATATGTAAACAAATTGAAAAAAAAATCAAGATTGGAGCATAGATTGTGAAACAATTTGCAGCACATTGAAAATAGTCTCGATAGACATCGCCTTTAAATAACGTGGAATATTATAAATCCGTAAACAAATAAAAAAAAATCACGCGTGGAGCACAGATTATGAAACAATTTCCAGATCATTGAGAATAGCCTCCATAGACATCACATTTAAATAACCCGAAATAGTATAAATCCATAAACAAATTTAAAAAAATCACGCGTGGACCACAGATTATGGAACAATTTCGAGCACATTGAGAATAGCCTCGATAGACATCACCTTTAAATAACGCGAAATAGTATAAATGCGTAAACAAATTTAAAAAAATCACGCTTGGAGCACAGATTATGAAACAATTTTCAGCACATTGAGAATAGCCTCGATAGACATCGCCTTTAAATAACGCGAAATAGTATAAATCTGTAAATAAATGCAAAAAAATCACGCGTGGAGCACAGATTATGAAACAATTTCCAGCACATTGAGAATAGCCTCGATAGACATCGCCTTTAAATAACGCGAAATAGTATAAATCTGTAAATAAATGCAAAAAAATCACGCGTGGAGCACAGATTATGAAACAATTTCCAGCACATTGAGAATAGCATCGATAGACATCGCCTTTAAATAACGCGAAATAGTATAAATCTGTAAATAAATGCAAAAAAATCACGCGTGGAGCACAGATTATGAAACAATTTCCAGCATATTGAGAATAGCCCCGATAGACATCACCTTTAAATAACGCGAAATAGAATAAATATGTAAACAAATTGAAAAAAAAATGAAGATTGGAGCATAGATTGTGAAACAATTTCCAGCACATTGAAATTAGTCTCGATAGAAATCGCCTTTAAATAACGCGAAATAGTATAAATCCGTAAACAAATTAAAAAAAAAACACGCGTGGAGCACACATTATGAAACAATTTCCAGCACATTGCGAATAGCTTCGATAGACATCACCTTTAAATAACGCGAAAAAGTATTATATATCCGTAAGCAAATTTAAAAATATCACGCGTGGAGCACAGATTATGAAACAATTTCCAGCACATTGAGAATAGCCTCGATAGATATCACCTTTAAATAACGCGAAATATTATAAATGCGAAAACAATTTTAAAAAAAATCAAGCGTGGAGCACAGATTATGAAAAAATTTACAGCATATTGAGAAAAGCCTCGATAGACATCGCCTTTAAATAACGCGAAATCTTATAAATTTGTAAATAAATTTAAAGAAATCACGCGTGGAGCACAGATTATGAAACAATTTAAAGCACATTGAGAATAGTCTCGACATACATCGCCTTTAAATACGCAAAATAGTATAAATCCGTAAACAAATTCAAAAATTCACGCGTGGAGCACAGATTATGAAACAATTTCCAGCACATTGAGAATAGCCTCGATAGACATCGCCTTTAAATAACGCGAAATAGTATAAATGCATAAACAAATTTTAAAAAATCACGCTTGGAGCACAGATTATGAAACAATTTCCAGTACATTGAGAATAGCCTCGATAGACATCGTCTTTAAATAACGCGAAATCTTATAAATTTGTAAATAAATTTTAAAAAATCACGCGTGGAGCACAGATTATGAAACAATTTCCAGCACATTGAGAATAGCCTCGATAGACATCGCCTTTAAATAACGCGAAATAGTATAAATCTGTAAATAAATGCAAAAAAATCACGCGTGGAGCACAGATTATGGAACAATTTCCAGCACATTGAGAATAGCCCCGATAGACATCACCTTTAAATAACGCGAAATAGAATAAATATATAAACAAATTGAAAAAAAATCAAGATTGGAGCATAGATTGTGAAACAATTTCCAGCACATTGAAAATAGTCTCGATAGACATCGCCCTTAAATAACGCGAAATAGTATAAATCCGTAAACAAATTAAAAAAAACACGCGTGGAGCACAGATTATGAAACAATTTCCAGCACATTGAGAATAGCTTCGATAGACATCACCTTTAAATAACGCGAAAAAGTATTATATATCCGTAAAGAAATTTAAAAATATCACGCGTGGAGCACAGATTATGAAACAATTTCCAGCACATTGAGAATAGCCTCGATAGATATCACCTTTAAATAACGCGAAATAGTATAAATGCGTAAACAATTTTTAAAAAAAATCAAGCGTGAAGCACAGATTATGAAACAATTTCCAGCATATTGAGAATAGCCTCGATAGACATCGCCTTTAAATAACGCGAAATCTTATAAATTTGTAAATAAATTTAAAGAAATCACGCGTGGAGCACAGATTATGAAACAATTTCCAGCACATTAAGAATAGTCTCGATAGACATCGCCTTTAAATAAGCAAAATAGTATAAATCCGTAAACAAATTCAAAAATTCACGCGTGGAGCACAGATTATGAAACAATTCCCAGCACATTGAGAATAGCCTCGATAGACATCACCTTTAAATAACGCGAAATAGAATAAATATATAAACAAATTGAAAAAAAATCAAGATTGGAGCATAGATTGTGAAACAATTTCCAGCACATTGAGAATAGCCCCGATAGACATCACCTTTAAATAAGGCGAAATAGAATAAATATATAAACAAATTGAAAAAAAATCAAGATTGGAGCATAGATTGTGAAACAATTTCCAGCACATTGAAAATAGTCTCGATAGACATCGCCCTTAAATAACGCGAAATAGTATAAATCCGTAAACAAATTAAAAAAAACACGCGTGGAGCACAGATTATGAAACAATTTCCAGCACATTGAGAATAGCTTCGATAGACAT
The DNA here is from genome assembly GCA_963932465.1 of Maratus speciosus. Classification (NCBI taxonomy): domain Eukaryota; kingdom Metazoa; phylum Arthropoda; class Arachnida; order Araneae; family Salticidae; genus Maratus; species Maratus speciosus. The sequence goes on from CAWVRF010001553.1 coordinate 289,561, forward strand.
CACCTTTAAATAACGCGAAAAAGTATTATATATCCGTAAAGAAATTTAAAAATATCACGCGTGGAGCACAGATTATGAAACAATTTCCAGCACATTGAGAATAGCCTCTATAGATATCACCTTTAAATAACGCGAAATAGTATAAATGCGTAAACAATTTTTAAAAAAAATCAAGCGTGAAGCACAGATTATGAAACAATTTCCAGCATATTGAGAATAGCCTCGATAGACATCGCCTTTAAATAACGCGAAATCTTATAAATTTGTAAATAAATTTAAAGAAATCACGCGTGGAGCACAGATTATGAAACAATTTCCAGCACATTGAGAATAGTCTCGATAGACATCGCCTTTAAATACGCAAAATAGTATAAATCCGTAAACAAATTCAAAAATTCACGCGTGGAGCACAGATTATGAAACAATTTCCAGCCCATTGAGAATAGCCTCGATAGACATCACCTTTAAATAACGCGAAATAGTATAAATATGTAAACAAATTGAAAAAAAATCAAGATTGGAGCATAGATTGTGAAACAATTTCCAGCACATTGAAAATAGTCTCGATAGACATCGCCTTTAAATAACGCGAAATAGTATAAATCTGTAAATAAAATTGAAAAAAAAAATCACGCTTGGAGCAGAGATTGTGAAACAATTTCCAGCACATTGAGAATATCTTCGATAGACATCACCTTTAAATAACGCGAAAAGTATAAATCTGTAAACAATTTGATAAAAAAAAAAAAAAAAAAAAAAAAAAAAATCACGCTTGGGGTATAAATTGTGAAACAATTTCCAGCACATTGAAAATAGTCTCGATAGATATCGCCTTTAAATAACACGAAATTATATAAATCCGTAAAAAAAATTAAAAAAAATCACGCGTGGAGCACAGATTGTGAAACAATTTCCAGCACATTGAGAATAGCCTCGATAGACATCGCCTTTAAATAACGCGAAATAGTATAAATCTGTAAATAAATGCAAAAAAATCACGCGTGGAGCACAGATTATGAAACAATTTCAGCACATTGAGAATAGCCTCGATAGACATCACCTTTAAATAACGCGAAATAGTATAAATATGTAAACAAATTGAAAAAAAAATCAAGATTGGAGCATAGATTGTGAAACAATTTCCAGCACATTGAAAATAGTCTCGATAGACATCGCCTTTAAATAACGTGGAATATTATAAATCCGTAAACAAATTTTAAAAAAACACGCCTGGAGCACAGATTATGAAACAATTTCCAGATCATTGAGAATAGCCTCCATAGACATCACATTTAAATAACCCGAAATTGTATAAATCCATAAACAAATTTTAAAAAATCACGCGTGGAGCACAGATTATGAATCAATTTCCAGCACATTGAGAATAGCTTCGATAGACATCACATTTAATTACGTGAAAAGTATAAATCTGTAAACAATTTGAAAAAAAAAAGAATCACGCTTGGAGAATAGATTGTGAAACATTTCCAGCACATTGAGAATAGCCTCAATAGACATCGCCTTTAAATAACGCGAAATAGTATAAATTTGTAAATAAATTTAAAGAAATCACGCGTGGAGCACAGATTATGAAACAATTTCCAGCACATTGAGAATAGTCTCGACATACATCGCCTTTAAATACGCAAAATAGTATAAATCCGTAAACAAATTCAAAAATTCACGCGTGGAGCACAGATTATGAAACAATTTCCAGCACATTGAGAATAGCCTCGATAGACATCGCCTTTAAATAACGCGAAATAGTATAAATGCATAAACAAATTAAAAAAAATCAAGATTGGAGCATAGATTGTGAAACAATTTCCAGCACATTGAAAATAGTCTCGATAGACATCGCCCTTAAATAACGCGAAATAGTATAAATCCGTAAACAAATTAAAAAAAACACGCGTGGAGCACAGATTATGAAACAATTTCCAGCACATTGAGAATAGCTTCGATAGACATCACCTTTAAATAACGCGAAAAAGTATTATATATCCGTAAAGAAATTTAAAAATATCACGCGTGGAGCACAGATTATGAACAATTTCCAGCACATTGAGAATAGCCTCGATAGATATCACCTTTAAATAACGCGAAATAGTATAAATGCGTAAACAATTTTTTAAAAAAATCAAGCGTGAAGCACAGATTATGAAACAATTTCCAGCATATTGAGAATAGCCTCGATAGACATCGCCTTTAAATAACGCGAAATCTTATAAATTTGTAAATAAATTTAAAGAAATCACGCGTGGAGCACAGATTATGAAACAATTTCCAGCACATTAAGAATAGTCTCGATAGACATCGCCTTTAAATACGCAAAATAGTATAAATCCGTAAACAAATTCAAAAATTCACGCGTGGAGCACAGATTATGAAACAATTCCCAGCACATTGAGAATAGCCTCGATAGACATCACCTTTAAATAACGCGAAATAGAATAAATATATAAACAAATTGAAAAAAAATCAAGATTGGAGCATAGATTGTGAAACAATTTCCAGCACATTGAAAATAGTCTCGATAGACATCGCCCTTAAATAACGCGAAATAGTATAAATCCGTAAACAAATTAAAAAAAAACACGCGTGGAGCACAGATTATGAAACAATTTCCAGCACATTGAGAATAGCTTCGATAGACATCACCTTTAAATAACGCGAAAAAGTATTATATATCCGTAAAGAAATTTAAAAATATCACGCGTGGAGCACAGATTATGAAACAATTTCCAGCACATTGAGAATAGCCTCGATAGATATCACCTTTAAATAACGCGAAATAGTATAAATGCGTAAACAATTTTTAAAAAAAATCAAGCGTGGAGCACAGATTATGAAACAATTTCCAGCATATTGAGAATAGCCTCGATAGACATCGCCTTTAAATAACGCGAAATTTTATAAATTTGTAAATAAATTTAAAGAAATCACGCGTGGAGCACAGATTATGAAACAATTTCCAGCACATTGAGAATAGCCCCGATAGACATCACCTTTAAATAACGCGAAATAGAATAAATATATATATACAAATTGAAAAAAAATCAAGATTGGAGCAGAGATTGTGAAACAATTTCGAGCACATTGAAAATAGTCTCGATAGACATCGCCCTTAAATAACGCGAAATAGTATAAATCCGTAAACAAATTAAAAAAAAACACGCTTGGAGCACAGATTATGAAACAATTTCCAGCACATTGAGAATAGCTTCGATAGACATCACCTTTAAATAACGCGAAAAAGTATTATATATCCGTAAAGAAATTTAAAAATATCACGCGTGGAGCACAGATTATGAAACAATTTCCAGCACATTGAGAATAGCCTCGATAGATATCACCTTTAAATAACGCGAAATAGTATAAATGCGTAAACAATTTAAAAAAAAAATCAAGCGTGGAGCACAGATTATGAAACAATTTCCAGCATATTGAGAATAGCTCCGATAGACATCGCCTTTAAATAACGCGAAATCTTATAAATTTGTAAATAAATTTAAAGAAATCACGCGTGGAGCACAGATTATGAAACAATTTCCAGCACATTGAGAATAGTCTCGATAGACATCGCCTTTAAATACGCAAAATAGTATAAATCCGTAAACAAATTCAAAAATTCACGCGTGGAGCACAGATTATGAAACAATTTCCAGCACATTGAGAATAGCCTCGATAGACATCACCTTTAAATAACGCGAAATAGTATAAATATGTAAACAAATTGAAAAAAAATCAAGATTGGAGCATAGATTGTGAAACAATTTCCAGCACATTGAAAATAGTCTCGATAGACATCGCCTTTAAATAACGCGAAATATTATAAATCTGTAAACAATTTGATAAAAAAAAAAAAAAAAAATCACGCTTAGGGTATAAATTGTGAAACAATTTCCAGCACATTGAAAATAGTCTCGATAGATATCGCCTTTAAATAACACGAAATTATATAAATCCGTAAAAAAAATTTAAAAAAATCACGCGTGGAGCACAGATTGTGAAACAATTTCCAGCACATTGAGAATAGCCTCGATAGACATCGCCTTTAAATAACGCGAAATAGTATAAATCTGTAAATAAATGCAAAAAAATCACGCGTGGAGCACAGATTATGAAACAATTTCAGCACATTGAGAATAGCCTCGATAGACATCACCTTTAAATAACGCGAAATAGTATAAATATGTAAACAAATTGAAAAAAAAATCAAGATTGGAGCATAGATTGTGAAACAATTTCCAGCACATTGAGAATAGCCTCGATAGACATCGCCTTTAAATAACGCGAAATAGTATAAATCTGTAAATAAATGCAAAAAAATCACGCGTGGAGCACAGATTATGAAACAATTTCCAGATCATTGAGAATAGCCTCCATAGACATCACATTTAAATAACCCGAAATAGTATAAATCCATAAACAAATTTTAAAAAATCACGCGTGGAGCACAGATTATGAATCAATTTCCAGCACATTGAGAATAGCTTCGATAGACATCACCTTTAAATAACGTGAAAAGTATAAATCTGTAAACAATTTGAAAAAAAAAAAAGAATCACGCTTGGAGAATAGATTGTGAAACAATTTCCAGCACATTAAAAATAGTCTCGATAGACACCACCTTTAAATAACTCGAAATAGTATAAATCCGTAAACAAATTTAAAAAAATCACGCGTGGACCACAGATTATGAAACAACTTCCAGCACATTGAGAACAGCCTCTATAGACATCACCTTTAAATAACGCGAAATAGTATAAATGCGTAAAAAAATTAAAAAAAATCACGCTTGGAGCAAAGATTATGAAACAATTTCCAGCACATTGAGAATAGCCTCGATAGACATCGCCTTTAAATAACGCGAAATAGTATAAATCTGTAAATAAATTTGAAAAAAAAAATCACGCTTGGAGCAGAGATTGTGAAACAATTTCCAGCACATTGAGAATAGCTTCGATAGACTTCACCTTTAAATAACGCGAAAAGTATAAATCTGTAAACAATTTGATAAAAAAAAAAAAAAAAAAAAAAAAAAAAAAATCACGCTTGGGGTATAAATTGTGAAACAATTTCCAGCACATTGAAAATAGTCTCGATAGACATCGCCTTTAAATAACGCGGAATATTATAAATCCGAAAACAAATTCAAAAAAATCACGCGTGGAGCACAGATTATGAAACAATTTCAGCACATTGAGAATAGCCTCGATAGACATCACCTTTAAATAACGCGAAATAGTATAAATATGTAAACAAATTGAAAAAAAAATCAAGATTGGAGCATAGATTGTGAAACAATTTTCAGCACATTGAAAATAGTCTCGATAGACATCGCCTTTAAATAACGTGGAATATTATAAATCCGTAAACAAATTAAAAAAAATCACGCGTGGAGCACAGATTATGAAACAATTTCCAGATCATTGAGAATAGCTTCCATAGACATCACATTTAAATAACCCGAAATAGTATAAATCCATAAACAAATTTAAAAAAATCACGCGTGGACCACAGATTATGGAACAATTTCGAGCACATTGAGAATAGCCTCGATAGACATCACCTTTAAATAACGCGAAATAGTATAAATGCGTAAACAAATTTAAAAAAATCACGCTTGGAGCACAGATTATGAAACAATTTCCAGCACATTGAGAATAGCCTCGATAGACATCGCCTTTAAATAACGCGAAATAGTATAAATCTGTAAATAAATGCAAAAAAATCACGCGTGGAGCACAGATTATGAAACAATTTCCAGCACATTGAGAATAGCCTCGATAGACATCGCCTTTAAATAACGCGAAATAGTATAAATCTGTAAATAAATGCAAAAAAATCACGCGTGGAGCACAGATTATGAAACAATTTCCAGCACATTGAGAATAGCATCGATAGACATCGCCTTTAAATAACGCGAAATAGTATAAATCTGTAAATAAATGCAAAAAAATCACGCGTGGAGCACAGATTATAAAACAATTTCCAGCACATTGAGAATAGCCCCGATAGACATCACCTTTAAATAACGCGAAATAGAATAAATATGTAAACAAATTGAAAAAAAAATCAAGATTGGAGCATAGATTGTGAAACAATTTCCAGCACATTGAAATTAGTCTCGATAGAAATCGCCTTTAAATAACGCGAAATAGTATAAATCCGTAAACAAATTAAAAAAAAAACACGCGTGGAGCACACATTATGAAACAATTTCCAGCACATTGAGAATAGCTTCGATAGACATCACCTTTAAATAACGCGAAAAAGTATTATATATCCGTAAGCAAATTTAAAAATATCACGCGTGGAGCACAGATTATGAAACAATTTCCAGCACATTGAGAATAGCCTCGATAGATATCACCTTTAAATAACGCGAAATAATATAAATGCGTAAACAATTTTTAAAAAAATCAAGCGTGGAGCACAGATTATGAAAAAATTTACAGCATATTGAGAAAAGCCCCGATAGACATCGCCTTTAAATAACGCGAAATCTTATAAATTTGTAAATAAATTTAAAGAAATCACGCGTGGAGCACAGATTATGAAACAATTTCCAGCACATTGAGAATAGTCTCGACATACATCGCCTTTAAATACGCAAAATAGTATAAATCCGTAAACAAATTCAAAAATTCACGCGTGGAGCACAGATTATGAAACAATTTCCAGCACATTGAGAATAGCCTCGATAGACATCGCCTTTAAATAACGCGAAATAGTATAAATGCATAAACAAATTAAAAAAAATCACGCTTGGAGCACAGATTATGAAACAATTTCCAGTACATTGAGAATAGCCTCGATAGACATCGTCTTTAAATAACGCGAAATCTTATAAATTTGTAAATAAATTTTAAAAAATCACGCGTGGAGCACAGATTATGAAACAATTTCCAGCACATTGAGAATAGCCTCGATAGACATCGCCTTTAAATAACGCGAAATAGTATAAATCTGTAAATAAATGCAAAAAAATCACGCGTGGAGCACAGATTATGAAACAATTTCCAGCACATTGAGAATAGCCCCGATAGACATCACCTTTAAATAACGCGAAATAGAATAAATATATAAACAAATTGAAAAAAAATCAAGATTGGAGCATAGATTGTGAAACAATTTCCAGCACATTGAAAATAGTCTCGATAGACATCGCCCTTAAATAACGCGAAATAGTATAAATCCGTAAACAAATTAAAAAAAACACGCGTGGAGCACAGATTATGAAACAATTTCCAGCACATTGAGAATAGCTTCGATAGACATCACCTTTAAATAACGCGAAAAAGTATTATATATCCGTAAAGAAATTTAAAAATATCACGCGTGGAGCACAGATTATGAAACAATTTCCAGCACATTGAGAATAGCCTCGATAGATATCACCTTTAAATAACGCGAAATAGTATAAATGCGTAAACAATTTTTAAAAAAAATCAAGCGTGAAGCACAGATTATGAAACAATTTCCAGCATATTGAGAATAGCCTCGATAGACATCGCCTTTAAATAACGCGAAATCGTATAAATTTGTAAATAAATTTAAAGAAATCACGCGTGGAGCACAGATTATGAAACAATTTCCAGCACATTGAGAATAGTCTCGATAGACATCGCCTTTAAATACGCAAAATAGTATAAATCCGTAAACAAATTCAAAAATTCACGCGTGGAGCACAGATTATGAAACAATTTCCAGCACATTGAGAATAGCCTCGATAGACATCACCTTTAAATAACGCGAAATAGAATAAATATATAAACAAATTGAAAAAAAATCAAGATTGGAGCATAGATTGTGAAACATTTTCCAGCACATTGAAAATAGTTTCGATAGACATCGCCCTTAAATAACGCGAAATAGTATAAATCCGTAAACAAATTAAAAAAAAACACGCGTGGAGCACAGATTATGAAACAATTTCCAGCACATTGAGAATAGCTTCGATAGACATCACCATTAAATAACGCGAAAAAGTATTATATATCCGTAAAGAAATTTAAAAATATCACGCGTGGAGCACAGATTATGAAACAATTTCCAGCACATTGAGAATAGCCTCGATAGATATCACCTTTAAATAACGCGAAATAGTATAAATGCGTAAACAATTTAAAAAAAAATCAAGCGTGGAGCACAGATTATGAAACAATTTACAGCATATTGAGAATAGCCTCGATAGACATCGCCTTTAAATAACGCGAAATCTTATAAATTTGTAAATAAATTTAAAGAAATCACGCGTGGAGCACAGATTATGAAACAATTTCCAGCACATTGAGAATAGCCCCGATAGACATCACCTTTAAATAACGCGAAATAGAATAAATATATAAACAAATTGAAAAAAAATCAAGATTGGAGCATAGATTGTGAAACAATTTCCAGCACATTGAAAATAGTCTCGATAGACATCGCCCTTAAATAACGCGAAATAGTATAAATCCGTAAACAAATTAAAAAAAATCACGCGTGGAGCACAGATTATGAAACAATTTCCAGATCATTGAGAATAGCCTCTATAGACATCACCTTTAAATAACGCGAAATAGTATAAATGCGTAAAAAAATTTAAAAAAATCACGCTTGGAGCACAGATTATGAAACAATTTCCAGCACATTGAGAATAGCCTCGATAGACATCGCCTTTAAATAACGCGAAATAGTATAAATCTGTAAATAAATGCAAAAAAATCACGCGTGGAGCACAGATTATGAAACAATTTCCAGCACATTGAGAATAGCCTCGATAGACATCGCCTTTAAATAACGCGAAATAGTATAAATCAGTAAATAAATGCAAAAAAATCACGCGTGGAGCACAGATTATGAAACAATTTCCGGCACATTGAGAATAGCCTCGATAGACATCGCCTTTAAATAACGCGAAATAGTATAAATCTGTAAATAAATGCAAAAAAATCACGCGTGGAGCACAGATTATGAAACAATTTCCAGCACATTCAGAATAGCCCCGATAGACATCACCTTTAAATAACGCGAAATAGAATAAATATGTAAACAAATTGAAAAAAAAAATCAAGATATGAGCATAGATTGTGAAACAATTTCCAGCACATTGAAAATAGTCTCGATAGACATCGCCTTTAAATAACGCGAAATAGTATAAATCCGTAAACAAATTTAAAAAAAAAAACACGCGTGGAGCACAGATTATGAAAAAATTTACAGCATATTGAGAATAGCCTCGATAGACATCGCCTTTAAATAAAGCGAAATCTTATAAATTTGTAAATAAATTTAAAGAAATCACGCGTGGAGCACAGAGTATGAAACAATTTCCAGCACATTGAGAATAGTCTCGATAGATATCACCTTTAAATAACGCGAAATAGTATAAATGCGTAAACAATTTTTAAAAAAATCAAGCGTGGAGAATTTACTGTGAAAAAATGTGAAGCATATTGAGAATAGCCTCGATAGACATCGCCTTTAAATAAAGCGAAATCTTATAAATTTGTAAATAAATTTAAAGAAATCACGCGTGGAGCACAGATTATGAAACAATTTCCAGCACATTGAGAATAGTCTCGATAGACATCGCCTTTAAATAACGCGAAAAAGTATTATATATCCGTAAAGAAATTTAAAAATATCACGCGTGGAGCACAGATTATGAAACAATTTCCAGCACATTGAGAATAGCCTCGATAGATATCACCTTTAAATAACGCGAAATAGTATAAATGCGTAAACAATTTTTAAAAAAATCAAGCGTGGAGCACAGATTATGAAAAAATTTACAGGATATTGGGAATAGCCTCGATAGACATCGCCTTTAAATAAAGCGAAATCTTATAAATTTGTAAATAAATTTAAAGAAATCACGCGTGGAGCACAGATTATGAAACAATTTCCAGCACATTGAGAATAGTCTCGATAGACATCACCTTTAAATAACGCAAAATAGTATAAATCCGTAAACAAATTGAAAAAAAAATCAAGATTCGAGCATAGATTGTGAAACAATTTCCAGCACATTGAAAATAGTCTCGATAGACATCGCCTTTAAATAACGCGGAATATTATAAATCCGAAAACAAATTAAAAAAAATCACGCGTGGAGCACAGATTATGAAACAATTTCCAGCACATTGAGAATAGCCTCGATAGACATCGCCTTTAAATAACGCGAAATAGTATAAATCTGTAAATCAAATTGAAAAAAAAAATCACGCTTGGAGCAGTGATTGTGAAACAATTTCCAGCACATTGAGAATAGCTTCGATAGACATCACCTTTAAATAACGCGAAAAGTATAAATCTGTAAACAATTTAATAAAAAAAAAAAAAAAAAAAAAAAAAAAAATCACGCTTGGGGTATAAATTGTGAAACAATTTCCAGCACATACAAAATAGTCTCGATAGATATCGCCTTTAAATAACAAGAAATAGTGTAAATCCGAAAAAAAAAATTTAAAAAAATCACGCGTGGAGCACAGATTATGAAACAATTTCCAGTACATTGAGAATAGCCTCAATAGACATCGCCTTTAAATAACGCGAAATAGTATAAATCTGTAAATAAATTTAAAGAAATCACGCGTGGAGCACAGATTATGAAACAATTTCCAGCACATTGAGAATAGTCTCGATAGCCATCGCCTTTAAATACGCAAAATAGTATAAATCCGTAAACAAATTCAAAAAATCACGCGTGGAGCACAGATTATGAAACAATTTCCAGCACATTGAGAATAGCCTCGATAGACATCACCTTTAAATAACGCGAAATATTATAAATATGTAAACAAATTGAAAAAAATCAAGATTGGAGCATAGATTGTGAAACAATTTCCAGCACATTGAAAATAGTCTCGATAGACATCGCCTTTAAATAACGCGGAATATTATAAATCCGAAAACAAATTCAAAAAAATCACGCGTGGAGCACAGATTATGAAACAATTTCCGGCACATTGAGAATAGCCTCGATAGACATCGCCTTTAAATAACGCGAAATAGTATAAATCTGTAAATAAAATTGAAAAAAAAAATCACGCTTGGAGCAGAGATTGTGAAACAATTTCCAGCGCATTGTGAATAGCTTCGATAGACATCACCTTTAAATAACGCGAAAAGTATAAATCTGTAAACAATTTGATAAAAAAAAAAAACAAAAAAAAATCACGCTTGGGGTATAAATTGTGAAACAATTTCCAGCACAATGAAAATAGTCTCGATAGATATCGCCTTTAAATAACGCGAAATAGTATAAATATGTAAACAAATTGAAAAAAAAATCAAGATTGGAGCATAGATTGTGAAACAATTTCCAGCACATTGAAAATAGTCTCGATAGACATCGCCTTTAAATAACGCGGAATATTATAAATCCATAAACAAATTTAAAAAAATCACGCGTGGAGCACAGATTATGAATCAATTTCCAGCACATTGAGAATAGCTTCGATAGACATCACCTTTAAATAACGTGAAAAGTATAAATCTGTAAACAATTTGAAAAAAAAAAAAAGAATCACGCTTGGAGAATAGATTGTGAAACAATTTCCAGCACATTGAAAATAGTCTCGACAGACACCACCTTTAAATAACTCGAAATAGTACAAATCCGTAAACAAATTTAAAAAAATCACGCGTGGACCACAGATTATGAAACAATTTCCAGCACATTGAGAATAGCCTCGATAGACATCACCTTTAAATAACGCGAAAAGTATAAATCTGTAAACAATTTATTAAAAAAAAAAAAAAAAAAAAAAAAAAAAAATCACGCTTGGGGTATAAATTGTGAAACAATTTCCAGCACATTGAAAATAGTCTCGATAGATATCGCCTTTAAATAACACGAAATAGTGTAAATCCGAAAAAAAAAAATTTAAAAAAATCACGCGTGGAGCACAGATTATGAAACAATTTCCAGTACATTGAGAATAGCCTCAATAGACATCGCCTTTAAATAACGCGAAATAGTATAAATCTGTAAATAAATTTAAAGAAATCACGCGTGGAGCACAGATTATGAAACAATTTCCAGCACATTGAGAATAGTCTCGATAGCCATCGCCTTTAAATACGCAAAATAGTATAAATCCGTAAACAAATTCATAAAATCACGCGTGGAGCACTGATTATGAAACAATTTCCAGCACATTGAGAATAGCCTCGATAGACATCACCTTTAAATAACGCGAAATAGTATAAATATGTAAACAAATTGAAAAAAAAATCAAGATTGGAGCATAGATTGTGAAACAATTTCCAGCACATTGAAAATAGTCTCGATAGACATCGCCTTTAAATAACGCGGAATATTATAAATCCGAAAACAAATTCAAAAAAATCACGCGTGGAGCACAGATTATGAAACAATTTCCAACACATTGAGAATAGCCTCGATAGACATCGCCTTTAAATAACGCGAAATAGTATAAATCTGTAAATAAAATTGAAAAAAAAAATCACGCTTGGAGCAGAGATTTTGAAACAATTTCCAGCGCATTGTGAATAGCTTCGATAGACATCACCTTTAAATAACGCGAAAAGTATAAATCTGTAAACAATTTGATAAAAAAAAAAAAAAAAAAAAAAATCACGCTTGGGGTATAAATTGTGAAACAATTTCCAGCACATTGAAAATAGTCTCGATAGATATCGCCTTTAAATAACGCGAAATAGTATAAATATGTAAACAAATTGAAAAAAAATCACGCGTGGAGCACAGATTATGAATCAATTTCCAGCACATTGAGAATAGCTTCGATAGACATCACCTTTAAATAACGTGAAAAGTATAAATCTGTAAACAATTTGAAAAAAAAAAAAAAGAATCACGCTTGGAGAATAGATTGTGAAACAATTTCCAGCACATTGAAAATAGTCTCGACAGACACCACCTTTAAATAACTCGAAATAGTACAAATCCGTAAACAAATTTAAAAAAATCACGCGTGGACCACAGATTATGAAACAATTTCCAGCACATTGAGAATAGCCTCGATAGACATCACCTTTAAATAACGCGAAATAGTATAAATGCGTAAACAAATTTAAAAAAATCACGCTTGGAGCACAGATTATGAAACAATTTCCAGCACATTGAGAATAGCCTCGATAGACATCGCCTTTAAATAACGCGAAATAGTATAAATCTGTAAATAAATGCAAAAAAATCACGCGTGGAGCACAGATTATGAAACAATTTCCAGCACATTGAGAATAGCCTCGATAGACATCGCCTTTAAATAACGCGAAATAGTATAAATCTGTAAATAAATGCAAAAAAATCACGCGTGGAGCACAGATTATGAAACAATTTCCAGCACATTGAGAATAGCTTCGATAGACATCACCTTTAAATAACGCGAAATAGAATAAATATGTAAACAAATTGAAAAAAAAATCAAGATTGGAGCATAGATTGTGAAACAATTTCCAGCACATTGAAAATAGTCTCGATAGACATCGCCTTTAAATAATGCGAAATAGTATAAATCCGTAAACAAATTAAAAAAAAACACGCGTGGAGCACAGATTATGAAACAATTTCCAGCACATTGAGAATAGCTTCGATAGACATCACCTTTAAATAACGCGAAAAAGTATTATATATCCGTAAACAAATTTAAAAATATCACGCGTGGAGCACAGATTATGAAACAATTTCCAGCACATTGAGAATAGCCTCGATAGATATCACCTTTAAATAACGCGAAATAGTATAAATGCGTAAACAATTTTTAAAAAAATCAAGCGTGGAGCACAGATTATGAAAAAATTTCCAGCACATTGAGAATAGCCTCGATAGACATCGCCTTTAAATAACGCGAAATAGTATAAATCTGTAAATAAATGCAAAAAAATCACGCGTGGAGCACAGATTATGAAACAATTTCCAGCACATTGAGAATAGCCTCGATAGACACCGCCTTTAAATAACGCGAAATAGTATAATTCTGTAAATAAATGCAAAAAAATCACGCGTGGAGCACAGATTGTGAAACAATTTCCAGCACATTGTGAATAGCTTCGATAGACATCACCTTTAAATAACGCGAAAAGTATAAATCTGTAAACAATTTGATAATAAAAAAACAAAAAAAAATCACGCTTGGGGTATAAATTGTGAAACAATTTCCAGCACATTGAAAATAGTCTCGATAGATATCGCCTTTAAATAACACGAAATTATATAAATCCGTAAAAAAAATTTAAAAAAATCACGCGTGGAGCACAGATTGTGAAACAATTTCCAGCACATTGAGAATAGCCTCGATAGACATCGCCTTTAAATAACGCGAAATAGTATAAATCTGTAAATAAATGCAAAAAAATCACGTGTGGAGCACAGATTATGAAACAATTTCAGCACATTGAGAATAGCCTCGATAGACATCACCTTTAAATACGCAAAATAGTATAAATCCGTAAACAAATTCAAAAAATCACGCGTGGAGCACTGATTATGAAACAATTTCCAGCACATTGAGAATAGCCTCGATAGACATCACCTTTAAATAACGCAAAATAGTATAAATCCGTAAACAAATTGAAAAAAAAATCAAGATTCGAGCATAGATTGTGAAACAATTTCCAGCACATTGAAAATAGTCTCGATAGACATCGCCTTTAAATAACGCGGAATATTATAAATCCGAAAACAAATTCAAAAAATCACGCGTGGAGCACAGATTATGAAACAATTTCCAGCACATTGAGAATAGCCTCGACAGACATCGCCTTTAAATAACGCGAAATAGTATAAATCTGTAAATCAAATTGAAAAAAAAAATCACGCTTGGAGCAGTGATTGTGAAACAATTTCCAGCACATTGAGAATAGCTTCGATAGACATCACCTTTAAATAACGCGAAAAGTATAAATCTGTAAACAATTTAATAAAAAAAAAAAAAAAAAAAAAAAAAAAAAAAAAAAAAAAAATCACGCTTGGGGTATAAATTGTGAAACAATTTCCAGCACATTGAAAATAGTCTCGATAGATATCGCCTTTAAATAACACGAAATAGTGTAAATCCGAAAAAAAAAATTTTAAAAAATCACGCGTGGAGCACAGATTATGAAACAATTTCCAGTACATTGAGAATAGCCTCAATAGATATCACCTTTAAATAACGCGAAATAGTATAAATGCGTAAACAATTTTTAAAAAAATCAAGCGTGGAGCACAGATTATGAAAAAATTTACAGGATATTGAGAATAGCCTCGATAGACATCGCCTTTAAATAAAGCGAAATCTTATAAATTTGTAAATAAATTTAAAGAAATCACGCGTGGAGCACAGATTATGAAACAATTTCCAGCACATTGAGAATAGTCTCGAATGACATCACCTTTAAATATCGCAAAATAGTATAAATCCGTAAACAAATTGAAAAAAAAATCAAGATTCGAGCATAGATTGTGAAACAATTTCCAGCATATTGAAAATAGTCTCGATAGACATCGCCTTTAAATAACGCGGAATATTATAAATCCGAAAACAAATTAAAAAAAATCACGCGTGGAGCACAGATTATGAAACAATTTCCAGCACATTGAGAATAGCCTCGATAGACATCGCCTTTAAATAACGCGAAATAGTATAAATCTGTAAATCAAATTGAAAAAAAAATCACGCTTGGAACAGTGATTGTGAAACAATTTCCAGCACATTGAGAATAGCTTCGATAGACATCACCTTTAAATAACGCGAAAAGTATAAATCTGTAAACAATTTAATAAAAAAAAAAAAAAAAAAAAAAAAAAAAATCACGCTTGGGGTATAAATTGTGAAACAATTTCCAGCACATTGAAAATAGTCTCGATAGATATCGCCTTTAAATAACACGAAATAGTGTAAATCCGAAAAAAAAAATTTTAAAAAATCACGCGTGGAGCACAGATTATGAAACAATTTCCAGTACATTGAGAATAGCCTCAATAGACATCGCCTTTAAATAACGCGAAATAGTATAAATCTGTAAATAAATTTAAAGAAATCACGCGTGGAGCACAGATTATGAAACAATTTCCAGCACATTGAGAATAGTCTCGATAGCCATCGCCTTTAAATACGCAAAATAGTATAAATCCGTAAACAAATTCAAAAAATCACGCGTGGAGCACAGATTATGAAACAATTTCCAGCACATTGAGAATAGCCTCGATAGACATCACCTTTAAATAACGCGAAATATTATAAATATGTAAACAAATTGAAAAAAAATCAAGATTGGAGCATAGATTGTGAAACAATTTCCAGCACATTGAAAATAGTCTCGATAGACATCGCCTTTAAATAACGCGGAATATTATAAATCCGAAAACAAATTCAAAAAAATCACGCGTGGAGCACAGATTATGAAACAATTTCCAGCACATTGAGAATAGCCTCGATAGACATCGCCTTTAAATAACGCGAAATAGCATAAATCTGTAAATAAAATTGAAAAAAAAAAATCACGCTTGGAGCAGAGATTGTGAAACAATTTCCAGCGCATTGTGAATAGCTTCGATAGACATCACCTTTAAATAACGCGAAAAGTATAAATCTGTAAACAATTTGATAAAAAAAAAAACAAAAAAATATCACGCTTGGGGTATAAATTGTGAAACAATTTCCAGCACATTGAAAATAGTCTCGATAGATATCGCCTTTAAATAACGCGAAATAGTATAAATATGTAAACAAATTGAAAAAAAAATCAAGATTGGAGCATAGATTGTGAAACAATTTCCAGCACATTGAAAATAGTCTCGATAGACATCGCCTTTAAATAACGCGGAATATTATAAATCCATAAACAAATTTAAAAAAATCACGCGTGGAGCACAGATTATGAATCAATTTCCAGCACATTGAGAATAGCTTCGATAGACATCACCTTTAAATAACGTGAAAAGTATAAATCTGTAAACAATTTGAAAAAAAAAAAAAAAGAATCACGCTTGGAGAATAGATTGTGAAACAATTTCCAGCACATTGAAAATAGTCTCGACAGACACCACCTTTAAATAACTCGAAATAGTACAAATCCGTAAACAAATTTAAAAAAATCACGCGTGGACCACAGATTATGAAACAATTTCCAGCACATTGAGAATAGCCTCGATAGACATCACCTTTAAATAACGCGACTAGTATAAATCTGTAAACAATTTAATAAAAAAAAAAAAAAAAAAAAAAAAAAAATCACGCTTCGGGTATAAATTGTGAAACAATTTCCAGCACATTGAGAATAGTCTCGATAGATATCGCCTTTAAATAACACGAAATAGTGTAAATCCGAAAAAAAAAATTTAAAAAAATCACGCGTGGAGCACAGATTATGAAACACTTTCCAGTACATTGAGAATAGCCTCAATAGACATCGCCTTTAAATAACGCGAAATAGTATAAATCTGTAAATAAATTTAAAGAAATCACGCGTGGAGCACAGATTATGAAACAATTTCCAGCACATTGAGAATAGTCTCGATAGCCATCGCCTTTAAATACGCAAAATAGTATAAATCCGTAAACAAATTCATAAAATCACGCGTGGAGCACTGATTATGAAACAATTTCCAGCACATTGAGAATAGCCTCGATAGACATCACCTTTAAATAACGCGAAATAGTATAAATATGTAAACAAATTGAAAAAAAAATCAAGATTGGAGCATAGATTGTGAAACAATTTCCAGCACATTGAAAATAGTCTCGATAGACATCGCCTTTAAATAACGCGGAATATTATAAATCCGAAAACAAATTCAAAAAAATCACGCGTGGAGCACAGATTATGAAACAATTTCCAACACATTGAGAATAGCCTCGATAGACATCGCCTTTAAATAACGCGAAATAGTATAAATCTGTAAATAAAATTGAAAAAAAAAATCACGCTTGGAGCAGAGATTTTGAAACAATTTCCAGCGCATTGTGAATAGCTTCGATAGACATCACCTTTAAATAGCGTGAAAAGTATAAATCTGTAAACAATTTGAAAAAAAAAAAAAAAGAATCACGCTTGGAGAATAGATTGTGAAACAATTTCCAGCACATTGAAAATAGTCTCGACAGACACCACCTTTAAATAACTCGAAATAGTACAAATCCGTAAACAAATTTAAAAAAATCACGCGTGGACCACAGATTATGAAACAATTTCCAGCACATTGAGAATAGCCTCGATAGACATCACCTTTAAATAACGCGAAATAGTATAAATGCGTAAACAAATTAAAAAAAATCACGCTTGGAGCACAGATTATGAAACAATTTCCAGCACATTGAGAATAGCCTCGATAGACATCGCCTTTAAATAACGCGAAATAGTATAAATCTGTAAATAAATGCAAAAAAATCACGCGTGGAGCACAGATTATGAGCAATTTCCAGCACATTGAGAATAGCCTCGATAGACATCGCCTTTAAATAACGCGAAATAGTATAAATCTGTAAATAAATGCAAAAAAATCACGCGTGGAGCACAGATTATGAAACAATTTCCAGCACATTGAGAATAGCCTCGATAGACATCGCCTTTAAATAACGCGAAATAGTATAAATCTGTAAATAAATGCAAAAAAATCACGCGTGGAGCACAGATTATGAAACAATTTCCAGCACATTGAGAATAGCCCCGATAGACATCACCTTTAAATAACGCGAAATAGAATAAATATGTAAACAAATTGAAAAAAAAATCAAGATTGGAGCATAGATTGTGAAACAATTTCCAGCACATTGAAAATAGTCTCGATAGACATCGCCTTTAAATAACGCGAAATAGTATAAATCCGTAAACAAATTAAAAAAAAAACACGCGTGGAGCACAGATTATGAAACAATTTCCAGCACATTGAGAATAGCTTCGATAGACATCACCTTTAAATAACGCGAAAAAGTATTATATATCCGTAAACAAATTTAAAAATATCACGCGTGGAGCACAGATTATGAAACAATTTCCAGCACATTGAGAATAGCCTCGATAGATATCACCTTTAAATAACGCGAAATAGTATAAATGCGTAAACAATTTTTTAAAAAATCAAGCGTGGAGCACAGATTATGAAAAAATTTCCAGCACATTGAGAATAGCCTCGATAGACATCGCCTTTAAATAACGCGAAATAGTATAAATCTGTAAATAAATGCAAAAAAATCACGCGTGGAGCACAGATTATGAAACAATTTCCAGCACATTGAGAATAGCCTCGATAGACATCGCCTTTAAATAACGCGAAATAGTATAAATCTGTAAATAAATGCAAAAAAATCACGCGTGGAGCACAGATTGTGAAACAATTTCCAGCACATTGTGAATAGCTTCGATAGACATCACCTTTAAATAACGCGAAAAGTATAAATCTGTAAACAATTTGATAATAAAAAAACAAAAAAAAATCACGCTTGGGGTATAAATTGTGAAACAATTTCCAGCACATTGAAAATAGTCTCGATAGATATCGCCTTTAAATAACACGAAATTATATAAATCCGTAAAAAAAATTTAAAAAAATCACGCGTGGAGCACAGATTGTGAAACAATTTCCAGCACATTGAGAATAGCCTCGATAGACATCGCCTTTAAATAACGCGAAATAGTATAAATCTGTAAATAAATGCAAAAAAATCACGTGTGGAGCACAGATTATGAAACAATTTCAGCACATTGAGAATAGCCTCGATAGACATCACCTTTAAATACGCAAAATAGTATAAATCCGTAAACAAATTCAAAAAATCACGCGTGGAGCACTGATTATGAAACAATTTCCAGCACATTGAGAATAGCCTCGATAGACATCACCTTTAAATAACGCAAAATAGTATAAATCCGTAAACAAATTGAAAAAAAAAATCAAGATTCGAGCATAGATTGTGAAACAATTTCCAGCACATTGAAAATAGTCTCGATAGACATCGCCTTTAAATAACGCGGAATATTATAAATCCGAAAACAAATTCAAAAAAATCACGCGTGGAGCACAGATTATGAAACAAGTTCCAGCACATTGAGAATAGCCTCGATAGACATCGCCTTCAAATAACGCGAAATAGTATAAATCTGTAAATCAAATTGAAAAAAAAAATCACGCTTGGAGCAGTGATTGTGAAACAATTTCCAGCACATTGAGAATAGCTTCGATAGACATCACCTTTAAATAACGCGAAAAGTATAAATCTGTAAACAATTTAATAAAAAAAAAAAAAAAAAAAAAAAAAAAAAATCACGCTTGGGGTATAAATTGTGAAACAATTTCCAGCACATTGAAAATAGTCTCGATAGATATCGCCTTTAAATAACACGAAATAGTGTAAATCCGAAAAAAAAAAATTTTTAAAATCACGCGTGGAGCACAGATTATGAAACAATTTCCAGTACATTGAGAATAGCCTCAATAGACATCGCCTTTAAATAACGCGAAATAGTATAAATCTGTAAATAAATTTAAAGAAATCACGCGTGGAGCACAGATTATGAAACAATTTCCAGCACATTGAGAATAGTCTCGATAGCCATCGCCTTTAAATACGCAAAATAGTATAAATCCGTAAACAAATTCAAAAAATCACGCGTGGAGCACTGATTATGAAACAATTTCCAGCACATTGAGAATAGCCTCGATAGACATCACCTTTAAATAACGCAAAATAGTATAAATCCGTAAACAAATTGAAAAAAAAATCAAGATTGGAGCATAGATTGTGAAACAATTTCCAGCATATTGAAAATAGTCTGGATAGACATCGCCTTTAAATAACGCGGAATATTATAAATCCGAAAACAAATTCAAAAAAAATCACGCGTGGAGCACAGATTATGAAACAATTTCCAGCACATTGAGAATAGCCTCGATAGACATCGCCTTTAAATAACGCGATATAGCATAAATCTGTAAATAAAATTGAAAAAAAAATCACGCTTGGAGCAGAGATTGTGAAACAATTTCCAGCACATTGTGAATAGCTTCGATAGACATCACCTTTAAATAAGGCGAAAAGTATAAATCTGTAAACAATTTGATAATAAAAAAACAAAAAAAATCACGCTTGGGGTATAAATTGTGAAACAATTTCCAGCACATTGAAAATAGTCTCGATAGATATCGCCTTTAAATAACACGAAATTATATAAATCCGTAAAAAAAATTTAAAAAAATCACGCGTGGAGCACAGATTGTGAAACAATTTCCACCACATTGAGAATAGCCTCGATAGACATCGCCTTTAAATAACGCGAAATAGTATAAATCTGTAAATAAATGCAAAAAAATCACGTGTGGAGCACAGATTATGAAACAATTTCAGCACATTGAGAATAGCCTCGATAGACATCACCTTTAAATACGCAAAATAGTATAAATCCGTAAACAAATTCAAAAAATCACGCGTGGAGCACTGATTATGAAACAATTTCCAGCACATTGAGAATAGCCTCGATAGACATAACCTTTAAATAACGCAAAATAGTATAAATCCGTAAACAAATTGAAAAAAAAATCAAGATTCGAGCATAGATTGTGAAACAATTTCCAGCACATTGAAAATAGTCTCGATAGACATCGCCTTTAAATAACGCGAAATAGTATAAATGCGTAAACAAATTCAAAAAAATCACGCTTGGAGCACAGATTATGAAACAATTTCCAGCACATTGAGAATAGCCTCGATAGACATCGCCTTTAAATAACGCGAAATCTTATAAATTTGTAAATAAATTAAAAAAAATCACGCGTGGAGCACAGATTATGAAACAATTTCCAGCACATTGAGAGTAGCCTCGATAGACATCGCCTTTAAATAACGCGAAATAGTATAAATCTGTAAAAAAATGCAAAAAAATCACGCGTGGAGAACAGATTATGAAACAATTTCCAGCACATTGAGAATAGCCCCGATAGACATCACCTTTAAATAACGCGAAATAGTATAAATATGTAAACAAATTGAAAAAAAAATCAAGATTGGAGCATAGATTGTGAAACAATTTCCAGCACATTGAAAATAGTCTCGATAGACATCTCCTTTAAATAACGCGAAATATTATAAATCCGTAAACAAATTTAAAAATATCACGCGTGGAGCGCAGATTATGAAAAAATTTACAGCACATTGAGAATAGTCTCGATAGACATCGCCTTTAAATACGCAAAATAGTATAAATCCGTAAACAAATTTAAAAAAATCACGCGTAGAGAACAGATTATGAAACAATTTCCAGCACATTGAGAATAGCCTCGATAGACATCGCCTTTAAATAAAGCGAAATATTATAAATCCTTAAACAAATTTAAAAATATCACGCGTAGAGAACAGATTATGAAACAATTTCCAGCACATTGAGAATAGCCTCGATAGACATCGCCTTTAAATAACGCGAAATGTTATAAATCCGTAAACAAATTTAAAAATATCACGCGTGGAGCGCAGATTATGAAAAAATTTACAGCACATTGAGAATAGTCTCGATAGACATCGCCTTTAAATACGCAAAATAGTATAAATCCGTAAACAAATTTAAAAAAATCACGCGTAGAGAACAGATTATGAAACAATTTCCAGCACATTGAGAATAGCCTCGATAGACATCGCCTTTAAATAAAGCGAAATATTATAAATCCTTAAACAAATTTAAAAATATCACGCGTAGAGAACAGATTATGAAACAATTTCCAGCACATTGAGAATAGCCTCGATAGACATCGCCTTTAAATAAAGCGAAATATTATAAATCCTTAAACAAATTTAAAAATATCACGCGTAGAGAACAGATTATGAAACAATTTCCAGCACTTTGAGAATAGCCTCGATAGACATCGCCTTTAAATACAGCGAAATATTAAAAATCCGTAAACAAATTTAAAAATATCACGCGTGGAGCACAGATTATGAAAAAATTTACCGCACATTGAGAATAGCCTCGATAGACATCGCCTTTAAATAACGCGAAATCTTATAAATTTGTAAATAAATTTTAAAAAAATCACGCGTGGAGCACAGATTATGAAACAATTTCCAGCACATTGAGAATAGTCTCGATAGACATCCCCTTTAAATACGCAAAATAGTATAAATCCGTAAACAAATTCAAAAAAATCACGCGTGGAGAACAGATTATGAAACAATTTCCAGCACATTGAGAATAGCCTCGATAGACATCACCTTTAAATAACGCGAAATAGTATAAATATGTAAACAAATTGAAAAAAAAATCAAGATTGGAGCATAGATTGTGAAACAATTTCCAGCACATTGAAAATAGTCTCGATAGACATCGCCTTTAAATAACGCGGAATATTATAAATCCGAAAACAAATTTAAAAAAATCACGCGTGGAGCAGAGATTATGAAACAATTTCCAGCACATTGAGAATAGCCTCGATAGACATCGCCTTTAAATAACGCGAAATATTATAAATCCGTAAACAAATTTAAAAAAATCACGCGTGGAGAACAGATTATGAAACAATTTCCAGAACATTGAGAATAGCCTCCATAGACATCACCTTTAAATAACCCGAAATAGTATAAATCCATAAACAATTTTTAAAAAATCACGCGTGGAGCACAGATTATTAATCAATTTCCAGCACATTGAGAATAGCTTCGATAGACATCACCTTTAAATAACGCGAAAAGTATAAATCTGTAAACAATTTGAAAAAAAAAAAAGAATCACGCTTGGAGAATAGATTGTGAAACAATTTCCAGCACATTGAAAATAGTCTCGATAGACACCACCTTTAAATAACTCGAAATGGTGTAAATCCGTAAACAAATTTAAAAAAATCACGCGTGGACCACAGATTATGAAACAATTTCCAGCACATTGAGCATAGCCTCGATAGACATCACCTTTAAATAACGCGAAATAGTATAAATGCGTAAAGAAATTCAAAAAAATCACGCTTGGAGCACAGATTATGAAACAATTTCCAGCATATTGAGAATAGCCTCGATAGACATCGCCTTTAAATAACGCGAAATAGTATAAATCTGTAAATAAATGCAAAAAAATCACGCGTGGAGCACAGATTATGAAACAATTTCCAGCACATTGAGAATAGCCTCGATAGACATCACCTTTAAATAACGCGAAATAGTATAAATATGTAAACAAATTGAAAAAAAAATCAAGATTGGAGCATAGATTGTGAAACAATTTCCAGCACATTGAAAATAGTCTCGATAGACATCGCCTTTAAATAACGCGAAATAGTAAAATGCGTAAACAAATTCAAAAAAATCACGCTTGGAGCACAGATTATGAAACAATTTCCAGCACATTGAGAATAGCCTCGATAGACATCGCCTTTAAATAATGCGAAATCTTATAAATTTGTAAATAAATTTAAAAAAATCACGCGTGGAGCACAGATTATGAAACAATTTCCAGCACATTGAGAATAGCCTCGATAGACATCGCCTTTAAATAACGCGAAATAGTATAAATCTGTAAATAAATGCAAAAAAATCACGCGTGGAGCACAGATTATGAAACAATTTCCAGCACATTGAGAATAGCCCCGATAGACATCACCTTTAAATAACGCGAAATAGAATAAATATGTAAACAAATTGAAAAAAAAAATCAAGATTGGAGCATAGATTGTGAAACAATTTCCAGCACATTGAAAATAGTCTCGATAGACATCGCCTTTAAATAACGCGAAATAGTATAAATCCGTAATCAAATTAAAAAAAAAACACGCGTGGAGCACAGATTATGAAACAATTTCCAGCACATTGAGAATAGCTTCGATAGACATCACCTTTAAATAACGCGAAAAAGTATAAATCTGTAAACAAATTTAAAAGAAATCACGCGTGGAGCACAGATTATGAAACCATTTCCAGCACAGTGAGAATAGCCTCTATAGACATCGCCTTTAAATAACGCGAAATAGTATTATATATCCGTAAACAAATTTAAAAATATCACGCGTGGAGCAGAGATTATGAAACAATTTCCAGCACATTGAGAATAGCCTCGATAGATATCACCTTTAAATAACGCGAAATAGTATAAATGCGTAAACAATTTAAAAAAAAATCTAGCGTGGAGCACAGATTATGAAAAAATTTACAGCACATTGAGAAAAGCCTCGATAGACATCGCCTTTATATAACGCGAAATCTTATAAATTTGTAAATAAATTTGAAGAAATCACGCGTGGAGCACAGATTATGAAACAATTTCCAGCACATTGAGAATAGTCTCGATAGACATCGCCTTTAAATACGCAAAATAGTATAAATCCGTAAACAAATTCAAAAATTTCACGCGTGGAGCAGAGATTGTGAAACAATTTCCAGCACATTGAGAATAGCTTCGATAGACATCAGCTTTAAATAACGCGAAATTGTATAAATATGTAAACAAATTGAAAAAAAATCACGCGTGGAGCACAGATTAAGAAACAATTTCCAGCACATTGAGAATAGCCTCCATAGACATCACCTTTAAATAACCCGAAATAGTATAAATCTGTAAATAAAATTGAAAAAAAAATCAGGCTTGGAGTAGAGATTGTGAAACAATTTCCAGCACATTGAGAATAGCTCTGATACCCATCGCCTTTAATTAACGCGAAATATTATAAATCCGTAAACAAATTACAAAAAGTCAGGCGTGGAGCACAGATTATGAAACAATTTCCAGAACATTGAGAATAGCCTCCATAGACATCACCTTTAAATAATCCGAAATAGTATAAATCCATAAGCAAATTTTAAAAAATCACGCGTGGAGCACAGATTATGAATCAATTTCCAGCACATTGAGAATAGCTTCGATAGACATCACCTTTAAATAACGCGAAAAGTATAAATCTGTAAACAATTTGAAAAAAAAAAAAGAATCACGCTTGGAGAATAGATTGTGAAACAATTTCCAGCACATTGAAAATAGTCTCGATAGACACCACCTTTAAATAACTCGAAATAGTATAAATCCGTAAACAAATTGAAAAAAAAAATCAAGATTGGAGCATAGATTGTGAAACATTTTCCAGCACATTGAAAATAGTTTAGATAGACATCGCCTTTAAATAACGCGAAATAGTATAAATGCGTAAAGAAATTCAAAAAAATCACGCTTGGAGCACAGATTATGAAACAATTTCCAGCACATTGAGAATAGCCTCGATAGACATCGCCTTTAAATAACGCGAAATCTTATAAATTTGTAAATAAATTTAAAAAAATCACGCGTGGAGCACAGATTATGAAACAATTTCCAGCACATTGAGAATAGCCTCGATAGACATCGCCTTTAAATAACGCGAAATAGTATAAATCTGAAAATAAATGCAAAAAAATCACGCGTGGAGCACAGATTATGAAACAATTTCCAGCACATTGAGAATAGCCCCGATAGACATCACCTTTAAATAACGCGAAATAGAATACATATGTAAACAAATTGAAAAAAAAAATCAAGATTGGAGCATAGATTGTGAAACAATTTCCAGCACATTGAAAATAGTCTCGATAGACATCGCCTTTAAATAACGCGGAATATTATAAATCTGTAAATAAAATTGAAAAAAAAATCACGCTTGGAGCAGAGATTGTGAAACAATTTCCAGCACATTGAGAATAGCTTCGATAGACATCACCTTTAAATAACGCGAAATAGTATAAATATGTAAACAAATTGAAAAAATCACGCGTGGAGCACAGATTATGAAACAATTTCCAGCACATTGAGAATAGCCTCGATAGACATCGCCTTTAAATAAC
The DNA here is from genome assembly GCA_963932465.1 of Maratus speciosus. Taxonomy (NCBI): domain Eukaryota; kingdom Metazoa; phylum Arthropoda; class Arachnida; order Araneae; family Salticidae; genus Maratus; species Maratus speciosus. The sequence goes on from CAWVRF010001553.1 coordinate 316,302, forward strand.
GCGAAATAGTATAAATCTGTAAATAAAATTGAGAAAAAAATCCCGCTTGGAGCAGAGATTGTGAAACAATTTCCAGCACATTGAGAATAGCTTCGATAGACATCACCTTTAAATAACGCGAAAAGTATAAATCTGCAAACAATTTGATAAAAAAAAAAAAAAAAAAAAAAAAAAAAAAATCACGCTTGGGGTATAAATTGTGAAACAATTTCCAGCACATTGAAAATAGTCTCGATAGATATCGCCTTTAAATAACACGAAATAGTATAAATCCGTAAAAATTTTTTTTTAAAAATCACGCGTGGAGCACAGATTATGAAACAATTTCCAGCACATTGAGAATAGCCTCAATAGACATCGCCTTTAAATACGCAAAATAGTATAAATCTGTAAATAAATGCAAAAAAATCACTCGTGGAGAACAGATTATGAAACAATTTCCAGCACACTGAGAATAGCCTCGATAGACATCACCTTTAAATAACGCGAAATAGTATAAATATGTAAACAAATTGAAAAAAAAATCAAGATTGGAGCATAGATTGTGAAACAATTTCCAGCACATTGAAAATAGTCTCGATAGAAATCGCCTTTAAATAACGCGGAATATTATAAATCCGAAAACAAATTCAAAAAAATCACGCGTGGAGCACAGATTATGAAACAATTTCCAGCACATTGAGAATAGCCTCGATAGACATCGCCTTTAAATAACGCGAAATATTATAAATCCGTAAACAAATTAAAAAAAATCACGCGTGGAGCACAGATTATGAAACAATTTCCAGAACATTGAGAATAGCTTCCATAGACATCACCTTTAAATAACCCGAAATAGTATAAATCCATAAACAAATTTTAAAAAATCACGCGTGGAGCACAGATTATGAATCAATTTCCAGCACATTGAGAATAGTCTCGATAGATATCACCTTTAAATAACGCGAAATAGTGTAAATGCGTAAACAATTTAAAAAAAAACCAAGCGTGGAGCACAGATTATGAAAAAATTTACTGCACATTCAGAATAGCCTCGATAGACATCGCCTTTAAATAACGCGAAATCTTATAAATTTGTAAATAAATTTAAAAAAATCACGCGTGGAGCACAGATTATGAAACAATTTCCAGCACATTGAGAATAGTCTCGATATACATCCCCTTTAAATACGCAAAATAGTATAAATCCGTAAACAAATTCAAAAAAATCACGCGTGGAGATCAGATTATGAAACAATTTCCAGCACATTGAGAATAGCCTCGATAGACATCACCTTTAAATAACGCGAAATAGTATAAATATGTAAACAAATTGAAAAAAAATCAAGATTGGAGCATAGATTATGAAACAATTTCCAGCACATTGAGAATAGCCTCGATAGACATCGCCTTTAAATAACGCGAAATATTATAAATCCGTAAACAAATTAAAAAAAATCATGCGTGGAGCACATATTATGAAACAATTTCCAGAACATTGAGAATAGCCTCCATAGACATCACCTTTAAATAACCCGAAATAGTATAAATCCATAAACAAATTTTAAAAAATCACGCGTGGAGCACAGATTATGAATGAATTTTCAGCACATTGAGAATAGCTTCGATAGACATCACCTTTAAATAACGCGAAAAGTATAAATCTGTAAACAATTTGGAAAAAAAAAAAGAATCACGCTTGGAGAATAGATTGTGAAACAATTTCCAGCACATTGAAAATAGTCTCGATAGACACCACCTTTAAATAACTCGAAATAGTATAAATCCGTAAACAAATTTAAAAAAATCACGCGTTGACCACAGATTATGAAACAATTTCCAGCACATTGAGAATAGCCTCGATAGACATCACCTTTAAATAACGCGAAATAGTATAAATGCGTAAAGAAATTCAAAAAAATCACGCTTGGAGCACAGATTATGAAACAATTTCCAGCACATTGAGAATAGCCTCGATAGACATCGCCTTTAAATAACGCGAAATAGTATAAATATGTAAACAAATTGAAAAAAAAATCAAGATTGGAGCATAGATTGTGAAACAATTTCCAGCACATTGAAAATAGTCTCGATAGACATCGCCTTTAAATAACGCGAAATAGTATAAATATGTAAACAAATTGAAAAAAAAATCACGCTTGGAGCACAGATTATGAAACAATTTCCAGCACATTGAAAATAGCCTCGATAGACATCGCCTTTAAATAATACGAAATCTTATAAATTTGTAAATAAATTTTAAAAAATCACGCGTGGAGCACAGATTATTAAACAATTTCCAGCACATTGAGAATAGCCCCGATAGATATCACCTTTAAATAACCGGAAATAGAATAAATATGTAAACAAATTGAAAAAAAAATCAAGATTGGATCATAGATTGTGAAACAATTTCCAGCACATTGAAAATAGTCTCGATAGACATCGCCTTTAAATAAAGCGAAATATTATAAATCCCTAAACAAATTTAAAAGAAATCGCGCGTGGAGCACAGATTATGAAACAATTTCCAGCACATTGAGAATAGTCTCGATAGACATCGCCTTTAAATACGCAAAATAGTATAAATCCGTAAACAAATTCAAAAAAATCACGCGTGGAGCACAGATTATGAAACAATTTCCAGCACATTGAGAATAGCCTCGATAGACATCACCTTTAAATAACGCGAAATAGTATAAATATGTAAACAAATTGAAAAAAAATCAAGATTGGAGCATAGATTGTGAAACAATATCCAGCACATTGAAAATAGTCTCGATAGACATCGCCTTTAAATAACGCGGAATATTATAAATCTGTAAATAAAATTGAAAAAAAAATCACGCTTGGAGCAGAGATTGTGAAAAAATTTCCAGCACATTGAGAATAGCTTCGATAGACATCACCTTTAAATAACGCGAAAAGTATAAATCTGTAAACAATTTAATAAAAAAAAAAAAAAAAAAAAAAAAAAAAAAAAAAAATCACGCTTGGGGTATAAATTGTGAAACAATTTCCAGCACATTGAAAATAGTCTCGATAGATATCGCCTTTAAATAACACGAAATAGTGTAAATCCGAAAAAAAAAATTTTTTTAAATCACGCGTGGAGCACAGATTATGAAACAATTTCCAGCACATTGAGAATAGCCTCGATAGATATCACCTTTAAATAACGCGAAATAGTATAAATGCGTAAACAATTTTTAAAAAAATCAAGCGTGGAGCACAGATTATGAAAAAAATTACAGGATATTGAGAATAGCCTCGATAGACATCGCCTTTAAATAAAGCGAAATCTTATAAATTTGTAAATAAATTTAAAGAAATCACGCGTGGAGCACAGATTATGAAACAATTTCCAGCACATTGAGAATAGTCTCGATAGACATCACCTTTAAATAACGCAAAATAGTATAAATCCGTAAACAAATTGAAAAAAAAATCAAGATTCGAGCATAGATTGTGAAACAATTTCCAGCACATTGAAAATAGTCTCGATAGACATCGCCTTTAAATAACGCGGAATATTATAAATCCGAAAACAAATTCAAAAAAATCACGCGTGGAGCACAGATTATGAAACAATTTCCAGCACATTGAGAATAGCCTCGATAGACATCGCCTTTAAATAACGCGAAATAGTATAAATCTGTAAATCAAATTGAAAAAAAAAATCACGCTTGGAACAGTGATTGTGAAACAATTTCCAGCACATTGAGAATAGCTTCGATAGACATCACTTTTAAATAACGCGAAAAGTATAAATCTGTAAACAATTTAATAAAAAAAAAAAAAAAAAAAAAAAAAAAAAAAAAAAAAAAATCACGCTTGTGGTATAAATTGTGAAACAATTTCCAGCACATTGAAAATAGTCTCGATAGATATCGCCTTTAAATAACACGAAATAGTGTAAATCCGAAAAAAATTTTTTAAAAAATCACGCGTGGAGCACAGATTATGAAACAATTTCCAGTACATTGAGAATAGCCTCAATAGACATCGCCTTTAAATAACGCGAAATAGTATAAATCTGTAAATAAATTTAAAGAAATCACGCGTGGAGCACAGATTATGAAACAATTTCCAGCACATTGAGAATAGTCTCGATAGCCATCGCCTTTAAATACGCAAAATAGTATAAATCCGTAAACAAATTCAAAAAATCACGCGTGGAGCACAGATTATGAAACAATTTCCAGCACATTGAGAATAGCCTCGATAGACATCACCTTTAAATAACGCGAAATATTATAAATATGTAAACAAATTGAAAAAAAATCAAGATTGGAGCATAGATTGTGAAACAATTTCCAGCACATTGAAAATAGTCTCGATAGACATCGCCTTTAAATAACGCGGAATATTATAAATCCGAAAACAAATTCAAAAAAATCACGCGTGGAGCACAGATTATGAAACAATTTCCAGCACATTGAGAATAGCCTCGATAGACATCGCCTTTAAATAACGCGAAATAGTATAAATCTGTAAATAAAATTGAAAAAAAAAAATCACGCTTGGAGCAGAGATTGTGAAACAATTTCCAGCGCATTGTGAATAGGTTCGATAGACATCACCTTTAAATAACGCGAAAAGTACAAATCTGTAAACAATTTGATAAAAAAAAAAAAAAAAATATCACGCTTGGGATATAAATTGTGAAACAATTTCCAGCACATTGAAAATAGTCTCGATAGATATCGCCTTTAAATAACGCGAAATAGTATAAATATGTAAACAAATTGAAAAAAAAATCAAGATTGGAGCATAGATTGTGAAACAATTTCCAGCACATTGAAAATAGTCTCGATAGACATCGCCTTTAAATAACGCGGAATATTATAAATCCATAAACAAATTTAAAAAAATCACGCGTGGAGCACAGATTATGAATCAATTTCCAGCACATTGAGAATAGCTTCGATAGACATCACCTTTAAATAACGTGAAAAGTATAAATCTGTAAACAATTTGAAAAAAAAAAAAAGAATCACGCTTGGAGAATAGATTGTGAAACAATTTCCAGCACATTGAAAATAGTCTCGACAGACACCACCTTTAAATAACTCGAAATAGTACAAATCCGTAAACAAATTTAAAAAAATCACGCGTGGACCACAGATTATGAAACAATTTCCAGCACATTGAGAATAGCCTCGATAGACATCACCTTTAAATAACGCGAAAAGTATAAATCTGTAAACAATTTAATAAAAAAAAAAAAAAAAAAAAATCACGCTTCGGGTATAAATTGTGAAACAATTTCCAGCACATTGAAAATAGTCTCGATAGATATCGCCTTTAAATAACACGAAATAGTGTAAATCCGAAAAAAAAAATTTAAAAAAATCACGCGTGGAGCACAGATTATGAAACAATTTCCAGCACATTGAGAATAGCCTCGATAGACATCACCTTTAAATAACGCGAAATAGTATAAATATGTAAACAAATTGAAAAAAAAATCAAGATTGGAGCATAGATTATGAAACAATTTCCAGAACATTGAGAATAGTCTCAATAGACATCGCCTGTAAATAACGCGAAATAGTATAAATCCGTAAACAAATTTAAAAAAATCACGCGTGGAGCACAGATTATGAAACAATTTCCAGCACATTGAGAATAGCCTCGATAGACATCACCTTTAAATAACGCGAAAAGTATAAATCTGTAAACAATTTAATAAAAAAAAAAAAAAAAAAAAAAAAAAAAAAAAATCACGCTTCGGGTATAAATTGTGAAACAATTTCCAGCACATTGAAAATAGTCTCGATAGATATCGCCTTTAAATAACACGAAATAGTGTAAATCCGAAAAAAAAAATTTAAAAAAATCACGCGTGGAGCACAGATTATGAAACAATTTCCAGCACATTGAGAATAGCCTCGATAGACATCACCTTTAAATAACGCGAAATAGTATAAATATGTAAACAAATTGAAAAAAAAATCAAGATTGGAGCATAGATTGTGAAACAATTTCCAGCACATTGAAAATAGTCTCGATAGACATCGCCTTTAAATAACGCGGAATATTATAAATCCGAAAACAAATTCAAAAAAATCACGCGTGGAGCACAGATTATGAAACAATTTCCAACACATTGAGATTGCCTCGATAGACATCGCCTTTAAATAACGGGAAATAGTATAAATCTGTAAATAAAATTGAAAAAAAAAAATCACGCTTGGAGCAGAGATTTTGAAACAATTTCCAGCGCATTGTGAATAGCTTCGATAGACATCACCTTTAAATAACGCGAAAAGTATAAATCTGTAAACAATTTGATAAAAAAAAACAAACAAAAATCACGCTTGGGGTATAAATTGTGAAACAATTTCCAGCACATTGAAAATAGTCTCGATAGATATCGCCTTTAAATAACGCGAAATAGTATAAATATGTAAACAAATTGAAAAAAAAAATCACGCGTGGAGCACAGATTAAGAATCAATTTCCAGCACATTGAGAATAGCTTCGATAGACATCACCTTTAAATAACGTGAAAAGTATAAATCTGTAAACAATTTGAAAAAAAAAAAAAAAGAATCACGCTTGGAGAATAGATTGTGAAACAATTTCCAGCACATTGAAAATAGTCTCGACAGACACCACCTTTAAATAACTCGAAATAGTACAAATCCGTAAACAAATTTAAAAAAATCACGCGTGGAGCACAGATTATGAAACAATTTCCAGCACATTGAGAATAGACTCGATAGACATCACCTTTATATAACGCGAAATAGTATAAATATGTAAACAAATTGAAAAAAAATCAAGTTTGGAGCATAGATTGTGAAACAATTTCCAGCACATTGAAAATAGTCTCGATAGACATCGCCTTTAAATAACGCGGAATATTATAAATCCGAAAACAAATTAAAAAAAATCACGCGTGGAGCACAGATTATGAAACAATTTCCAGCACATTGAGAATAGCCTCGATAGACATCGCCTTTAAATAACGCGAAATAGTATAAATCTGTAAATCAAATTGAAAAAAAAAATCACGCTTGGAACAGTGATTGTGAAACAATTTCCAGCACATTGAGAATAGCTTCGATAGACATCACTTTTAAATAACGCGAAAAGTATAAATCTGTAAACAATTTAATAAAAAAAAAAAAAAAAAAAAAAAAAAAAAAAAAAAAAAAATCACGCTTGTGGTATAAATTGTGAAACAATTTCCAGCACATTGAAAATAGTCTCGATAGATATCGCCTTTAAATAACACGAAATAGTGTAAATCCGAAAAAAAATTTTTAAAAAATCACGCGTGGAGCACAGATTATGAAACAATTTCCAGTACATTGAGAATAGCCTCAATAGACATCGCCTTTAAATAACGCGAAATAGTATAAATCTGTAAATAAATTTAAAGAAATCACGCGTGGAGCACAGATTATGAAACAATTTCCAGCACATTGAGAATAGTCTCGATAGCCATCGCCTTTAAATACGCAAAATAGTATAAATCCGTAAACAAATTCAAAAAATCACGCGTGGAGCACAGATTATGAAACAATTTCCAGCACATTGAGAATAGCCTCGATAGACATCACCTTTAAATAACGCGAAATATTATAAATATGTAAACAAATTGAAAAAAAATCAAGATTGGAGCATAGATTGTGAAACAATTTCCAGCACATTGAAAATAGTCTCGATAGACATCGCCTTTAAATAACGCGGAATATTATAAATCCGAAAACAAATTAAAAAAAATCACGCGTGGAGCACAGATTATGAAACAATTTCCAGCACATTGAGAATAGCCTCGATAGACATCGCCTTTAAATAACGCGAAATAGTATAAATCTGTAAATAAAATTGAAAAAAAAAATCACGCTTGGAGCAGAGATTGTGAAACAATTTCCAGCGCATTGTGAATAGGTTCGATAGACATCACCTTTAAATAACGCGAAAAGTACAAATCTGTAAACAATTTGATAAAAAAAAAAAAAAAAAAATATCACGCTTGGGATATAAATTGTGAAACAATTTCCAGCACATTGAAAATAGTCTCGATAGATATCGCCTTTAAATAACGCGAAATAGTATAAATATGTAAACAAATTGAAAAAAAAATCAAGATTGGAGCATAGATTGTGAAACAATTTCCAGCACATTGAAAATAGTCTCGATAGACATCGCCTTTAAATAACGCGGAATATTATAAATCCATAAACAAATTTAAAAAAATCACGCGTGGAGCACAGATTATGAATCAATTTCCAGCACATTGAGAATAGCTTCGATAGACATCACCTTTAAATAACGTGAAAAGTATAAATCTGTAAACAATTTGAAAAAAAAAAAAAAGAATCACGCTTGGAGAATAGATTGTGAAACAATTTCCAGCACATTGAAAATAGTCTCGACAGACACCACCTTTAAATAACTCGAAATAGTACAAATCCGTAAACAAATTTAAAAAAATCACGCGTGGACCACAGATTATGAAACAATTTCCAGCACATTGAGAATAGCCTCGATAGACATCACCTTTAAATAACGCGAAAAGTATAAATCTGTAAACAATTTAATAAAAAAAAAAAAAAAAAAAAAAAAAAAAAAAAAATCACGCTTCGGGTATAAATTGTGAAACAATTTCCAGCACATTGAAAATAGTCTCGATAGATATCGCCTTTAAATAACACGAAATAGTGTAAATCCGAAAAAAAAAATTTAAAAAAATCACGCGTGGAGCACAGATTATGAAACAATTTCCAGCACATTGAGAATAGCCTCGATAGACATCACCTTTAAATAACGCGAAATAGTATAAATATGTAAACAAATTGAAAAAAAAATCAAGATTGGAGCATAGATTATGAAACAATTTCCAGAACATTGAGAATAGTCTCAATAGACATCGCCTGTAAATAACGCGAAATAGTATAAATCCGTAAACAAATTTAAAAAAATCACGCGTGGAGCACAGATTATGAAACAATTTCCAGCACATTGAGAATAGCCTCGATAGACATCACCTTTAAATAACGCGAAAAGTATAAATCTGTAAACAATTTAATAAAAAAAAAAAAAAAAAAAAAAAAAAAAAAAAAAATCACGCTTCGGGTATAAATTGTGAAACAATTTCCAGCACATTGAAAATAGTCTCGATAGATATCGCCTTTAAATAACACGAAATAGTGTAAATCCGAAAAAAAAAATTTAAAAAAATCACGCGTGGAGCACAGATTATGAAACAATTTCCAGCACATTGAGAATAGCCTCGATAGACATCACCTTTAAATAACGCGAAATAGTATAAATATGTAAACAAATTGAAAAAAAAATCAAGATTGGAGCATAGATTGTGAAACAATTTCCAGCACATTGAAAATAGTCTCGATAGACATCGCCTTTAAATAACGCGGAATATTATAAATCCGAAAACAAATTCAAAAAAATCACGCGTGGAGCACAGATTATGAAACAATTTCCAACACATTGAGAATAGCCTCGATAGACATCGCCTTTAAATAACGGGAAATAGTATAAATCTGTAAATAAAATTGAAAAAAAAAAATCACGCTTGGAGCAGAGATTTTGAAACAATTTCCAGCGCATTGTGAATAGCTTCGATAGACATCACCTTTAAATAACGCGAAAAGTATAAATCTGTAAACAATTTGATAAAAAAAAAAAACAAAAATCACGCTTGGGGTATAAATTGTGAAACAATTTCCAGCACATTGAAAATAGTCTCGATAGACATCGCCTTTAAATAACGCGGAATATTATAAATCCGAAAACAAATTAAAAAAAATCACGCGTGGAGCACAGATTATGAAACAATTTCCAGCACATTGAGAATAGCCTCGATAGACATCGCCTTTAAATAACGCGAAATAGTATAAATCTGTAAATAAAATTGAAAAAAAAAATCACGCTTGGAGCAGAGATTGTGAAACAATTTCCAGCGCATTGTGAATAGGTTCGATAGACATCACCTTTAAATAACGCGAAAAGTACAAATCTGTAAACAATTTGATAAAAAAAAAAAAAAAAAATATCACGCTTGGGATATAAATTGTGAAACAATTTCCAGCACATTGAAAATAGTCTCGATAGATATCGCCTTTAAATAACGCGAAATAGTATAAATATGTAAACAAATTGAAAAAAAAATCAAGATTGGAGCATAGATTGTGAAACAATTTCCAGCACATTGAAAATAGTCTCGATAGACATCGCCTTTAAATAACGCGGAATATTATAAATCCATAAACAAATTTAAAAAAATCACGCGTGGAGCACAGATTATGAATCAATTTCCAGCACATTGAGAATAGCTTCGATAGACATCACCTTTAAATAACGTGAAAAGTATAAATCTGTAAACAATTTGAAAAAAAAAAAAAAGAATCACGCTTGGAGAATAGATTGTGAAACAATTTCCAGCACATTGAAAATAGTCTCGACAGACACCACCTTTAAATAACTCGAAATAGTACAAATCCGTAAACAAATTTAAAAAAATCACGCGTGGACCACAGATTATGAAACAATTTCCAGCACATTGAGAATAGCCTCGATAGACATCACCTTTAAATAACGCGAAAAGTATAAATCTGTAAACAATTTAATAAAAAAAAAAAAAAAAAAAAAAAAAAAAAAAATCACGCTTCGGGTATAAATTGTGAAACAATTTCCAGCACATTGAAAATAGTCTCGATAGATATCGCCTTTAAATAACACGAAATAGTGTAAATCCGAAAAAAAAAATTTAAAAAAATCACGCGTGGAGCACAGATTATGAAACAATTTCCAGCACATTGAGAATAGCCTCGATAGACATCACCTTTAAATAACGCGAAATAGTATAAATATGTAAACAAATTGAAAAAAAAATCAAGATTGGAGCATAGATTATGAAACAATTTCCAGAACATTGAGAATAGTCTCAATAGACATCGCCTGTAAATAACGCGAAATAGTATAAATCCGTAAACAAATTAAAAAAAATCACGCGTGGAGCACAGATTATGAAACAATTTCCAGCACATTGAGAATAGCCTCGATAGACATCACCTTTAAATAACGCGAAAAGTATAAATCTGTAAACAATTTAATAAAAAAAAAAAAAAAAAAAAAAAAAAAAAAAAAATCACGCTTCGGGTATAAATTGTGAAACAATTTCCAGCACATTGAAAATAGTCTCGATAGATATCGCCTTTAAATAACACGAAATAGTGTAAATCCGAAAAAAAAAATTTAAAAAAATCACGCGTGGAGCACAGATTATGAAACAATTTCCAGCACATTGAGAATAGCCTCGATAGACATCACCTTTAAATAACGCGAAATAGTATAAATATGTAAACAAATTGAAAAAAAAATCAAGATTGGAGCATAGATTGTGAAACAATTTCCAGCACATTGAAAATAGTCTCGATAGACATCGCCTTTAAATAACGCGGAATATTATAAATCCGAAAACAAATTCAAAAAAATCACGCGTGGAGCACAGATTATGAAACAATTTCCAACACATTGAGAATAGCCTCGATAGACATCGCCTTTAAATAACGGGAAATAGTATAAATCTGTAAATAAAATTGAAAAAAAAAAATCACGCTTGGAGCAGAGATTTTGAAACAATTTCCAGCGCATTGTGAATAGCTTCGATAGACATCACCTTTAAATAACGCGAAAAGTATAAATCTGTAAACAATTTGATAAAAAAAAAAAAACAAAAATCACGCTTGGGGTATAAATTGTGAAACAATTTCCAGCACATTGAAAATAGTCTCGATAGATATCGCCTTTAAATAACGCGAAATAGTATAAATATGTAAACAAATTGAAAAAAAAAATCACGCGTGGAGCACAGATTAAGAATCAATTTCCAGCACATTGAGAATAGCTTCGATAGACATCACCTTTAAATAACGTGAAAAGTATAAATCTGTAAACAATTTGAAAAAAAAAAAAAAGAATCACGCTTGGAGAATAGATTGTGAAACAATTTCCAGCACATTGAAAATAGTCTCGACAGACACCACCTTTAAATAACTCGAAATAGTACAAATCCGTAAACAAATTTAAAAAAATCACGCGTGGACCACAGATTATGAAACAATTTCCAGCACATTGAGAATAGCCTCGATAGACATCACCTTTAAATAACGCGAAATAGTATAAATGCGTAAACAAATTAAAAAAAATCACGCTTGGAGCACAGATTATGAAACAATTTCAAGCACATTGAGAATAGCCTCGATAGACATCGCCTTTAAATAACGCGAAATAGTATAAATCTGTAAATAAATGCAAAAAAATCACGCGTGGAGCACAGATTATGAGCAATTTCCAGCACATTGAGAATAGCCTCGATAGACATCGCCTTTAAATAACGCGAAATAGTATAAATCTGTAAATAAATGCAAAAAAATCACGCGTGGAGCACAGATTATGAAACAATTTCCAGCACATTGAGAATAGCCTCGATAGACATCGCCTTTAAATAACGCGAAATAGTATAAATCTGTAAATAAATGCAAAAAAATCACGCGTGGAGCACAGATTATGAAACAATTTCCAGCACATTGAGAATAGCCCCGATAGACATCACCTTTAAATAACGCGAAATAGAATAAATATGTAAACAAATTGAAAAAAAAATCAAGATTGGAGCATAGATTGTGAAACAATTTCCAGCACATTGAAAATAGTCTCGATAGACATCGCCTTTAAATAACGCGAAATAGTATAAATCCGTAAACAAATTAAAAAAAAAACACGCGTGGAGCACAGATTATGAAACAATTTCCAGCACATTGAGAATAGCTTCGATAGACATCACCTTTAAATAACGCGAAAAAGTATTATATATCCGTAAACAAATTTAAAAATATCACGCGTGGAGCACAGATTATGAAACAATTTCCAGCACATTGAGAATAGCTTCGATAGATATCACCTTTAAATAACGCGAAATAGTATAAATGCGTAAACAATTTTTAAAAAAATCAAGCGTGGAGCACAGATTATGAAAAAATTTCCAGCACATTGAGAATAGCCTCGATAGACATCGCCTTTAAATAACGCGAAATAGTATAAATCTGTAAATAAATGCAAAAAAATCACGCGTGGAGCACAGATTATGAAACAATTTCCAGCACATTGAGAATAGCCTCGGTAGACATCGCCTTTAAATAACGCGAAATAGTATAAATCTGTAAATAAATGCAAAAAAATCACGCGTGGAGCACAGATTGTGAAACAATTTCCAGCACATTGTGTATAGCTTCGATAGACATCACCTTTAAATAACGCGAAAAGTATAAATCTGTAAACAATTTGATAATAAAAAAACAAAAAAAATCACGCTTGGGGTATAAATTGTGAAACAATTTCCAGCACATTGAAAATAGTCTCGATAGATATCGCCTTTAAATAACACGAAATTATATAAATCCGTAAAAAAAATTTAAAAAAATCACGCGTGGAGCACAGATTGTGAAACAATTTCCAGCACATTGAGAATAGCCTCGATAGACATCGCCTTTAAATAACGCGAAATAGTATAAATCTGTAAATAAATGCAAAAAAATCACGTGTGGAGCACAGAATATGAAACAATTTCAGCACATTGAGAATAGCCTCGATAGACATCACCTTTAAATACGCAAAATAGTATAAATCCGTAAACAAATTCAAAAAATCACGCGTGGAGCACTGATTATGAAACAATTTCCAGCACATTGAGAATAGCCTCGATAGACATCACCTTTAAATAACGCAAAATAGTATAAATCCGTAAACAAATTGAAAAAAAAATCAAGATTCGAGCATAGATTGTGAAACAATTTCCAGCACATTGAAAATAGTCTCGATAGACATCGCCTTTAAATAACGCGGAATATTATAAATCCGAAAACAAATTCAAAAAAATCACGCGTGGAGCACAGATTATGAAACAATTTCCAGCACATTGAGAATAGCCTCGATAGACATCGCCTTTAAATAACGCGAAATAGTATAAATCTGTAAATCAAATTGAAAAAAAAAATCACGCTTGGAGCAGTGATTGTGAAACAATTTCCAGCACATTGAGAATAGCTTCGATAGACATCACCTTTAAATAACGCGAAAAGTATAAATCTGTAAACAATTTAATAAAAAAAAAAAAAAAAAAAAAAAAAAAAATCACGCTTGGGGTATAAATTGTGAAACAATTTCCAGCACATTGAAAATAGTCTCGATAGATATCGCCTTTAAATAACACGAAATAGTGTAAATCCGAAAAAAAAAATTTTAAAAAATCCCGCGTGGAGCACAGATTATGAAACAATTTCCAGTACACTGAGAATAGCCTCAATAGACATCGCCTTTAAATAACGCGAAATAGTATAAATCTGTAAATAAATTTAAAGAAATCACGCGTGGAGCACAGATTATGAAACAATTTCCAGCACATTGAGAATAGTCTCGATAGCCATCGCCTTTAAATACGCAAAATAGTATAAATCCGTAAACAAATTCAAAAAATCACTCGTGGAGCACAGATTATGAAACAATTTCCAGCACATTGAGAATAGCCTCGATAGACATCACCTTTAAATAACGCGAAATATTATAAATATGTAAACAAATTGAAAAAAAATCAAGATTGGAGCATAGATTGTGAAACAATTTCCAGCACATTGAAAATAGTCTCGATAGACATCGCCTTTAAATAACGCGGAATATTATAAATCCGAAAACAATTTCAAAAAAATCACGCGTGGAGCACAGATTATGAATCAATTTCCAGCACATTGAGAATAGCCTCGATAGACATCGCCTTTAAATAACGCGAAATATTATAAATCTGTAAATAAAATTGAAAAAAAAAATCACGCTTGGAGCAGAGATTGTGAAACAATTTCCAGCCCATTGTGAGTAGCGTCGATAGACATCACCTTTAAATAACGCGAAAAGTATAAATCTGTAAACAATTTGATAAAAAAAAAAAAAAAAAAAAAAATCACGCTTGGGGTATAAATTGTGAAACAATTTCCAGCACATTGAAAATAGTCTCGATAGATATCGCCTTTAAATAACACGAAATTATATAAATCCGTAAAAAAAAATTAAAAAAATCACGCGTGGAGCACAGATTGTGAAACAATTTCCACCACATTGAGAATAGCCTCGATAGACATCGCCTTTAAATAACGCGAAATAGTATAAATCTGTAAATAAATGCAAAAAAATCACGTGTGGAGCACAGATTATGAAACAATTTCAGCACATTGAGAATAGCCTCGATAGACATCACCTTTAAATACGCAAAATAGTATAAATCCGTAAACAAATTCAAAAAATCACGCGTGGAGCACTGATTATGAAACAATTTCCAGCACATTGAGAATAGCCTCGATAGACATCGCCTTTAAATACGCAAAATAGTATAAATCCGTAAACAAATTGAAAAAAAAATCAAGATTGGAGCATAGATTGTGAAACAATTTCCAGCACATTGAAAATAGTCTGGATAGACATCGCCTTTAAATAACGCGGAATATTATAAATCCGAAAACAAATTAAAAAAAAATCACGCGTGGAGCACAGATTATGAAACAATTTCCAGCACATTGAGAATAGCCTCGATAGACATCGCCTTTAAATAACGCGATATAGCATAAATCTGTAAATAAAATTGAAAAAAAAAATCACGCTTGGAGCAGAGATTGTGAAACAATTTCCAGCACATTGTGAATAGCTTCGATAGACATCACCTTTAAATAACGCGAAAAGTATAAATCTGTAAACAATTTGATAATAAAAAAACAAAAAAAATCACGCTTGGGGTATAAATTGTGAAACAATTTCCAGCACATTGAAAATAGTCTCGATAGATATCGCCTTTAAATAACACGAAATTATATAAATCCGTAAAAAAAAATTAAAAAAATCACGCGTGGAGCACAGATTGTGAAACAATTTCCACCACATTGAGAATAGCCTCGATAGACATCGCCTTTAAATAACGCGAAATAGTATAAATCTGTAAATAAATGCAAAAAAATCACGTGTGGAGCACAGATTATGAAACAATTTCAGCACATTGAGAATAGCCTCGATAGACATCACCTTTAAATACGCAAAATAGTATAAATCCGTAAACAAATTCAAAAAATCACGCGTGGAGCACTGATTATGAAACAATTTCCAGCACATTGAGAATAGCCTCGATAGACATAACCTTTAAATAACGCAAAATAGTATAAATCCGTAAACAAATTGAAAAAAAAATCAAGATTCGAGCATAGATTGTGAAACAATTTCCAGCACATTGAAAATAGTCTCGATAGACATCGCCTTTAAATAACGCGAAATCTTATAAATTTGTAAATAAATTAAAAAAAATCACGCGTGGAGCACAGATTATGAAACAATTTCCAGCACATTGAGAGTAGCCTCGATAGACATCGCCTTTAAATAACGCGAAATAGTATAAATCTGTAAAAAAATGCAAAAAAATCACGCGTGGAGCACAGATTATGAAACAATTTCCAGCACATTGAGAATAGCCCCGATAGACATCACCTTTAAATAACGCGAAATAGTATAAATATGTAAACAAATTGAAAAAAAAATCAAGATTGGAGCATAGATTGTGAAACAATTTCCAGCACATTGAAAATAGTCTCGATAGACATCTCCTTTAAATAACGCGAAATATTATAAATCCGTAAACAAATTTAAAAATATCACGCGTGGAGCGCAGATTATGAAAAAATTTACAGCACATTGAGAATAGTCTCGATAGACATCGCCTTTAAATACGCAAAATAGTATAAATCCGTAAACAAATTTAAAAAAATCACGCGTAGAGAACAGATTATGAAACAATTTCCAGCACATTGAGAATAGCCTCGATAGACATCGCCTTTAAATAAAGCGAAATATTATAAATCCTTAAACAAATTTAAAAATATCACGCGTAGAGAACAGATTATGAAACAATTTCCAGCACATTGAGAATAGCCTCGATAGACATCGCCTTTAAATAACGCGAAATGTTATAAATCCGTAAACAAATTTAAAAATATCACGCGTGGAGCGCAGATTATGAAAAAATTTACAGCACATTGAGAATAGTCTCGATAGACATCGCCTTTAAATACGCAAAATAGTATAAATCCGTAGACAAATTTAAAAAAATCACGCGTAGAGAACAGATTATGAAACAATTTCCAGCACATTGAGAATAGCCTCGATAGACATCGCCTTTAAATAAAGCGAAATATTATAAATCCTTAAACAAATTTAAAAATATCACGCGTAGAGAACAGATTATGAAACAATTTCCAGCACATTGAGAATAGCCTCGATAGACATCGCCTTTAAATAAAGCGAAATATTATAAATCCTTAAACAAATTTAAAAATATCACGCGTAGAGAACAGATTATGAAACAATTTCCAGCACTTTGAGAATAGCCTCGATAGACATCGCCTTTAAATACAGCGAAATATTAAAAATCCGTAAACAAATTTAAAAATATCACGCGTGGAGCACAGATTATGAAAAAATTTACCGCACATTGAGAATAGCCTCGATAGACATCGCCTTTAAATAACGCGAAATCTTATAAATTTGTAAATAAATTTAAAAAAATCACGCGTGGAGCACAGATTAAGAAACAATTTCCAGCACATTGAGAATAGCTTCGATAGACATCACCTTTAAATAACGCGAAAAAGTATTATATATCCGTAAACAAATTTAAAAATATCACGCGTGGAGCACAGATTATGAAACAATTTCCAGCACATTGAGAATAGCCTCGATAGATATCACCTTTAAATAACGCGAAATAGTATAAATGCGTAAACAATTTTTAAAAAAATCAAGCGTGGGTCACAGATTATGAAAAAATTTCCAGCACATTGAGAATAGCCTCGATAGACATCGCCTTTAAATAACGCGAAATAGTATAAATCTGTAAATAAATGCAAAAAAATCACGCGTGGAGCACAGATTATGAAACAATTTCCAGCACATTGAGAATAGCCTCGATAGACATCGCCTTTAAATAACGCGAAATAGTATAAATCTGTAAATAAATGCAAAAAAATCACGCGTGGAGCACAGATTATGAAACAATTTCCAGCACATTGAGAATAGTCTCGATAGACATCGCCTTTAAATACGCAAAATAGTATAAATCCGTAAACAAATTGAAAAAAAAATCAAGATTGGAGCATAGATTGTGAAACAATTTCCAGCACATTGAAAATAGTCTGGATAGACATCGCCTTTAAATAACGCGGAATATTATAAATCCGAAAACAAATTAAAAAAAAATCACGCGTGGAGCACAGATTATGAAACAATTTCCAGCACATTGAGAATAGCCTCGATAGACATCGCCTTTAAATACGCAAAATAGTATAAATCCGTAAACAAATTTAAAAAAATCACGCGTAGAGAACAGATTATGAAACAATTTCCAGCACATTGAGAATAGCCTCGATAGACATCGCCTTTAAATAAAGCGAAATATTATAAATCCTTAAACAAATTTAAAAATATCACGCGTAGAGAACAGATTATGAAACAATTTCCAGCACATTGAGAATAGCCTCGATAGACATCGCCTTTAAATAACGCGAAATGTTATAAATCCGTAAACAAATTTAAAAATATCACGCGTGGAGCGCAGATTATGAAAAAATTTACAGCACATTGAGAATAGTCTCGATAGACATCGCCTTTAAATACGCAAAATAGTATAAATCCGTAGACAAATTTAAAAAAATCACGCGTAGAGAACAGATTATGAAACAATTTCCAGCACATTGAGAATAGCCTCGATAGACATCGCCTTTAAATAAAGCGAAATATTATAAATCCTTAAACAAATTTAAAAATATCACGCGTAGAGAACAGATTATGAAACAATTTCCAGCACATTGAGAATAGCCTCGATAGACATCGCCTTTAAATAAAGCGAAATATTATAAATCCTTAAACAAATTTAAAAATATCACGCGTAGAGAACAGATTATGAAACAATTTCCAGCACTTTGAGAATAGCCTCGATAGACATCGCCTTTAAATACAGCGAAATATTAAAAATCCGTAAACAAATTTAAAAATATCACGCGTGGAGCACAGATTATGAAAAAATTTACCGCACATTGAGAATAGCCTCGATAGACATCGCCTTTAAATAACGCGAAATCTTATAAATTTGTAAATAAATTTAAAAAAATCACGCGTGGAGCACAGATTAAGAAACAATTTCCAGCACATTGAGAATAGCTTCGATAGACATCACCTTTAAATAACGCGAAAAAGTATTATATATCCGTAAACAAATTTAAAAATATCACGCGTGGAGCACAGATTATGAAACAATTTCCAGCACATTGAGAATAGCCTCGATAGATATCACCTTTAAATAACGCGAAATAGTATAAATGCGTAAACAATTTTTAAAAAAATCAAGCGTGGGTCACAGATTATGAAAAAATTTCCAGCACATTGAGAATAGCCTCGATAGACATCGCCTTTAAATAACGCGAAATAGTATAAATCTGTAAATAAATGCAAAAAAATCACGCGTGGAGCACAGATTATGAAACAATTTCCAGCACATTGAGAATAGCCTCGATAGACATCGCCTTTAAATAACGCGAAATAGTATAAATCTGTAAATAAATGCAAAAAAATCACGCGTGGAGCACAGATTATGAAACAATTTCCAGCACATTGAGAATAGTCTCGATAGACATCGCCTTTAAATACGCAAAATAGTATAAATCCGTAAACAAATTGAAAAAAAAATCAAGATTGGAGCATAGATTGTGAAACAATTTCCAGCACATTGAAAATAGTCTGGATAGACATCGCCTTTAAATAACGCGGAATATTATAAATCCGAAAACAAATTAAAAAAAAATCACGCGTGGAGCACAGATTATGAAACAATTTCCAGCACATTGAGAATAGCCTCGATAGACATCGCCTTTAAATAACGCGATATAGCATAAATCTGTAAATAAAATTGAAAAAAAAAATCACGCTTGGAGCAGAGATTGTGAAACAATTTCCAGCACATTGTGAATAGCTTCGATAGACATCACCTTTAAATAACGCGAAAAGTATAAATCTGTAAACAATTTGATAATAAAAAAACAAAAAAAATCACGCTTGGGGTATAAATTGTGAAACAATTTCCAGCACATTGAAAATAGTCTCGATAGATATCGCCTTTAAATAACACGAAATTATATAAATCCGTAAAAAAAAATTAAAAAAATCACGCGTGGAGCACAGATTGTGAAACAATTTCCACCACATTGAGAATAGCCTCGATAGACATCGCCTTTAAATAACGCGAAATAGTATAAATCTGTAAATAAATGCAAAAAAATCACGTGTGGAGCACAGATTATGAAACAATTTCAGCACATTGAGAATAGCCTCGATAGACATCACCTTTAAATACGCAAAATAGTATAAATCCGTAAACAAATTCAAAAAATCACGCGTGGAGCACTGATTATGAAACAATTTCCAGCACATTGAGAATAGCCTCGATAGACATAACCTTTAAATAACGCAAAATAGTATAAATCCGTAAACAAATTGAAAAAAAAATCAAGATTCGAGCATAGATTGTGAAACAATTTCCAGCACATTGAAAATAGTCTCGATAGACATCGCCTTTAAATAACGCGAAATCTTATAAATTTGTAAATAAATTAAAAAAAATCACGCGTGGAGCACAGATTATGAAACAATTTCCAGCACATTGAGAGTAGCCTCGATAGACATCGCCTTTAAATAACGCGAAATAGTATAAATCTGTAAAAAAATGCAAAAAAATCACGCGTGGAGCACAGATTATGAAACAATTTCCAGCACATTGAGAATAGCCCCGATAGACATCACCTTTAAATAACGCGAAATAGTATAAATATGTAAACAAATTGAAAAAAAAATCAAGATTGGAGCATAGATTGTGAAACAATTTCCAGCACATTGAAAATAGTCTCGATAGACATCTCCTTTAAATAACGCGAAATATTATAAATCCGTAAACAAATTTAAAAATATCACGCGTGGAGCGCAGATTATGAAAAAATTTACAGCACATTGAGAATAGTCTCGATAGACATCGCCTTTAAATACGCAAAATAGTATAAATCCGTAAACAAATTTAAAAAAATCACGCGTAGAGAACAGATTATGAAACAATTTCCAGCACATTGAGAATAGCCTCGATAGACATCGCCTTTAAATAAAGCGAAATTTTATAAATCCTTAAACAAATTTAAAAATATCACGCGTAGAGAACAGATTATGAAACAATTTCCAGCACATTGAGAATAGCCTCGATAGACATCGCCTTTAAATAACGCGAAATGTTATAAATCCGTAAACAAATTTAAAAATATCACGCGTGGAGCGCAGATTATGAAAAAATTTACAGCACATTGAGAATAGTCTCGATAGACATCGCCTTTAAATACGCAAAATAGTATAAATCCGTAGACAAATTTAAAAAAATCACGCGTAGAGAACAGATTATGAAACAATTTCCAGCACATTGAGAATAGCCTCGATAGACATCGCCTTTAAATAAAGCGAAATATTATAAATCCTTAAACAAATTTAAAAATATCACGCGTAGAGAACAGATTATGAAACAATTTCCAGCACATTGAGAATAGCCTCGATAGACATCGCCTTTAAATAAAGCGAAATATTATAAATCCTTAAACAAATTTAAAAATATCACGCGTAGAGAACAGATTATGAAACAATTTCCAGCACTTTGAGAATAGCCTCGATAGACATCGCCTTTAAATACAGCGAAATATTAAAAATCCGTAAACAAATTTAAAAATATCACGCGTGGAGCACAGATTATGAAAAAATTTACCGCACATTGAGAATAGCCTCGATAGACATCGCCTTTAAATAACGCGAAATCTTATAAATTTGTAAATAAATTTAAAAAAATCACGCGTGGAGCACAGATTAAGAAACAATTTCCAGCACATTGAGAATAGTCTCGATAGACATCCCCTTTAAATACGCAAAATAGTATAAATCCGTAAACAAATTCAAAAAAATCACGCGTGGAGAACAGATTATGAAACAATTTCCAGCACATTGAGAATAGCCTCGATAGACATCACCTTTAAATAACGCGAAATAGTATAAATATGTAAACAAATTGAAAAAAAAATCAAGATTGGAGCATAGATTGTGAAACAATTTCCAGCACATTGAAAATAGTCTCTATAGACATCGCCTTTAAATAACGCGGAATATTATAAATCCGAAAACAAATTAAAAAAAATCACGCGTGGAGCAGAGATTATGAAACAATTTCCAGCACATTGAGAATAGCCTCGATAGACATCGCCTTTAAATAACGCGAAATATTATAAATCCGTAAACAAATTTAAAAAAATCACGCGTGGAGCACAGATTATGAAACAATTTCCAGAACATTGAGAATAGCCTCCATAGACATCACCTTTAAATAACCCGAAATAGTATAAATCCATAAACAATTTTTAAAAAATCACGCGTGGAGCACAGATTATGAATCAATTTCCAGCACATTGAGAATAGCTTCGATAGACATCACCTTTAAATAACGCGAAAAGTATAAATCTGTAAACAATTTGAAAAAAAAAAAAAAGAATCACGCTTGGAGAATAGATTGTGAAACAATTTCCAGCACATCGAAAATAGTCTCGATAGACACCACCTTTAAATAACTCGAAATGGTGTAAATCCGTAAACAAATTTTAAAAAAATCACGCGTGGACCACAGATTATGAAACAATTTCCAGCACATTGAGTATAGCCTCGATAGACATCACCTTTAAATAACGCGAAATAGTATAAATGCGTAAAGAAATTCAAAAAAATCACGCTTGGAGCACAGATTATGAAACAATTTCCAGCATATTGAGAATAGCCTCGATAGACATCGCCTTTAAATAACGCGAAATAGTATAAATCTGTAAATAAATGCAAAAAAATCACGCGTGGAGCACAGATTATGAAAAAATTTCCAGCACATTGAGAATAGCCTCGATAGACATCACCTTTAAATAACGCGAAATAGTATAAATATGTAAACAAATTGAAAAAATAATCAAGATTGGAGCATAGATTGTGAAACAATTTCCAGCACATTGAAAATAGTCTCGATAGACATCGCCTTTAAATAACGCGAAATAGTAAAATGCGTAAACAAATTCAAAAAAATCACGCTTGGAGCACAGATTATGAAACAATTTCCAGCACATTGAGAATAGTCTCGATAGACATCGCCTTTAAATAATGCGAAATCTTATAAATTTGTAAATAAATTTAAAAAAATCACGCGTGGAGCACAGATTATGAAACAATTTCCAGCACATTGAGAATAGCCTCGATAGACATCGCCTTTAAATAACGCGAAATAGTATAAATCTGTAAATAAATGCAAAAAAATCACGCGTGGAGCACAGATTATGAAACAATTTCCAGCACATTGAGAATAGCCCCGATAGACATCACCTTTAAATAACGCGAAATAGAATAAATATGTAAACAAATTGAAAAAAAAAATCAAGATTGGAGCATAGATTGTGAAACAATTTCCAACACATTGAAAATAGTCTCGATAGACATCGCCTTTAAATAACGCGAAATAGTATAAATCCGTAATCAAATTAAAAAAAAAAAACACGCGTGGAGCACAGATTATGAAACAATTTCCAGCACATTGAGAATAGCTTCGATAGACATCACCTTTAAATAACGCGAAAAAGTATAAATCTGTAAACAAATTTAAAAGAAATCGCGCGTGGAGCACAGATTATGAAACCATTTCCAGCACATTGAGAATAGCCTCTATAGACATCGCCTTTAAATAACGCGAAATAGTATTATATATCCGTAAACAAATTTAAAAATATCACGCGTGGAGCAGAGATTATGAAACAATTTCCAGCACATTGAGAATAGCCTCGATAGATATCACCTTTAAATAACGCGAAATAGTATAAATGCGTAAACAATTTAAAAAAAAATCTAGCGTGGAGCACAGATTATGAAAAAATTTACAGCACATTGAGAAAAGCCTCGATAGACATCGCCTTTAAATAACGCGAAATCTTATAAATTTGTAAATAAATTTGAAGAAATCACGCGTGGAGCACAGATTATGAAACAATTTCCAGCACATTGAGAATAGTCTCGATAGACATCGCCTTTAAATACGCAAAATAGTATAAATCCGTAAACAAATTCAAAAATTTCACGCGTGGAGCACAGATTATGAAACAATTTCCAGCACATTGAGAATAGCCTCGATAGACATCACCTTTAAATAACGCGAAATAGTATAAATATGTAAACAAATTGAAAAAAAATCAAGATTGGAGCATAGATTGTGAAACAATATCCAGCACATTGAAAATAGTCTCGATAGACATCGCCTTTAAATAACGCGGAATATTATAAATCTGTAAATAAAATTGAAAAAAAAAATCGCGCTTGGAGCAGAGATTGTGAAACAATTTCCAGCACATTGAGAATAGCTTCGATAGACATCAGCTTTAAATAACGCGAAATTGTATAAATATGTAAACAAATTGAAAAAAAATCACGCGTGGAGCACAGATTAAGAAACAATTTCCAGCACATTGAGAATAGCCTCCATAGACATCACCTTTAAATAACCCGAAATAGTATAAATCTGTAAATAAAATTGAAAAAAAAATCAGGCTTGGAGTAGAGATTGTGAAACAATTTCCAGCACATTGAAAATAGCTCTGATACCCATCGCCTTTAATTAACGCGAAATATTATAAATCCGTAAACAAATTAAAAAAAGTCACGCGTGGAGCACAGATTATGAAACAATTTCCAGAACATTGAGAATAGCCTCCATAGACATCACCTTTAAATAATCCGAAATAGTATAAATCCATAAGCAAATTTTAAAAAATCCCGCGTGGAGCACAGATTATGAATCAATTTCCAGCACATTGAGAATAGCTTCGATAGACATCACCTTTAAATAACGCGAAAAGTATAAATCTGTAAACAATTTGAAAAAAAAAAAAAAGAATCACGCTTGGAGAATAGATTGTGAAACAATTTCCAGCACATTGAAAATAGTCTCGATAGACACCACCTTTAAATAACTCGAAATAGTATAAATCCGTAAACAAATTGAAAAAAAAAATCAAGATTGGAGCATAGATATTGAAACATTTTCCAGCACATTGAAAATAGTTTAGATAGACATCGCCTTTAAATAACGTGAAATAGTATAAATGCGTAAAGAAATTCAAAAAAATCACGCTTGGAGCACAGATTATGAAACAATTTCCAGCACATTGAGAATAGCCTCGATAGACATCGCCTTTAAATAACGCGAAATCTTATAAATTTGTAAATAAATTTAAAAAAATCACGCGTGGAGCACAGATTATGAAACAATTTCCAGCACATTGAGAATACTTTAAATAACGCGAAATAGTATAAATCTGTAAATAAATGCAAAAAAATCACGCGTGGAGCACAGATTATGAAACAATTTCCAGCACATTGAGAATAGCCCCGATATACATCACCTTTAAATAACGCGAAATAGAATAAATATGTAAACAAATTGAAAAAAAAAATCAAGATTGGAGCATAGATTGTGAAACAATTTCCAGCACATTGAAATTAGTCTCGATAGACATCGCCTTTAAATAACGCGGAATATTATAAATCTGTAAATAAAATTGAAAAAAAAAATCACGCTTGGAGCAGAGATTGTGAAACAATTTCCAGCACATTCAGAATAGCTTCGATAGACATCACCTTTAAATAACGCGAAAAGTATAAATCTGCAAACAATTTGATTAAAAAAAAAAAAAAAAAAAAAAAAAAAAAAAATCACGCTTGGGGTATAAATTGTGAAACAATTTCCAGCACATTGAAAATAGTCTCGATAGATATCGCCTTTAAATAACACGAAATAGTATAAATCCGTAAAAAAATTTTTTTAAAAATCACGCGTGGAGCACAGATTATGAAACAATTTCCAGCACATTGAGAATAGCCTCAATAGACATCGCCTTTAAATACGCAAAATAGTATAAATCTGTAAATAAATGCAAAAAAATCAC
This sequence comes from Maratus speciosus, assembly GCA_963932465.1. Taxonomy (NCBI): domain Eukaryota; kingdom Metazoa; phylum Arthropoda; class Arachnida; order Araneae; family Salticidae; genus Maratus; species Maratus speciosus. The sequence goes on from CAWVRF010001553.1 coordinate 342,440, forward strand.
TCGTGGAGAACAGATTATGAAACAATTTCCAGCACACTGAGAACAGCCTCGATAGACATCACCTTTAAATAACGCGAAATAGTATAAATATGTAAACAAATTGAAAAAAAAATCAAGATTGGAGCATAGATTATGAAACAATTTCCAGCACATTGAAAATAGTCTCGATAGAAATCGCCTTTAAATAACGCGCAATATTATAAATCCGAAAACAAATTCAAAAAAATCACGCGTGGAGCACAGATTATGAAACAATTTCCAGCACATTGAGAATAGCCTCGATAGACATCGCCTTTAAATAACGCGAAATATTATAAATCCGTAAACAAATTTAAAAAAATCACGCGTGGAGCACAGATTATGAAACAATTTCCAGAACATTGAGAATAGCTTCCATAGACATCACCTTTAAATAACCCGAAATAGTATAAATCCATAAACAAATTTTAAAAAATCACGCGTGGAGCACAGATTATGAATCAATTTCCAGCACATTGAGAATAGCCTCGATAGATATCACCTTTAAATAACGCGAAATAGTGTAAATGCGTAAACAATTTAAAAAAAAAACCAAGCGTGGAGCACAGATTATGAAAAAATTTACTGCACATTCAGAATAGCCTCGATAGACATCGCCTTTAAATAACGCGAAATCTTATAAATTTGTAAATAAATTTAAAAAAATCACGCGTGGAGCACAGATTATGAAACAATTTCCAGCACATTGAGAATAGTCTCGATATACATCCCCTTTAAATACGCAAAATAGTATAAATCCGTAAACAAATTCAAAAAAATCACGCGTGGAGATCAGATTATGAAACAATTTCCAGCACATTGAGAATAGCCTCGATAGACATCACCTTTAAATAACGCGAAATAGTATAAATATGTAAACAAATTGAAAAAAAAATCAAGATTGGAGCATAGATTATGAAACAATTTCCAGCACATTGAGAATAGCTCGATAGACATCGCCTTTAAATAACGCGAAATATTATAAATCCGTAAACAAATTAAAAAAAATCATGCGTGGAGCACATATTATGAAACAATTTCCAGAACATTCAGAATAGCCTCCATAGACATCACCTTTAAATAACCCGAAATAGTATAAATCCATAAACAAATTTTAAAAAATCACGCGTGGAGCACAGATTATGAATGAATTTTCAGCACATTGAGAATAGCTTCGATAGACATCACCTTTAAATAACGCGAAAAGTATAAATCTGTAAACAATTTGGAAAAAAAAAAAAAAGAATCACGCTTGGAGAATAGATTGTGAAACAATTTCCAGCACATTGAAAATAGTCTCGATAGACACCACCTTTAAATAAATCGAAATAGTATAAATCCGTAAACAAATTTAAAAAAATCACGCGTTGACCACAGATTATGAAACAATTTCCAGCACATTGAGAATAGCCTCGATAGACATCACCTTTAAATAACGCGAAATAGTATAAATCTGTAAATAAATGCAAAAAAATCACGCGCGGAGCACAGATTATGAAACAATTTCCAGCACATTGAGAATAGCCCCGATAGACATCACCTTTAAATAACGCGAAATAGAATAAATATGTAAACAAATTAAAAAAAAAATCAAGATTGGATCATAGATTGTGAAACAATTTCCAGCACATTGAAAATAGTCTCGATAGACATCGCCTTTAAATAACGCGAAATAGTATAAATCCGTAATCAAATTAAAAAAAAAAAACAGGCGTGGAGCACAGATTATGAAACAATTTCCAGCACACTGAGAATAACTTCGATAGACATCACCTTTAAATAACGCGAAAAAGTATAAATCTGTAAACAAATTGAGAAAAAAAATCACGCTTGGAGCATAAATTGTGAAACAATTTCCAACACATTGAAAATAGTCTCGATAGACATCGCCTTTAAATAATGCGAAATATTATAAATCCCTAAACAAATTTAAAAGAAATCGCGCGTGGAGCACAGATTATGAAACAATTTCCAGCACATTGAGACTAGTCTCGATAGACATCGCCTTTAAATACGCAAAATAGTATAAATCCGTAAACAAATTCAAAAAAATCACGCGTGGAGCACAGATTATGAAACAATTTCCAGCACATTGAGAATAGCCTCGATAGACATCACCTTTAAATAACGCGAAATAGTATAAATATGTAAACAAATTGAAAAAAAAATCAAGATTGGAGCATAGATTGTGAAACAATATCCAGCACATTGAAAATAGTCTCGATAGACATCGCCTTTAAATAACGCGGAATATTATAAATCTGTAAATAAAATTGAAAAAAAAATCACGCTTGGAGCAGAGATTGTGAAACAATTTCCAGCACATTGAGAATAGCTTCGATAGACATCAGCTTTAAATAACGCGAAATTGTATAAATATGTAAACAAATTGAAAAAAAATCACGCGTGGAGCACAGATTATGAAACAATTTCCAGCACATTGAGATCCATAGACATCCATAGACATCACCTTTAAATAACCCGAAATAGTATAAATCTGTAAATAAAATTGAAAAAAAAATCACGCTTGGAGTAGAGATTGTGAAACAATTTCCAGCACATTGAGAATAGCTTCGATAGACATCGCCTTTAATTAACGCGAAATATTATAAATCCGTAAACAAATTTAAAAAAATCACGCGTGGAGCACAGATTATGAAACAATTTCCAGAACATTGAGAATAGCCTCCATAGACATCACCTTTAAATAACCCGAAATAGTATAAATCCATAAGCAAATTTTAAAAAATCACGCCTGGAGCACAGATTATGAATCAATTTCCAGCACATTGAGAATAGCTTCGATAGACATCACCTTTAAATAACGCGAAAAGTATAAATCTGGAAACAATTTGAAAAAAAAAAAAAGAATCACGCTTGGAGAATAGATTGTGAAACAATTTCCAGCACATTGAAAATAGTCTCGATAGACACCACCTTTAAATAACTCGAAATAGTATAAATCCGTAAACAAATTGAATAAAAATCAAGATTGGAGCATAGATTGTGAAACATTTTCCAGCACATTGAAAATAGTCTCGATAGACATCGCCTTTAAATAACGCGAAATAGTATAAATGCGTAAACAAATTAAAAAAAATCACGCTTGGAGCACAGATTATGAAATATTTTCCAGCACATTGAGAATAGCCTCGATAGACATCGCCTTTAAATAACGCGAAATCTTATAAATTTGTAAATAAATTTAAAAAAATCACGCGTGGAGCACAGATTATGAAACAATTTCCAGCACATTGAGAATAGCCTCGATAGACATCGCCTTTAAATAACGCGAAATAGTATAAATCTGTAAATAAATGCAAAAAAATCACGCGTGGAGCACAGATTATGAAACAATTTCCAGCACATTGAGAATAGCCCCGATAGACATCACCTTTAAATAACGCGTAATAGAATAAATATGTAAACAAATTGAAAAAAAAAATCAAGATTGGAGCATAGATTGTGAAACAATTTCCAGCACATTGAAAATAGTCTCGATAGACATCGCCTTTAAATAACGCGGAATATTATAAATCTGTAAATAAAATTGAAAAAAAAAATCACGCTTGGAGCAGAGATTGTGAAACAATTTCCAGCACATTGAGAATAGCTTCGATAGACATCACCTTTAAATAACGCGAAATAGTATAAATATGTAAACAAATTGAAAAAAAATCACGCGTGGAGCACAGATTATGAAACAATTTCCAGCACATTGAGAATAGCCTCGATAGACATCGCCTTTAAATAACGCGAAATAGTATAAATCTGTAAATAAAATTGAGAAAAAAATCACGCTTGGAACAGAGATTGTGAAACAATTTCCAGCACATTGAGAATAGCTTCGATAGACATCACCTTTAAATAACGCGAAAAGTATAAATCTGCAAACAATTTGATAAAAAAAAAAAAACAATCACGCTTGTGCTATAAATTGTGAAACAATTTCCAGCACATTGAAAATAGTCTCGATAGATATCGCCTTTAAATAACACGAAATAGTATAAATCCGTAAAAAAAAAATTAAAAAAATCACGCGTGGAGCACAGATTATGAAACAATTTCCAGCACATTGAGAATAGCCTCAATAGACATCGCCTTTAAATACGCAAAATAGAATAAATCTGTAAATAAATGCAAAAAAATCACTCGTGGAGAACAGATTATGAAACAATTTCCAGCACACTGAGAATAGCCTCGATAGACATCACCTTTAAATAACGCGAAATAGTATAAATATGTAAACAAATTGGAAAAAAATCAAGATTGGAGCATAGATTGTGAAACAATTTCCAGCACATTGAAAATAGTCTCGATAGAAATCGCCTTTAAATAACGCGGAATATTATAAATCCGAAAACAAATTAAAAAAAATCACGCGTGGAGCACAGATTATGAAACAATTTCCAGCACATTGAGAATAGCCTCGATAGACATCGCCTTTAAATAGCGCGAAATATTATAAATCCGTAAACAAATTTTAAAAAATCACGCGTGGAGCACAGATTATGAGTCAATTTTCAGCACATTGAGAATAGCTTCGATAGACATCACCTTTAAATAACGCGAAAAGTATAAATCTGTAAACAATTTGAAAAAAAAAAAAAAAGAATCACGCTTGGAGAATAGATTGTGAAACAATTTCCAGCACATTGAAAATAGTCTCGATAGACACCACCTTTAAATAACTCGAAATAGTATAAATCCGTAAACAAATTTAAAAAAATCACGCGTGGACCACAGATTATGAAACAATTTCCAGCACATTGAGAATAGCCTCGATAAACATATCCTTTAAATAACGCGAAATAGCATAAATGCGTAAACAAATTCAAAAAAATCACGCTTGGAGCACAGATTATGAAACAATTTCCAGCACATTGAGAATAGCCTCGATAGACATCACCTTTAAATAACGCGAAATATTGTAAATGTGTAAACAATTTTTTAAAAAATCAAGCGTGGAGCACAGATTATGAAAAAATTTACTGCACATTGAGAATAGCCTCGATAGACATCACCTTTAAATAACGCGAAATAGTATAAATGCGTAAACAAATTCAAAAAAATCACGCTTGGAGCACAGATTATGAAACAATTTCCAGCACATTGAGAATAGCCTCGATAGACATCGCCTTTAAATAACGCGAAATAGTATAAATCTGTAAATAAATGCAAAAAAATCACGCGTGGAGCACAGATTATGAATCAATTTCCAGCACATTGAGAATAGCCTCGATAGACATCACCTTTAAATAACGCGAAATAGTATAAATGCGTAAACAATTTTTTAAAAAATCAAGCGTGGAGCACAGATTATGAAAAAATTTACTGCACATTGAAAATAGCCTCGATAGACATCGCCTTTAAATAACGCGAAATAGTATAAATCCGTAAACAAATTTAAAAAAATCACTCGTGGAGAACAGATTATGAAACAATTTCCAGCACATTGATAATAGCCTCGATAGACATCACCTTTAAATAACGCGAAATAGTATAAATATGTAAACAAATTGAAAAAAAAATCAAGATTGGAGCATAGATTGTGAAACAATTTCCAGCACATTGAAAATACTCTCGATAGAAATCGCCTTTAAATAACGCGGAATATTATAAATCCGAAAACAAATTAAAAAAAATCACGCGTGGAGCACAGATTATGAAACAATTTCCAGCACATTGAGAATAGCCTCGATAGACATCGCCTTTAAATAACGCGAAATATTGTAAATCCGTAAACAAATTTAAAAAAATCACGCGTGGAGTACAGATTATGAAACAATTTCCAGAACATTGAGAATAGCCTCCATAGACATCACCTTTAAATAACCCGAAATAGTATAAATCCTTAAGCAAATTTTAAAAAATCACGCGTGGAGCACAGATTATGAATCAATTTCCAGCACATTGAGAATAGCTTCGATAGACATCACCTTTAAATAACGCGAAAAGTATAAATCTGTAAACAATTTGAAAAAAAAAAAAAAGAATCACGCTTGGAGAATAGATTGTGAAACAATTTCCAGCACATTGAAAATAGTCTTGATAGACACCACCTTTAAATAACTCGAAATAGTATAAATCCGTAAAGAAATTGAAAAAAAAATCAAGATTGGAGCATAGATTGTGAAACATTTTCCAGCACATTGAAAATAGTCTCGATAGACATCGCCTTTAAATAACGCGAAATAGTATAAATGCGTAAACAAATTCAAAACTAGTATGTTGTGGCCATCACAAAACTTTCTTCTATCTCATACTTGTCAATACTTCAAAATTCATTATCACAGTGCATCTATGCTCATCATGAGGATTCTAAAAAGATGAAATTCCGTGCATTAGTTCTTGAGATATTACTGTCCATGAAATCGTGTAAATCCATCAAAATGCAACATAGCAGCGCCACCTATTGGGTAATTTACACCAGACCCTAATTATCATCCACATGTGTCAATGTCTAATTGAATATGAAGTTCGGGGAAAATCCGTGCATTAGTTCCTAAGATAGAGCTATTGCGCAAATCATGACAAATGCAGCACAACAGCGCCACCTGTTGAGCGATTTACACAACCACATAATCAGTATCAACATTTATCAAGGTGTACTTGAATCTGAAATTTGATGAAAATTCGTGCATTAGTTCTTGAGATAGAGCTATTGAGTAAATAGTGCAAAATGCAGCATAGCAGCGCCACCTATTGGGCGATATTCACCAACACGTAGTCAGCATCATTTCATATCAAAGAGTAACTGAATCTGAAGTTTGATGAAAATATGTCCATTAGTTCTTGAGATACAGCGATTGAAGAAATCGTGAAAAATGCTGTATAGCAGCGCCACCTGTTGAGCGATTTACACCAAAATGTACAAAATGTCAATTCATATCAAGGATTAACTGATTCTGAAGTTTAGTGAAAATTGTTGCATTAGTTCCTCAGATACCGCTATAATGGAAATTCTGAAAAGTGCAGCATAGCAGCGCCACCTGTTGAGCGATTTGCACCAAAACACAAACAGTACTAATTCATATCAAAGTATACATGAATCTGAAGTTTGTTGAAAATCCAAGCATTAGTTGTTGAGATAGAGCTATTGCGGAAATTGTAAAAAATGCAGTGTAGCAGCGCCACCTGTTGAGCGATTTACACCAAACTGTACAAAACTTCAATTCATGTCAAGGATTAACTGAATCTGAAGTTTGATGAAAATCCGTGCATTAATTCTTGAGATAGAGCCACTGCGGGAATTTTAAAAAATGCAGCATAGCAGCGCCACCTGTTGAGCGATTTGCACCAACACGTAATCAGCATCAAGTCATATCAAGGACTAACAGAATCTGAAGTTTTATGAAAATCCGTGCATTAGTTCTTGAGATAGAGCCACTTCGGAAATCATACAAAATGCAGCATAGCAGCGCCATCTGTTGAGCGATTTGCACCAAAAACTAATCAGCATCAACGTGTATTAGGGACTAACTGAATATCAATTTTTATTAAATTCCGTGCATTAGTTCTTGAGATAGAGCGCCCACAAAATTTGTGTCACATACACACAGACAGACAGACAGACTCACAGAGTCACAGACAGACATTTTGTAAAAACATGTTTTTCGGGTTCTGTGACCTCTAAAACGTGTAAATCCGTCGAAAACTGGAATTCGAAAATTTTCATGAATCCAATACTTTCTTCTTGTAAAGATAGAAGAAAGTAAAAATCACGCTTGGAGCACAGATTATGAAACAATTTCCAGCACATTGAGAATAGCCTCGATAGACATCGCCTTTAAATAACGCGAAATCTTATAAATTTGTAAATAAATTTAAAAAAATCACGCGTGGAGCACAGATTATGAAACAATTTCCAGCACATTGAGAGTAGCCTCGATAGACATCGCCTTTAAATAACGCGAAATAGTATAAATCTGTAAAAAAATGCAAAAAAATCACGCGTGGAGCACAGATTATGAAACAATTTCCAGCACATTGAGAATAGCCCCGATAGACATCACCTTTAAATAACGCGAAATAGTATAAATATGTAAACAAATTGAAAAAAAAAATCAAGATTGGAGCATAGATTGTGAAACAATTTCCAGCACATTGAAATAGTCTCGATAGACATCTCCTTTAAATAACGCGAAATAGTATAAATCAGTAAACAAATTAAAAAAAAACACGCGTGGAGCACAGATTATGAAACAATTTCCAGCACTTTGAGAATAGCCTCGATAGACATCTTCTTTAAATACAGCGAAATATTATAAATCCGTAAACAAATTTAAAAATATCACGCGTGGAGCACAGATTATGAAACAATTTCCAGCACATTGAGAATAGCCTCGATAGATATCACCTTTAAATAACGCGAAATAGTGTAAATGCGTAAACAATTTTTTAAAAAAAACCAAGCGTGGAGCACAGATTATGAAAAAATTTACTGCACATTGAGAATAGCCTCGATAGACATCGCCTTTAAATAACGCGAAATCTTATACATTTGTAAATAAATTTAAAAAAATCACGCGTGGAGCACAGATTATGAAACAATTTCCAGCACATTGAGAATAGTCTCGATAGACATCCCCTTTAAATACGCAAAATAGTATAAATCCGTAAACAAATTAAAAAAAATCACGCGTGGAGAACAGATTACGAAACAATTTCCAGCACATTGAGAATAGCCTCGATAGACATCACCTTTAAATAACGCGAAATAGTATAAATATGTAAACAAATTGAAAAAAAAAATCAAGATTGGAGCATAGATTGTGAAACAATTTCCAGCACATTGAAAATAGTCTCGATAGACACCACCTTTAAATAACTCGAAATAGTATAAATCCGTAAACAAATTTAAAAAAATCACGCGTGGACCACAGATTATGAAACAATTTCCAGCACATTGAGAATAGCCTCGATAGACATCACCTTTAAATAACGCGAAATAGTATAAATGCGTAAAGAAATTCAAAAAAATCACGCTTGGAGCACAGATTATGAAACAATTTCCAGCACATTGAGAATAGCCTCGATAGACATCGCCTTTAAATAACGCGAAATATTATAAATCTGTAAATAAATGCAAAAAAATCACGCGTGGAGCACAGATTATGAAACAATTTCCAGCACATTGAGAATAGTCTCGATAGACATCACCTTTAAATAACGCGAAATAGTATAAATATGTAAACAAATTGAAAAAAAAATCAAGATTGGAGCATAGATTGTGAAACAATTTCCAGCACATTGAAAATAGTCTCGATAGACATAGCCTTTAAATAACGCGAAACAGTATAAATGCGTAAACAAATTCAAAAAAATCACGCTTGGAGCACAGATTATGAATCAATTTCCAGCACATTGAGAATAGCTTCGATAGACATCACCTTTAAATAACGCGAAAAGTATAAATCTGTAAACAATTTGAAAAAAAAAAAAAGAATCACGCTTGGAGAATAGATTGTGAAACAATTTCCAGCACATTGAAAATAGTCTTGATAGACACCACCTTTAAATAACTCGAAATAGTATAAATCCGTAAAGAAATTGAAAAAAAAATCAAGATTGGAGCATAGATTGTGAAACATTTTCCAGCACATTGAAAATAGTCTCGATAGACATCGCCTTTAAATAACGCGAAATAGTATAAATGCGTAAACAAATTCAAAACTAGTATGTTGTGGCCATCACAAAACTTTCTTCTATCTCATACTTGTCAATACTTCAAAATTCATTATCACAGTGCATCTATGCTCATCATGAGGATTCTAAAAAGATGAAATTCCGTGCATTAGTTCTTGAGATATTACTGTCCATGAAATCGTGTAAATCCATCAAAATGCAACATAGCAGCGCCACCTATTGGGTAATTTACACCAGACCCTAATTATCATCCACATGTGTCAATGTCTAATTGAATATGAAGTTCGGGGAAAATCCGTGCATTAGTTCCTAAGATAGAGCTATTGCGCAAATCATGACAAATGCAGCACAACAGCGCCACCTGTTGAGCGATTTACACAACCACATAATCAGTATCAACATTTATCAAGGTGTACTTGAATCTGAAATTTGATGAAAATTCGTGCATTAGTTCTTGAGATAGAGCTATTGAGTAAATAGTGCAAAATGCAGCATAGCAGCGCCACCTATTGGGCGATATTCACCAACACGTAGTCAGCATCATTTCATATCAAAGAGTAACTGAATCTGAAGTTTGATGAAAATATGTCCATTAGTTCTTGAGATACAGCGATTGAAGAAATCGTGAAAAATGCTGTATAGCAGCGCCACCTGTTGAGCGATTTACACCAAAATGTACAAAATGTCAATTCATATCAAGGATTAACTGATTCTGAAGTTTAGTGAAAATTGTTGCATTAGTTCCTCAGATACCGCTATAATGGAAATTCTGAAAAGTGCAGCATAGCAGCGCCACCTGTTGAGCGATTTGCACCAAAACACAAACAGTACTAATTCATATCAAAGTATACATGAATCTGAAGTTTGTTGAAAATCCAAGCATTAGTTGTTGAGATAGAGCTATTGCGGAAATTGTAAAAAATGCAGTGTAGCAGCGCCACCTGTTGAGCGATTTACACCAAACTGTACAAAACTTCAATTCATGTCAAGGATTAACTGAATCTGAAGTTTGATGAAAATCCGTGCATTAATTCTTGAGATAGAGCCACTGCGGGAATTTTAAAAAATGCAGCATAGCAGCGCCACCTGTTGAGCGATTTGCACCAACACGTAATCAGCATCAAGTCATATCAAGGACTAACAGAATCTGAAGTTTTATGAAAATCCGTGCATTAGTTCTTGAGATAGAGCCACTTCGGAAATCATACAAAATGCAGCATAGCAGCGCCATCTGTTGAGCGATTTGCACCAAAAACTAATCAGCATCAACGTGTATTAGGGACTAACTGAATATCAATTTTTATTAAATTCCGTGCATTAGTTCTTGAGATAGAGCGCCCACAAAATTTGTGTCACATACACACAGACAGACAGACAGACTCACAGAGTCACAGACAGACATTTTGTAAAAACATGTTTTTCGGGTTCTGTGACCTCTAAAACGTGTAAATCCGTCGAAAACTGGAATTCGAAAATTTTCATGAATCCAATACTTTCTTCTTGTAAAGATAGAAGAAAGTAAAAATCACGCTTGGAGCACAGATTATGAAACAATTTCCAGCACATTGAGAATAGCCTCGATAGACATCGCCTTTAAATAACGCGAAATCTTATAAATTTGTAAATAAATTTAAAAAAATCACGCGTGGAGCACAGATTATGAAACAATTTCCAGCACATTGAGAGTAGCCTCGATAGACATCGCCTTTAAATAACGCGAAATAGTATAAATCTGTAAAAAAATGCAAAAAAATCACGCGTGGAGCACAGATTATGAAACAATTTCCAGCACATTGAGAATAGCCCCGATAGACATCACCTTTAAATAACGCGAAATAGTATAAATATGTAAACAAATTGAAAAAAAAAATCAAGATTGGAGCATAGATTGTGAAACAATTTCCAGCACATTGAAATAGTCTCGATAGACATCTCCTTTAAATAACGCGAAATAGTATAAATCAGTAAACAAATTAAAAAAAAACACGCGTGGAGCACAGATTATGAAACAATTTCCAGCACTTTGAGAATAGCCTCGATAGACATCTTCTTTAAATACAGCGAAATATTATAAATCCGTAAACAAATTTAAAAATATCACGCGTGGAGCACAGATTATGAAACAATTTCCAGCACATTGAGAATAGCCTCGATAGATATCACCTTTAAATAACGCGAAATAGTGTAAATGCGTAAACAATTTTTTAAAAAAAACCAAGCGTGGAGCACAGATTATGAAAAAATTTACTGCACATTGAGAATAGCCTCGATAGACATCGCCTTTAAATAACGCGAAATCTTATACATTTGTAAATAAATTTAAAAAAATCACGCGTGGAGCACAGATTATGAAACAATTTCCAGCACATTGAGAATAGTCTCGATAGACATCCCCTTTAAATACGCAAAATAGTATAAATCCGTAAACAAATTAAAAAAAATCACGCGTGGAGAACAGATTACGAAACAATTTCCAGCACATTGAGAATAGCCTCGATAGACATCACCTTTAAATAACGCGAAATAGTATAAATATGTAAACAAATTGAAAAAAAAAATCAAGATTGGAGCATAGATTGTGAAACAATTTCCAGCACATTGAAAATAGTCTCGATAGACACCACCTTTAAATAACTCGAAATAGTATAAATCCGTAAACAAATTTAAAAAAATCACGCGTGGACCACAGATTATGAAACAATTTCCAGCACATTGAGAATAGCCTCGATAGACATCACCTTTAAATAACGCGAAATAGTATAAATGCGTAAAGAAATTCAAAAAAATCACGCTTGGAGCACAGATTATGAAACAATTTCCAGCACATTGAGAATAGCCTCGATAGACATCGCCTTTAAATAACGCGAAATATTATAAATCTGTAAATAAATGCAAAAAAATCACGCGTGGAGCACAGATTATGAAACAATTTCCAGCACATTGAGAATAGTCTCGATAGACATCACCTTTAAATAACGCGAAATAGTATAAATATGTAAACAAATTGAAAAAAAAATCAAGATTGGAGCATAGATTGTGAAACAATTTCCAGCACATTGAAAATAGTCTCGATAGACATAGCCTTTAAATAACGCGAAACAGTATAAATGCGTAAACAAATTCAAAAAAATCACGCTTGGAGCACAGATTATGAATCAATTTCCAGCACATTGAGAATAGCTTCGATAGACATCACCTTTAAATAACGCGAAAAGTATAAATCTGTAAACAATTTGAAAAAAAAAAAAAGAATCACGCTTGGAGAATAGATTGTGAAACAATTTCCAGCACATTGAAAATAGTCTTGATAGACACCACCTTTAAATAACTCGAAATAGTATAAATCCGTAAAGAAATTGAAAAAAAAATCAAGATTGGAGCATAGATTGTGAAACATTTTCCAGCACATTGAAAATAGTCTCGATAGACATCGCCTTTAAATAACGCGAAATAGTATAAATGCGTAAACAAATTCAAAACTAGTATGTTGTGGCCATCACAAAACTTTCTTCTATCTCATACTTGTCAATACTTCAAAATTCATTATCACAGTGCATCTATGCTCATCATGAGGATTCTAAAAAGATGAAATTCCGTGCATTAGTTCTTGAGATATTACTGTCCATGAAATCGTGTAAATCCATCAAAATGCAACATAGCAGCGCCACCTATTGGGTAATTTACACCAGACCCTAATTATCATCCACATGTGTCAATGTCTAATTGAATATGAAGTTCGGGGAAAATCCGTGCATTAGTTCCTAAGATAGAGCTATTGCGCAAATCATGACAAATGCAGCACAACAGCGCCACCTGTTGAGCGATTTACACAACCACATAATCAGTATCAACATTTATCAAGGTGTACTTGAATCTGAAATTTGATGAAAATTCGTGCATTAGTTCTTGAGATAGAGCTATTGAGTAAATAGTGCAAAATGCAGCATAGCAGCGCCACCTATTGGGCGATATTCACCAACACGTAGTCAGCATCATTTCATATCAAAGAGTAACTGAATCTGAAGTTTGATGAAAATATGTCCATTAGTTCTTGAGATACAGCGATTGAAGAAATCGTGAAAAATGCTGTATAGCAGCGCCACCTGTTGAGCGATTTACACCAAAATGTACAAAATGTCAATTCATATCAAGGATTAACTGATTCTGAAGTTTAGTGAAAATTGTTGCATTAGTTCCTCAGATACCGCTATAATGGAAATTCTGAAAAGTGCAGCATAGCAGCGCCACCTGTTGAGCGATTTGCACCAAAACACAAACAGTACTAATTCATATCAAAGTATACATGAATCTGAAGTTTGTTGAAAATCCAAGCATTAGTTGTTGAGATAGAGCTATTGCGGAAATTGTAAAAAATGCAGTGTAGCAGCGCCACCTGTTGAGCGATTTACACCAAACTGTACAAAACTTCAATTCATGTCAAGGATTAACTGAATCTGAAGTTTGATGAAAATCCGTGCATTAATTCTTGAGATAGAGCCACTGCGGGAATTTTAAAAAATGCAGCATAGCAGCGCCACCTGTTGAGCGATTTGCACCAACACGTAATCAGCATCAAGTCATATCAAGGACTAACAGAATCTGAAGTTTTATGAAAATCCGTGCATTAGTTCTTGAGATAGAGCCACTTCGGAAATCATACAAAATGCAGCATAGCAGCGCCATCTGTTGAGCGATTTGCACCAAAAACTAATCAGCATCAACGTGTATTAGGGACTAACTGAATATCAATTTTTATTAAATTCCGTGCATTAGTTCTTGAGATAGAGCGCCCACAAAATTTGTGTCACATACACACAGACAGACAGACAGACTCACAGAGTCACAGACAGACATTTTGTAAAAACATGTTTTTCGGGTTCTGTGACCTCTAAAACGTGTAAATCCGTCGAAAACTGGAATTCGAAAATTTTCATGAATCCAATACTTTCTTCTTGTAAAGATAGAAGAAAGTAAAAATCACGCTTGGAGCACAGATTATGAAACAATTTCCAGCACATTGAGAATAGCCTCGATAGACATCGCCTTTAAATAACGCGAAATCTTATAAATTTGTAAATAAATTTAAAAAAATCACGCGTGGAGCACAGATTATGAAACAATTTCCAGCACATTGAGAGTAGCCTCGATAGACATCGCCTTTAAATAACGCGAAATAGTATAAATCTGTAAAAAAATGCAAAAAAATCACGCGTGGAGCACAGATTATGAAACAATTTCCAGCACATTGAGAATAGCCCCGATAGACATCACCTTTAAATAACGCGAAATAGTATAAATATGTAAACAAATTGAAAAAAAAAATCAAGATTGGAGCATAGATTGTGAAACAATTTCCAGCACATTGAAATAGTCTCGATAGACATCTCCTTTAAATAACGCGAAATAGTATAAATCAGTAAACAAATTAAAAAAAAAACACGCGTGGAGCACAGATTATGAAACAATTTCCAGCACTTTGAGAATAGCCTCGATAGACATCTTCTTTAAATACAGCGAAATATTATAAATCCGTAAACAAATTTAAAAATATCACGCGTGGAGCACAGATTATGAAACAATTTCCAGCACATTGAGAATAGCCTCGATAGATATCACCTTTAAATAACGCGAAATAGTGTAAATGCGTAAACAATTTTTTAAAAAAAACCAAGCGTGGAGCACAGATTATGAAAAAATTTACTGCACATTGAGAATAGCCTCGATAGACATCGCCTTTAAATAACGCGAAATCTTATACATTTGTAAATAAATTTAAAAAAATCACGCGTGGAGCACAGATTATGAAACAATTTCCAGCACATTGAGAATAGTCTCGATAGACATCCCCTTTAAATACGCAAAATAGTATAAATCCGTAAACAAATTAAAAAAAATCACGCGTGGAGAACAGATTACGAAACAATTTCCAGCACATTGAGAATAGCCTCGATAGACATCACCTTTAAATAACGCGAAATAGTATAAATATGTAAACAAATTGAAAAAAAAAATCAAGATTGGAGCATAGATTGTGAAACAATTTCCAGCACATTGAAAATAGTCTCGATAGACACCACCTTTAAATAACTCGAAATAGTATAAATCCGTAAACAAATTAAAAAAAATCACGCGTGGACCACAGATTATGAAACAATTTCCAGCACATTGAGAATAGCCTCGATAGACATCACCTTTAAATAACGCGAAATAGTATAAATGCGTAAAGAAATTCAAAAAAATCACGCTTGGAGCACAGATTATGAAACAATTTCCAGCACATTGAGAATAGCCTCGATAGACATCGCCTTTAAATAACGCGAAATATTATAAATCTGTAAATAAATGCAAAAAAATCACGCGTGGAGCACAGATTATGAAACAATTTCCAGCACATTGAGAATAGTCTCGATAGACATCACCTTTAAATAACGCGAAATAGTATAAATATGTAAACAAATTGAAAAAAAAATCAAGATTGGAGCATAGATTGTGAAACAATTTCCAGCACATTGAAAATAGTCTCGATAGACATAGCCTTTAAATAACGCGAAACAGTATAAATGCGTAAACAAATTCAAAAAAATCACGCTTGGAGCACAGATTATGAAACAATTTCCAGCACATTGAGAATAGCCTCGATAGACATCGCCTTTAAACAATGCGAAATCTTATAAATTTGTAAATAAATTTAAAAAAAATCACGCGTGGAGCACAGATTATGAAAAAATTTCCAGCACATTGAGAATAGCCTCTATAGACATCGCCTTTAAATAACGCGAAATAGTATTATATATCCGTAAACAAATTTAAAAATATCACGCGTGGAGCAGAGATTATGAAACAATTTCCAGCACATTGAGAATAGCCACGATAGATATCACCTTTAAATAACGCGAAATAGTATAAATGCGTAAACAATTTTTAAAAAAATCAAGCGTGGAGCACAGATTATGAAAAAATTTACAGCACATTGAGAATAGCCTCGATAGACATCGCCTTTAAATAACGCGAAATCTTATAAATTTGTAAATAAATTTAAAGAAATCACGCGTGGAGCACAGATTATGAAACAATTTCCAGCACATTGAGAATAGTCTCGATAGACATCGCTTTTAAATACGCAAAATAGTATAAATCCGTAAACAAATTAAAAAAAATCACGCTTGGAGCACAGATTATGAAACAATTTCCAGCACATTGAGAATAGACTCGATAGACATCACCTTTAAATAACGCGAAATAGTATAAATATGTAAACAAATTGAAAAAAAAATCAAGATTGGAGCATAGATTGTGAAACAATATCCAGCACATTGAAAATAGTCTCGATAGACATCGCCTTTAAATAACGCGGAATATTATAAATCTGTAAATAAAATTGAAAAAAAAATCACGCTTGGAGCAGAGATTGTGAAACAATTTCCAGCACATTGAGAATAGCTTCGATAGACATCAGCTTTAAATAACGCGAAATAGTATAAATATGTAAACAAATTGAAAAAAAATCACGCGTGGAGCACAGATTATGAAACAATTTCCAGCACATTGAGAATAGCCTCCATAGACATCACCTTTAAATAACCCGAAATAGTATAAATCTGTAAATAAAATTGAAAAAAAAATCACGCTTGGAGCAGAGATTGTGAAACAATTTCCAGCACATTGAGAATAGCTTCGATAGACATCGCCTTTAATTAACGCGAAATATTATAAATCCGTAAACAAATTAAAAAAAATCACGCGTGGAGCACAGATTATGAAACAATTTCCAGAACATTGAGAATAGCCTCCATAGACATCACCTTTAAATAACCCGAAATAGTATAAATCCATAAGCAAATTTTAAAAAATCACGCGTGGAGCACAGATTATGAATCAATTTCCAGCACATTGAGAATAGCTTCGATAGACATCACCTTTAAATAACGCGAAAAGTATAAATCTGTAAACAATTTGAAAAAAAAAAAAAGAATCACGCTTGGAGAATAGATTGTGAAACAATTTCCAGCAGATTGAAAATAGTCTCGATAGACACCACCTTTAAATAACTCGAAATAGTATAAATCCGTAAACAAATTGAAAAAAAATCAAGATTGGAGCATAGATTGTGAAACATTTTCCAGCACATTGAAAATAGTCTCGATAGACATCGCCTTTAAATAACGCGAAATAGTATAAATGCGTAAACAAATTCAAAAAAATCACGCTTGGAGCACAGATTATGAAACAATTTCCAGCACATTGAGAATAGCCTCGATAGACATCGCCATTAAATAACGCGAAATCTTATAAATTTGTAAATAAATTTAAAAAAATCACGCGTGGAGCACAGATTATGAAACAATTTCCAGCACATTGAGAGTAGCCTCGATAGACATCGCCTTTAAATAACGCGAAATAGTATAAATCTGTAAAAAAATGCAAAAAAATCACGCGTGGAGCACAGATTATGAAACATTTTCCAGCACATTGAGAATAGCCCCGATAGACATCACCCTTAAATAACCCGAAATAGTATAAGTATGTAAACAAATTGAAAAAAAACATCAAGATTGGAGCATAGATTGTGAAACAATTTCCAGCACATTGAAATAGTCTCGATAGACATCTCCTTTAAATAACGCGAAATAGTATAAATCAGTAAACAAATTAAAAAAAAACACGCGTGGAGCACAGATTATGAAACAATTTCCAGCACTTTGAGAATAGCCTCGATAGACTTCGCCTTTAAATACAGCGAAATATTATAAATCCGTAAACAAATTTAAAAATATCACGCGTGGAGCACAGATTATGAAACAATTTCCAGCACATTGAGAATAGCCTCGATAGATATCACCTTTAAATAACGCGAAATAGTGTAAATGCGTAAACAATTTTTAAAAAAAAACCAAGCGTGGAGCACAGATTATGAAAAAATTTACTGCACATTGAGAATAGCCTCGATAGACATCACCTTTAAATAACGCGAAACAGTATAAATATGTAAACAAATTGAAAAAAAAAATCAAGATTGGAGCATAGATTGTGAAACAATTTCCAGCACATTGAAAATAGTCTCGATAGACATCGCCTTTAAATAACGCGGAATATTATAAATCTGTAAATAAAATTGAAAAAAAAATCACGCTTGGAGCAGAGATTGTGAAACAATTTCCAGCACATTGAGAATAGCTTCGATAGACATCAGCTTTAAATAACGCGAAATAGTATAAATATGTAAACAAATTGAAAAAAAATCACGCGTGGAGCACAGATTATGAAACAATTTCCAGCACATTGAGAATAGCCTCCATAGACATCACCTTTAAATAACCCGAAATAGTATAAATCTGTAAATAAAATTGAAAAAAAAATCACGCTTGGAGCAGAGATTGTGAAACAATTTCCAGCACATTGAGAATAGCTTCGATAGACATCGCCTTTAATTAACGCGAAATATTATAAATCCGTAAACAAATTAAAAAAAATCACGCGTGGAGCACAGATTATGAAACAATTTCCAGAACATTGAGAATAGCCTCCATAGACATCACCTTTAAATAACCCGAAATAGTATAAATCCATAAGCAAATTTTAAAAAATCACGCGTGGAGCACAGATTATGAATCAATTTCCAGCACATTGAGAATAGCTTCGATAGACATCACCTTTAAATAACGCGAAAAGTATAAATCTGTAAACAATTTGAAAAAAAAAAAAGAATCACGCTTGGAGAATAGATTGTGAAACAATTTCCAGCAGATTGAAAATAGTCTCGATAGACACCACCTTTAAATAACTCGAAATAGTATAAATCCGTAAACAAATTGAAAAAAAAATCAAGATTGGAGCATAGATTGTGAAACATTTTCCAGCACATTGAAAATAGTCTCGATAGACATCGCCTTTAAATAACGCGAAATAGTATAAATGCGTAAACAAATTCAAAAAAATCACGCTTGGAGCACAGATTATGAAACAATTTCCAACACATTGAGAATAGCCTCGATAGACATCGCCATTAAATAACGCGAAATCTTATAAATTTGTAAATAAATTTAAAAAAATCACGCGTGGAGCACAGATTATGAAACAATTTCCAGCACATTGAGAGTAGCCTCGATAGACATCGCCTTTAAATAACGCGAAATAGTATAAATCTGTAAAAAAATGCAAAAAAATCACGCGTGGAGCACAGATTATGAAACATTTTCCAGCACATTGAGAATAGCCCCGATAGACATCACCCTTAAATAACCCGAAATAGTATAAGTATGTAAACAAATTGAAAAAAAAAATCAAGATTGGAGCATAGATTGTGAAACAATTTCCAGCACATTGAAATAGTCTCGATAGACATCTCCTTTAAATAACGCGAAATAGTATAAATCAGTAAACAAATTAAAAAAAAACACGCGTGGAGCACAGATTATGAAACAATTTCCAGCACTTTGAGAATAGCCTCGATAGACTTCGCCTTTAAATACAGCGAAATATTATAAATCCGTAAACAAATTAAAAAATATCACGCGTGGAGCACAGATTATGAAACAATTTCCAGCACATTGAGAATAGCCTCGATAGATATCACCTTTAAATAACGCGAAATAGTGTAAATGCGTAAACAATTTTTTAAAAAAAACTAAGCGTGGAGCACAGATTATGAAAAAATTTACTGCACATTGAGAATAGCCTCGATAGACATCACCTTTAAATAACGCGAAATAGTATAAATATGTAAACAAATTGAAAAAAAAAATCAAGATTGGAGCATAGATTGTGAAACAATTTCCAGCACATTGAAAATAGTCTCGATAGACATCGCCTTTAAATAACGCGGAATATTATAAATCCGAAAACAAATTCAAAAAATTCACGCGTGGAGCATAGATTATGAAACAATTTCCAGCACATTGAGAATAGCCTCGATAGATATCGCCTTTAAATAACGCGAAATATTATAAATCCGTAAACAAATTTAAAAAAATCACGCGTGGAGCACAGATTATGAAACAATTTCCAGAACATTGAGAATAGCCTCCATAGACATCACCTTTAAAATAACCCGAAATAGTATAAATCCATAAACAAATTTTAAAAAATCACGCGTGGAGCACAGATTATGAATCAATTTCCAGCACATTGAGAATAGCTTCGATAGACATCACCTTTAAATAACGCGAAAAGTATAAATCTGTAAACAATTTGAAAAAAAAAAAGAATCACGCTTGGAGAATAGATTGTGAAACAATTTCCAGCACATTGAAAATAGTCTCGATAGACACCACCTTTAAATAACTCGAAATAGTATAAATCCGTAAACTAATTTAAAAAAATCACGCGTGGACCACAGATTATGAAACAATTTCCAGCACATTGAGAATAGCCTCGATAGACATCACCTTTAAATAACGCGAAATAGTATAAATGCGTAAAGAAATTCAAAAAAATCACGCTTGGAGCACAGATTATGAACAATTTCCAGCACATTGAGAATAGCCTCGATATACATCGCCTTTAAATAACGCGAAATATTATAAATCTGTAAATAAATGCAAAAAAATCACGCGTGGAGCACAGATTATGAAACAATTTCCAGCACATTGAGAATAGTCTCGATAGACATCACCTTTAAATAACGCGAAATAGTATAAATATGTAAACAAATTGAAAAAAAAATCAAGATTGGAGCATAGATTGTGAAACAATTTCCAGCACATTGAAAATAGTCTCGATAGACATCGCCTTTAAATAACGCGAAATAGTATAAATGCGTAAACAAATTCAAAAAAATCACGCTTGGAGCACATATTATGAAACAATTTCCAGCACATTGAGAATAGCCTCGATAGACATCGCCTTTAAACAAT
Organism: Maratus speciosus; assembly: GCA_963932465.1. Lineage (NCBI taxonomy): Eukaryota > Metazoa > Arthropoda > Arachnida > Araneae > Salticidae > Maratus > Maratus speciosus. Next base: position 363,958 of record CAWVRF010001553.1, read on the forward strand.
GCGAAATCTTATAAATTTGTAAATAAATTTAAAAAAAATCACGCGTGGAGCACAGATTATGAAAAAATTTCCAGCACATTGAGAATAGCCTCTATAGACATCGCCTTTAAATAACGCGAAATAGTATTATATATCCGTAAACAAATTTAAAAATATCACGCGTGGAGCAGAGATTATGAAACAATTTCCAGCACATTGAGAATAGCCTCGATAGATATCACCTTTAAATAACGCGAAATAGTATAAATGCGTAAACAATTTTTAAAAAAATCAAGCGTGGAGCACAGATTATGAAAAAATTTACAGCACATTGAGAATAGCCTCGATAGACATCGCCTTTAAATAACGCGAAATCTTATAAATTTGTAAATAAATTTAAAGAAATCACGCGTGGAGCACAGATTATGAAACAATTTCCAGCACATTGAGAATAGTCTCGATAGACATCGCTTTTAAATACGCAAAATAGTATAAATCCGTAAACAAATTTAAAAAAATCACGCTTGGAGCACAGATTATGAAACAATTTCCAGCACATTGAGAATAGACTCGACAGACATCACCTCTAAATAACGCGAAATAGTATAAATATGTAAACAAATTGAAAAAAAAATCAAGATTGGAGCATAGATTGTGAAACAATATCCAGCACATTGAAAATAGTCTCGATAGACCTCGCCTTTAAATAACGCGGAATATTATAAATCTGTAAATAAAATTGAAAAAAAAAATCATGCTTGGAGCAGAGATTGTGAAACAATTTCCAGCACATTGAGAATAGCTTCGATAGACATCAGCTTTAAATAACGCGAAATAGTATAAATATGTAAACAAATTGAAAAAAAATCACGCGTGGAGCACAGATTATGAAACAATTTCCAGCACATTGAGAATAGCCTCCATAGACATCACCTTTAAATAACCCGAAATAGTATAAATCTGTAAATAAAATTGAAAAAAAATCACGCTTGGAGCAGAGATTGTGAAACAATTTCCAGCACATTGAGAATAGCTTCGATAGACATCGCCTTTAATTAACGCGAAATATTATAAATCCGTAAACAAATTAAAAAAAATCACGCGTGGAGCACAGATTATGAAACAATTTCCAGAACATTGAGAATAGCCTCCATAGACATCACCTTTAAATAACCCGAAATAGTATAAATCCATAAGCAAATTTTAAAAAATCACGCGTGGAGCACAGATTATGAATCAATTTCCAGCACATTGAGAATAGCTTCGATAGACATCACCTTTAAATAACGCGAAAAGTATAAATCTGTAAACAATTTGAAAAAAAAAAAAAAAGAATCACGCTTGGAGAATAGATTGTGAAAAAATTTCCAGCAGATTGAAAATAGTCTCGATAGACACCACCTTTAAATAACTCGAAATAGTATAAATCCGTAAACAAATTGAAAAAAAAATCAAGATTGGAGCATAGATTGTGAAACATTTTCCAGCACATTGAAAATAGTCTCGATAGACATCGCCTTTAAATAACGCGAAATAGTATAAATGCGTAAACAAATTCAAAAAAATCACGCTTGGAGCACAGATTATGAAACAATTTCCAGCACATTGAGAATAGCCTCGATAGACATCGCCTTTAAATAACGCGAAATCTTATAAATTTGTAAATAAATTTAAAAAAATCACGCGTGGAGCACAGATTATGAAACAATTTCCAGCACATTGAGAGTAGCCTCGATAGACATCGCCTTTAAATAACGCGAAATAGTATAAATCTGTAAAAAAATGCAAAAAAATCACGCGTGGAGCACAGATTATGAAACAATTTCCAGCACATTGAGAATAGCCCCGATAGACATCACCTTTAAATAACGCGAAATAGTATAAATATGTAAACAAATTGAAAAAAAAATCAAGATTGGAGCATAGATTGTGAAACAATTTCCAGCACATTGAAATAGTCTCGATAGACATCTCCTTTAAATAACGCGAAATAGTATAAATCAGTAAACAAATTTAAAAAAAACACACGTGGAGCACAGATTATGAAACAATTTCCAGCACTTTGAGAATAGCCTCGATAGACATCGCCTTTAAATACAGCGAAATATTATAAATCCGTAAACAAATTTAAAAATATCACGCGTGGAGCACAGATTATGAAACAATTTCCAGCACATTGAGAATAGCCTCGATAGATATCACCTTTAAATAACGCGAAATAGTGCAAATGCGTGAACAATTTTTAAAAAAAAAACCAAGCGTGGAGCACAGATTATGAAAAAATTTACTGCACATTGAGAATAGTCTCGATAGACATCCCCTTTAAATACGCAAAATAGTATAAATCCGTAAACAAATTTAAAAAAATCACGCGTGGAGAACAGATTACGAAACAATTTCCAGCACATTGAGAATAGCCTCGATAGACATCGCCTTTAAATAACGCGAAATCTTATACATTTGTAAATAAATTTAAAAAAATCACGCGTGGAGCACAGATTATGAAACAATTTCCAGCACATTGAGAATAGTCTCGATAGACATCCCCTTTAAATACGCAAAATAGTATAAATCCGTAAACAAATTTAAAAAAATCACGCGTGGAGAACAGATTACGAAACAATTTCCAGCACATTGAGAATAGCCTCGATAGACATCACCTTTAAATAACGCGAAATAGTATAAATATGTAAACAAATTGAAAAAAAAATCAAGATTGGAGCATAGATTGTGAAACAATTTCCAGCACATTGAAAATAGTCTCGATAGACATCGCCTTTAAATAACGCGGAATATTATAAATCCGAAAACAAATTCAAAAAATTCACGCGTGGAGCATAGATTATGAAACAATTTCCAGCACATTGAGAATAGCCTCGATAGATATCGCCTTTAAATAACGCGAAATATTATAAATCCGTAAACAAATTAAAAAAAATCACGCGTGGAGCACAGATTATGAAACAATTTCCAGAACATTGAGAATAGCCTCCATAGACATCACCTTTAAAATAACCCGAAATAGTATAAATCCATAAACAAATTTTAAAAAATCACGCGTGGAGCACAGATTATGAATCAATTTCCAGCACATTGAGAATAGCTTCGATAGACATCACCTTTAAATAACGCGAAAAGTATAAATCTGTAAACAATTTGAAAAAAAAAAGAATCACGCTTGGAGAATAGATTGTGAAACAATTTCCAGCACATTGAAAATAGTCTCGATAGACACCACCTTTAAATAACTCGAAATAGTATAAATCCGTAAACAAATTTAAAAAAATCACGCGTGGACCACAGATTATGAAACAATTTCCAGCACATTGAGAATAGCCTCGATAGACATAACCTTTAAATAACGCGAAATAGTATAAATGCGTAAAGAAATTCAAAAAAATCACGCTTGGAGCACAGATTATGAAACAATTTCCAGCACATTGAGAATAGCCTCGATAGACATCGCCTTTAAATAACGCGAAATAGTATAAATCTGTAAATAAATGCAAAAAAATCACGCGTGGAGCACAGATTATGAAACAATTTCCAGCACATTGAGAATAGTCTCGATAGACATCACCTTTAAATAACGCGAAATAGTATAAATATGTAAACAAATTGAAAAAAAAATCAAGATTGGAGCATAGATTGTGAAACAATTTCCAGCACATTGAAAATAGTCTCGATAGACATCGCCTTTAAATAACGCGAAATAGTATAAATGCGTAAACAAATTCAAAAAAATCACGGTTGGAGCACAGATTATGAAACAATTTCCAGCACATTGAGAATAGCCTCGATAGACATCGCCTTTAAACAATGCGAAATCTTATAAATTTGTAAATAAATTTAAAAAAAATCACGCGTGGAGCACAGATTATGAAAAAATTTCCAGCACATTGAGAATAGCCTCTATAGACATCGCCTTTAAATAACGCGAAATAGTATTATATATCCGTAAACAAATTTAAAAATATCACGCGTGGAGCAGAGATTATGAAACAATTTCCAGCACATTGAGAATAGCCTCGATAGATATCACCTTTAAATAACGCGAAATAGTATAAATGCGTAAACAATTTTTAAAAAAATCAAGCGTGGAGCACAGATTATGAAAAAATTTACAGCACATTGAGAATAGCCTCGATAGACATCGCCTTTAAATAACGCGAAATCTTATAAATTTGTAAATAAATTTAAAGAAATCACGCGTGGAGCACAGATTATGAAACAATTTCCAGCACATTGAGAATAGTCTCGATAGACATCGCCTTTAAATACGCAAAATAGTATAAATCCGTAAACAAATTAAAAAAAATCACGCTTGGAGCACAGATTATGAAACAATTTCCAGCACATTGAGAATAGCTTCGATAGACATCACCTTTAAATAACGCGAAAAGTATAAATCTGTAAACAATTTGAAAAAAAAAAAAAAAAAAAAGAATCACGCTTGGAGAATAGATTGTGAAACAATTTCCAGCACATTGAAAATAGTCTCGATAGACACCACCTTTAAATAACTCGAAATAGTATAAATCCGTAAACAAATTTAAAAAAATCACGCGTGGACCACAGATTATGAAACAATTTCCAGCACATTGAGAATAGCCTCGATAGACATAACCTTTAAATAACGCGAAATAGTATAAATGCGTAAAGAAATTCAAAAAAATCACGCTTGGAGCACAGATTATGAAACAATTTCCAGCACATTGAGAATAGCCTCGATAGACATCGCCTTTAAATAACGCGAAATAGTATAAATCTGTAAATAAATGCAAAAAAATCACGCGTGGAGCACAGATTATGAAACAATTTCCAGCACATTGAGAATAGTCTCGATAGACATCACCTTTAAATAACGCGAAATAGTATAAATATGTAAACAAATTGAAAAAAAAATCAAGATTGGAGCATAGATTGTGAAACAATTTCCAGCACATTGAAAATAGTCTCGATAGACATCGCCTTTAAATAACGCGAAATAGTATAAATGCGTAAACAAATTCAAAAAAATCACGGTTGGAGCACAGATTATGAAACAATTTCCAGCACATTGAGAATAGCCTCGATAGACATCGCCTTTAAACAATGCGAAATCTTATAAATTTGTAAATAAATTTAAAAAAAATCACGCGTGGAGCACAGATTATGAAAAAATTTCCAGCACATTGAGAATAGCCTCTATAGACATCGCCTTTAAATAACGCGAAATAGTATTATATATCCGTAAACAAATTTAAAAATATCACGCGTGGAGCAGAGATTATGAAACAATTTCCAGCACATTGAGAATAGCCTCGATAGATATCACCTTTAAATAACGCGAAATAGTATAAATGCGTAAACAATTTTTAAAAAAATCAAGCGTGGAGCACAGATTATGAAAAAATTTACAGCACATTGAGAATAGCCTCGATAGACATCGCCTTTAAATAACGCGAAATCTTATAAATTTGTAAATAAATTTAAAGAAATCACGCGTGGAGCACAGATTATGAAACAATTTCCAGCACATTGAGAATAGTCTCGATAGACATCGCCTTTAAATACGCAAAATAGTATAAATCCGTAAACAAATTAAAAAAAATCACGCTTGGAGCACAGATTATGAAACAATTTCCAGCACATTGAGAATAGACTCGATAGACATCACCTTTAAATAACTCGAAATAGTATAAATATGTAAACAAATTGAAAAAAAAATCAAGATTGGAGCATAGATTGTGAAACAATATCCAGCACATTGATAATAGTCTCGATAGACATCGCCTTTAAATAACGCGGAATATTATAAATCTGTAAATAAAATTGAAAAAAAAAATCACGCTTGGAGCAGAGATTGTGAAACAATTTCCAGCACATTGAGAATAGCTTCGATAGACATCAGCTTTAAATAACGCGAAATAGTATAAATATGTAAACAAATTGAAAAAAAATCACGCGTGGAGCACAGATTATGAAACAATTTCCAGCACATTGAGAATAGCCTCCATAGACATCACCTTTAAATAACCCGAAATAGTATAAATCTGTAAATAAAATTGAAAAAAAAATCACGCTTGGAGCAGAGATTGTGAAACAATTTCCAGCACATTGAGAATAGCTTCGATAGACATCGCCTTTAATTAACGCGAAATATTATAAATCCGTAAACAAATTAAAAAAAATCACGCGTGGAGCACAGATTATGAAACAATTTCCAGAACATTGAGAATAGCCTCCATAGACATCACCTTTAAAATAACCCGAAATAGTATAAATCCATAAGCAAATTTTAAAAAATCACGCATGGTGCACAGATTATGAATCAATTTCCAGCACATTGAGAATAGCTTCGATAGACATCACCTTTAAATAACGCGAAAAGTATAAATCTGTAAACAATTTGAAAAAAAAAAAAAAGAATCACGCTTGGAGAATAGATTGTGAAACAATTTCCAGCAGATTGAAAATAGTCTCGATAGACACCACCTTTAAATAACTCGAAATAGTATAAATCTGTAAACAAATTGAAAAAAAAATCAAGATTGGAGCATAGATTGTGAAACATTTTCCAGCACATTGAAAATAGTCTCGATAGACATCGCCTTTAAATAACGCGATATCTTATAAATTTGTAAATAAATTTAAAAAAATCACGCGTGGAGTACAGATTATGAAACAATTTCCAGCACATTGAGAATAGCCTCGATAGACATCGCCTTTAAATAACGCGAAATAGTATAAATCTGTAAATAAATGCAAAAAAAATCACGCGTGGAGCACAGATTATGAAACATTTTCCAGCACATTGAGAATAGCCTCGATAGACATCGCCTTTAAATAACGCGAAATAGTATAAATCTGTAAATAAAATTGAGAAAAAAATCACGCTCGGAGCAGAGATTGTGAAACAATTTCCAGCACATTGAGAATAGCTTCGATAGACATTACCTTTAAATAACGCGAAAAGTATAAATCTGCAAACAATTTGATAAAAAAAAAAAAAAAAAAATCACGCTTGTGGTATAAATTGTGAAACAATTTCCAGCACATTGAAAATAGTCTCGATAGATATCGCCTTTAAATAACACGAAATAGTATAAATCCGTAAAAAAAATTTAAAAAAATCACGCGTGGAGCACAGATTATGAAACAATTTCCAGCACTTTGAGAATAGCCTCGATAGACTTCGCCTTTAAATACAGCGAAATATTATAAATCCGTAAACAAATTTAAAAATATCACGCGTGGAGCACAGATTATGAAACAATTTCCAGCACATTGAGAATAGCCTCGATAGATATCACCTTTAAATAACGCGAAATAGTGTAAATGCGTAAACAATTTTTTAAAAAAAAACAAGCGTGGAGCACAGATTATGAAACAATTTCCAGCACATTGAGAATAGCCTCGATAGACATCGCCTTTAAATAACGCGAAATAGTATAAATCTGTAAATAAATGCAAAAAAAATCACGCGTGGAGCACAGATTATGAAACATTTTCCAGCACATTGAGAATAGCCTCGATAGACATCGCCTTTAAATAACGCGAAATAGTATAAATCTGTAAATAAAATTGAGAAAAAAATCACGCTCGGAGCAGAGATTGTGAAACAATTTCCAGCACATTGAGAATAGCTTCGATAGACATCACCTTTAAATAACGCGAAAAGTATAAATCTGCAAACAATTTGATAAAAAAAAAAAAAAAAAAAAATCACGCTTGTGGTATAAATTGTGAAACAATTTCCAGCACATTGAAATAGTCTCGATAGACATCTCCTTTAAATAACGCGAAATAGTATAAATCAGTAAACAAATTAAAAAAAAACACGCGTGGAGCACAGATTATGAAACAATTTCCTGCACTTTGAGAATAGCCTCGATAGACTTCGCCTTTAAATACAGCGAAATATTATAAATCCGTAAACAAATTTAAAAATATCACGCGTGGAGCACAGATTATGAAACAATTTCCAGCACATTGAGAATAGCCTCGATAGATATCACCTTTAAATAACGCGAAATAGTGTAAATGCGTAAACAATTTTTTAAAAAAAACCAAGCGTGGAGCACAGATTATGAAAAAATTTACTGCACATTGAGAATAGCCTCGATAGACATCGCCTTTAAATAACGCGAAATCTTATACATTTGTAAATAAATTTAAAAAAATCACGCGTGGAGCACAGATTATGAAACAATTTCCAGCACATTGAGAATAGTCTCGATAGACATCCCCTTTAAATACGCAAAATAGTATAAATCCGTAAACAAATTTAAAAAAATCACGCGTGGAGAACAGATTACGAAACAATTTCCAGCACATTGAGTATAGCCTCGATAGACATCACCTTTAAATAACGCGAAATAGTATAAATATGTAAACAAATTGAAAAAAAAAATCAAGATTGGAGCATAGATTGTGAAACAATTTCCAGCACATTGAAAATAGTCTCGATAGACATCGCCTTTAAATAACGCGGAATATTATAAATCCGAAAACAAATTCAAAAAATTCACGCGTGGAGCATAGATTATGAAACAATTTCCAGCACATTGAGAATAGCCTCGATAGATATCGCCTTTAAATAACGCGAAATATTATAAATCCGTAAACAAATTAAAAAAAATCACGCGTGGAGCACAGATTATGAAACAATTTCCAGAACATTGAAAATAGCCTCCATAGACATCACCTTTAAAATAACCCGAAATAGTATAAATCCGTAAACTAATTTAAAAAAATCACGCGTGGACCACAGATTATGAAACAATTTCCAGCACATTGAGAATAGCCTCGATAGACATCACCTTTAAATAACGCGAAATAGTATAAATGCGTAAAGAAATTCAAAAAAATCACGCTTGGAGCACAGATTATGAACAATTTCCAGCACATTGAGAATAGCCTCGATAGACATCGCCTTTAAATAACGCGAAATATTATAAATCTGTAAATAAATGCAAAAAAATCACGCGTGGAGCACAGATTATGAAACAATTTCCAGCACATTGAGAATAGTCTCGATAGACATCACCTTTAAATAACGCGAAATAGTATAAATATGTAAACAAATTGAAAAAAAAATCAAGATTGGAGCACATATTATGAAACAATTTCCAGCACATTGAGAATAGCCTCGATAGACATCGCCTTTAAACAATGCGAAATCTTATAAATTTGTAAATAAATTTAAAAAAAATCACGCGTGGAGCACAGATTATGAAAAAATTTCCAGCACATTGAGAATAGCCTCGATAGATATCACCTTTAAATAACGCGAAATAGTATAAATGCGTAAACAATTTTTAAAAAAATCAAGCGTGGAGCACAGATTATGAAAAAATTTACAGCACATTGAGAATAGCCTCGATAGACATCGCCTTTAAATAACGCGAAATCTTATGAATTTGTAAATAAATTTAAAGAAATCACGCGTGGAGCACAGATTATGAAACAATTTCCAGCACATTGAGAATAGTCTCGATAGACATCGCTTTTAAATACGCAAAATAGTATAAATCCGTAAACAAATTTAAAAAAATCACGCTTGGAGCACAGATTATGAAACAATTTCCAGCACATTGAGAATAGACTCGATAGACATCACCTTTAAATAACGCGAAATAGTATAAATATGTAAACAAATTGAAAAAAAATCAAGATTGGAGCATAGATTGTGAAACAATATCCAGCACATTGAAAATAGTCTCGATAGACATCGCCTTTAAATAACGCGGAATATTATAAATCTGTAAATAAAATTGAAAAAAAAAATCACGCTTGGAGCAGAGATTGTGAAACAATTTCCAGCACATTGAGAATAGCTTCGATAGACATCAGCTTTAAATAACGCGAAATAGTATAAATATGTAAACAAATTGAAAAAAAATCACGCGTGGAGCACAGATTATGAAACAATTTCCAGCACATTGAGAATAGCCTCCATAGACATCACCTTTAAATAACCCGAAATAGTATAAATCTGTAAATAAAATTGAAAAAAAAATCACGCTTGGAGCAGAGATTGTGAAACAATTTCCAGCACATTGAGAATAGCTTCGATAGACATCGCCTTTAATTAACGCGAAATATTATAAATCCGTAAACAAATTAAAAAAAATCACGCGTGGAGCACAGATTATGAAACAATTTCCAGAACATTGAGAATAGCCTCCATAGACATCACCTTTAAATAACCCGAAATAGTATAAATCCATAAGCAAATTTTAAAAAAATCACGCGTGGTGCACAGATTATGAATCAATTTCCAGCACATTGAGAATAGCTTCGATAGACATCACCTTTAAATAACGCGAAAAGTATAAATCTGTAAACAATTTGAAAAAAAAAAAAAGAATCACGCTTGGAGAATAGATTGTGAAACAATTTCCAGCAGATTGAAAATAGTCTCGATAGACACCACCTTTAAATAACTCGAAATAGTATAAATCTGTAAACAAATTGAAAAAAAAATCAAGATTGGAGCATAGATTGTGAAACATTTTCCAGCACATTGAAAATAGTCTCGATAGACATCACCTTTAAATAACGCGAAATAGTATAAATGCGTAAACAAATTCAAAAAAATCACGCTTGGAGCACAGATTATGAAACAATTTCCAGCACATTGAGAATAGCCTCGATAGACATCGCCTTTAAATAACGCGATATCTTATAAATTTGTAAATAAATTTAAAAAAATCACGCGTGGAGTACAGATTATGAAACAATTTCCAGCACATTGAGAATAGCCTCGATAGACATCGCCTTTAAATAACGCGAAATAGTATAAATCTGTAAATAAATGCAAAAAAAATCACGCGTGGAGCACAGATTATGAAACATTTTCCAGCACATTGAGAATAGCCTCGATAGACATCGCCTTTAAATAACGCGAAATAGTATAAATCTGTAAATAAAATTGAGAAAAAAATCACGCTCGGAGCAGAGATTGTGAAACAATTTCCAGCACATTGAGAATAGCTTCGATAGACATTACCTTTAAATAACGCGAAAAGTATAAATCTGCAAACAATTTGATAAAAAAAAAAAAAAAAAAAAATCACGCTTGTGGTATAAATTGTGAAACAATTTCCAGCACATTGAAAATAGTCTCGATAGATATCGCCTTTAAATAACACGAAATAGTATAAATCCGTAAAAAAAATTTAAAAAAATCACGCGTGGAGCACAGATTATGAAACAATTTCCAGCACTTTGAGAATAGCCTCGATAGACTTCGCCTTTAAATACAGCGAAATATTATAAATCCGTAAACAAATTTAAAAATATCACGCGTGGAGCACAGATTATGAAACAATTTCCAGCACATTGAGAATAGCCTCGATAGATATCACCTTTAAATAACGCGAAATAGTGTAAATGCGTAAACAATTTTTTAAAAAAAAACAAGCGTGGAGCACAGATTATGAAACAATTTCCAGCACATTGAGAATAGCCTCGATACACATCGCCTTTAAATAACGCGAAATAGTATAAATCTGTAAATAAATGCAAAAAAAATCACGCGTGGAGCACAGATTATGAAACATTTTCCAGCACATTGAGAATAGCCTCGATAGACATCGCCTTTAAATAACGCGAAATAGTATAAATCTGTAAATAAAATTGAGAAAAAAATCACGCTCGGAGCAGAGATTGTGAAACAATTTCCAGCACATTGAGAATAGCTTCGATAGACATCACCTTTAAATAACGCGAAAAGTATAAATCTGCAAACAATTTGATAAAAAAAAAAAAAAAAATCACGCTTGTGGTATAAATTGTGAAACAATTTCCAGCACATTGAAATAGTCTCGATAGACATCTCCTTTAAATAACGCGAAATAGTATAAATCAGTAAACAAATTAAAAAAAAACACGCGTGGAGCACAGATTATGAAACAATTTCCAGCACTTTGAGAATAGCCTCGATAGACTTCGCCTTTAAATACAGCGAAATATTATAAATCCGTAAACAAATTTAAAAATATCACGCGTGGAGCACAGATTATGAAACAATTTCCAGCACATTGAGAATAGCCTCGATAGATATCACCTTTAAATAACGCGAAATAGTGTAAATGCGTAAACAATTTTTTTAAAAAAACCAAGCGTGGAGCACAGATTATGAAAAAATTTACTGCACATTGAGAATAGCCTCGATAGACATCGCCTTTAAATACGCAAAATAGTATAAATCCGTAAACAAATTTAAAAAAATCACGCGTGGAGAACAGATTACGAAACAATTTCCAGCACATTGAGAATAGCCTCGATAGACATCACCTTTAAATAACGCGAAATAGTATAAATATGTAAACAAATTGAAAAAAAAAATCAAGATTGGAGCATAGATTGTGAATCAATTTCCAGCACATTGAAAATAGTCTCGATATACATCGCCTTTAAATAACGCGGAATATTATAAATCCGAAAACAAATTCAAAAAATTCACGCGTGGAGCATAGATTATGAAACAATTTCCAGCACATTGAGAATAGCCTCGATAGATATCGCCTTTAAATAACGCGAAATATTATAAATCCGTAAACAAATTAAAAAAAATCACGCGTGGATCACAGATTATGAAACAATTTCCAGAACATTGAGAATAGCCTCCATAGACATCACCTTTAAAATAACCCGAAATAGTATAAATCCATAAACAAATTTTAAAAAATCACGCGTGGAGCACAGATTATGAATCAATTTCCAGCACATTGAGAATAGCTTCGATAGACATCACCTTTAAATAACGCGAAAAGTATAAATCTGTAAACAATTTGAAAAAAAAAAAAAGAATCACGCTTGGAGAATAGATTGTGAAACAATTTCCAGCACATTGAAAATAGTCTCGATAGACACCACCTTTAAATAACTCGAAATAGTATAAATCCGTAAACTAATTTAAAAATATCACGCGTGGAGCAGAGATTATGAAACAATTTCCAGCACATTGAGAATAGCCTCGATAGATATCACCTTTAAATAACGCGAAATAGTATAAATGCGTAAACAATTTTTAAAAAAATCAAGCGTGGAGCACAGATTATGAAAAAATTTACAGCACATTGAGAATAGCCTCGATAGACATCGCCTTTAAATAACGCGAAATCTTATAAATTTGTAAATAAATTTAAAGAAATCACGCGTGGAGCACAGATTATGAAACAATTTCCAGCACATTGAGAATAGTCTCGATAGACATCGCTTTTAAATACGCAAAATAGTATAAATCCGTAAACAAATTTAAAAAAATCACGCTTGGAGCACAGATTATGAAACAATTTCCAGCACATTGAGAATAGACTCGATAGACATCACCTTTAAATAACGCGAAATAGTATAAATATGTAAACAAATTGAAAAAAAAATCAAGATTGGAGCATAGATTGTGAAACAATATCCAGCACATTGAAAATAGTCTCGATAGACATCGCCTTTAAATAACGCGGAATATTATAAATCTGTAAATAAAATTGAAAAAAAAAATCACGCTTGGAGCAGAGATTGTGAAACAATTTCCAGCACATTGAGAATAGCTTCGATAGACATCAGCTTTAAATAACGCGAAATAGTATAAATATGTAAACAAATTGAAAAAAAATCACGCGTGGAGCACAGATTATGAAACAATTTCCAGCACATTGAGAATAGCCTCCATAGACATCACCTTTAAATAACCCGAAATAGTATAAATCTGTAAATAAAATTGAAAAAAAAATCACGCTTGGAGCAGAGATTGTGAAACAATTTCCAGCACATTGAGAATAGCTTCGATAGACATCGCCTTTAATTAACGCGAAATATTATAAATCCGTAAACAAATTAAAAAAAATCACGCGTGTAGCACAGATTATGAAACAATTTCCAGAACATTGAGAATAGCCTCCATAGACATCACCTTTAAATAACCCGAAATAGTATAAATCCATAAGCAAATTTTAAAAAATCACGCGTGGAGCACAGATTATGAATCAATTTCCAGCACATTGAGAATAGCTTCGATAGACATCACCTTTAAATAACGCGAAAAGTATAAATCTGTAAACAATTTGAAAAAAAAAAAAAAAGAATCACGCTTGGAGAATAGATTGTGAAACAATTTCCAGCAGATTGAAAATAGTCTCGATAGACACCACCTTTAAATAACTCGAAATAGTATAAATCCGTAAACAAATTGAAAAAAAAATCAAGATTGGAGCATAGATTGTGAAACATTTTCCAGCACATTGAAAATAGTCTCGATAGACATCGCCTTTAAATAACGCGAAATAGTATAAATGCGTAAACAAATTCAAAAAAATCACGCTTGGAGCACAGATTATGAAACAATTTCCAGCACATTGAGAATAGCCTCGATAGACATCGCCTTTAAATAACGCGAAATCTTATAAATTTGTAAATAAATTTAAAAAAATCACGCGTGGAGCACAGATTATGAAACAATTTCCAGCACATTGAGAGTAGCCTCGATAGACAACGCCTTTAAATAACGCGAAATAGTATAAATCTGTAAAAAAATGCAAAAAAATCTCGCGTGGAGCACAGATTATGAAACAATTTCCAGCACATTGAGAATAGCCCCGATAGACATCACCTTTAAATAACGCGAAATAGTATAAATATGTAAACAAATTGAAAAAAAAAATCAAGATTGGAGCATAGATTGTGAAACAATTTCCAGCACATTGAAATAGTCTCGATAGACATCTCCTTTAAATAACGCGAAATAGTATAAATCAGTAAACAAATTTAAAAAAAAACACGCGTGGAGCACAGATTATGAAACAATTTCCAGCACTTTGAGAATAGCCTCGATAGACATCGCCTTTAAATACAGCGAAATATTATAAATCCGTAAACAAATTTAAAAATATCACGCGTGGAGCACAGATTATGAAACAATTTCCAGCACATTGAGAATAGCCTCGATAGATATCACCTTTAAATAACGCGAAATAGTGTAAATGCGTGAACAATTTAAAAAAAAAAACCAAGCGTGGAGCACAGATTATGAAAAAATTTACTGCACATTGAGAATAGCCTCGATAGACATCGCCTTTAAATAACGCGAAATCTTATACATTTGTAAATAAATTTAAAAAAATCACGCGTGGAGCACAGATTATGAAACAATTTCCAGCACATTGAGAATAGTCTCGATAGACATCCCCTTTAAATACGCAAAATAGTATAAATCCGTAAACAAATTAAAAAAAATCACGCGTGGAGAACAGATTACGAAACAATTTCCAGCACATTGAGAATAGCCTCGATAGACATCACCTTTAAATAACGCGAAATAGTATAAATATGTAAACAAATTGAAAAAAAAAATCAAGATTGGAGCATAGATTGTGAAACAATTTCCAGCACATTGAAAATAGTCTCGTTAGACATCGCCTTTAAATAACGCGGAATATTATAAATCCGAAAACAAATTCAAAAAATTCACGCGTGGAGCATAGATTATGAAACAATTTCCAGAACATTGAGAATAGCCTCCATAGACATCACCTTTAAAATAACCCGAAATAGTATAAATCCATAAACAAATTTTAAAAAATCACGCGTGGAGCACAGATTATGAATCAATTTCCAGCACATTGAGAATAGCTTCGATAGACATCACCTTTAAATAACGCGAAAAGTATAAATCTGTAAACAATTTGAAAAAAAAAAAGAATCACGCTTGGAGAATAGATTGTGAAACAATTTCCAGCACATTGAAAATAGTCTCGATAGACACCACCTTTAAATAACTCGAAATAGTATAAATCCGTAAACAAATTTAAAAAAATCACGCGTGGACCACAGATTATGAAACAATTTCCAGCACATTGAGAATAGCCTCGATAGACATAACCTTTAAATAACGCGAAATAGTATAAATGCGTAAAGAAATTAAAAAAAATCACGCTTGGAGCACAGATTATGAAACAATTTCCAGCACATTGAGAATAGCCTCGATAGACATCGCCTTTAAATAACGCGAAATAGTATAAATCTGTAAATAAATGCAAAAAAATCACGCGTGGAGCACAGATTCTGAAACAATTTCCAGCACATTGAGAATAGTCTCGATAGACATCACCTTTAAATAACGCGAAATAGTATAAATATGTAAACAAATTGAAAAAAAAAATCAAGATTGGAGCATAGATTGTGAAACAATTTCCAGCACATTGAAAATAGTCTCGATAGACATCGCCTTTAAATAACGCGAAATAGTATAAATGCGTAAACAAATTCAAAAAAATCACGGTTGGAGCACAGATTATGAAACAATTTCCAGCACATTGAGAATAGCCTCGATAGACATCGCCTTTAAATAACGCGAAATAGTATTATATATCCGTAAACAAATTTAAAAATATCACGCGTGGAGCAGAGATTATGAAACAATTTCCAGCACATTGAGAATAGCCTCGATAGATATCACCTTTAAATAACGCGAAATAGTATAAATGCGTAAACAATTTTTAAAAAAATCAAGCGTGGAGCACAGATTATGAAAAAATTTACAGCACATTGAGAATAGCCTCGATAGACATCGCCTTTAAATAACGCGAAATCTTATAAATTTGTAAATAAATTTAAAGAAATCACGCGTGGAGCACAGATTATGAAACAATTTCCAGCACATTGAGAATAGTCTCGATAGACATCGCCTTTAAATACGCAAAATAGTATAAATCCGTAAACAAATTAAAAAAAATCACGCTTGGAGCACAGATTATGAAACAATTTCCAGCACATTGAGAATAGACTCGATAGACATCACCTTTAAATAACGCGAAATAGTATAAATATGTAAACAAATTGAAAAAAAAATCAAGATTGGAGCATAGATTGTGAAACAATATCCAGCACATTGAAAATAGTCTCGATAGACATCGCCTTTAAATAACGCGGAATATTATAAATCTGTAAATAAAATTGAAAAAAAAAATCACGCTTGGAGCAGAGATTGTGAAACAATTTCCAGCACATTGAGAATAGCTTCGATAGACATCAGCTTTAAATAACGCGAAATAGTATAAATATGTAAACAAATTGAAAAAAAATCACGCGTGGAGCACAGATTATGAAACAATTTCCAGCACATTGAGAATAGCCTCCATAGACATCACCTTTAAATAACCCGAAATAGTATAAATCTGTAAAAAAAATTGAAAAAAAAAATCACGCTTGGAGCAGAGATTGTGAAACAATTTCCAGCACATTGAGAATAGCTTCGATAGACATCGCCTTTAATTAACGCGAAATATTATAAATCCGTAAACAAATTAAAAAAAATCACGCGTGGAGCACAGATTATGAAACAATTTCCAGAACATTGAGAATAGCCTCCATAGACATCACCTTTAAATAACCCGAAATAGTATAAATCCATAAGCAAATTTTAAAAAATCACGCGTGGAGCACAGATTATGAATCAATTTCCAGCACATTGAGAATAGCTTCGATAGACATCACCTTTAAATAACGCGAAAAGAATAAATCTGTAAACAATTTGAAAAAAAAAAAAAAAAAAGAATCACGCTTGGAGAATAGATTGTGAAACAATTTCCAGCAGATTGAAAATAGTCTCGATAGACACCACCTTTAAATAACTCGAAATAGTATAAATCCGTAAACAAATTGAAAAAAAAATCAAGATTGGAGCATAGATTGTGAAACATTTTCCAGCACATTGAAAATAGTCTCGATAGACATCACCTTTAAATAACGCGAAATAGTATAAATGCGTAAACAAATTCAAAAAAATCACGCTTGGAGCACAGATTGTGAAACAATTTCCAGCACATTGAGAATAGCCTCGATAGACATCGCCTTTAAATAACGCGATATCTTATAAATTTGTAAATAAATTTAAAAAAATCACGCGTGGAGTACAGATTATGAAACAATTTCCAGCACATTGAGAATAGCCTCGATAGACATCGCCTTTAAATAACGCGAAATAGTATAAATCTGTAAATAAATGCAAAAAAAATCACGCGTGGAGCACAGATTATGAAACATTTTCCAGCACATTGAGAATAGCCTCGATAGACATCGCCTTTAAATAACGCGAAATAGTATAAATCTGTAAATAAAATTGAGAAAAAAATCACGCTCGGAGCAGAGATTGTGAAACAATTTCCAGCACATTGAGAATAGCTTCGATAGACATCACCTTTAAATAACGCGAAAAGTATAAATCTGCAAACAATTTGATAAAAAAAAAAAAAAAAAAAAAAAATCACGCTTGTGGTATAAATTGTGAAACAATTTCCAGCACATTGAAAATAGTCTCGATAGATATCGCCTTTAAATAACACGAAATAGTATAAATCCGTAAAAAAAATTTAAAAAAATCACGCGTGGAGCACAGATTATGAAACAATTTCCAGCACATTGAGAATAGCCTCAATAGACATCGCCTTTAAATACGCAAAATAGTATAAATCTGTAAATAAATGCAAAAAAATCACTCGTGGAAAACAGATTATGAAACAATTTCCAGCACACTGAGAATAGCCTCGATAGACATCACCTTTAAATAACGCGAAATAGTATAAATATGTAAACAAATTGAAAAAAAAATCAAGATTGGAGCATAGATTGTGAAACAATTTCCAGCACATTGAAAATAGTCTCGATAGAAATCGCCTTTAAATAACGCGGAATATTATAAATCCGAAAAAAAATTCAAAAAAATCACGCGTGGAGCACAGATTATGAAACAATTTCCAGCACATTGAGAATAGCCTCGATAGACATCGCCTTTAAATAGCGCGAAATATTATAAATCCGTAAACAAATTTAAAAAAATCACGCGTGGAGCACAGATTATGAAACAATTTCCAGAACATCGAGAATAGCCTCCATAGACATCACCTTTAAATAACCCGAAATAGTATAAATCCATAAACAAATTTTAAAAAATCACGCGTGGAGCACAGATTATGAGTCAATTTCCAGCACATTGAGAATAGCTTCGATAGACATCACCTTTAAATAACGCGAAAAGTATAAATCTCTAAACAATTTGAAAAAAAAAAAAAAAGAATCACGCTTGGAGAATAGATTGTGAAACAATTTCCAGCACATTGAAAATAGTCTCGATAGACACCACCTTTAAATAACTCGAAATAGTATAAATCCGTAAATAAATTTAAAAAAATCACGCGTGGACCACAGATTATGAAACAATTTCCAGCACATTGAGAATAGCCTCGATAAACATCACCTTTAAATAACGCGAAATAGTATAAATGCGTAAACAAATTCAAAAAAATCACGCTCGGAGCACAGATTATGAAACAATTTCCAGCACATTGAGAATAGCCTCGATACACATCAACTTTATATAACGCGAAATATTGTAAATGTGTAAACAATTTTTTAAAAAATCAAGCGTGGAGCACAGATTATGAAAAAATTTACTGCACATTGAGAATAGCCTCGATAGACATCACCTTTAAATAACGCGAAATAGTATAAATGCGTAAACAAATTCAAAAAAATCACGCTTGGAGCACAGATTATGAAACAATTTCCAGCACATTGAGAATAGCCTCGATAGACATCGCCTTTAAATAACGCGAAATAGTATAAATCTGTAAATAAATGCAAAAAAATCACGCGTGGAGCACAGATTATGAAACAATTTCCAGCACATTGAGAATAGCCTCGATAGACATCGCCTTTAAATAACGCGAAATCTTATACATTTGTAAATAAATTTAAAAAAATCACGCGTGGAGCACAGATTATGAAACAATTTCCAGCACATTGAGAATAGTCTCGATAGACATCCCCTTTAAATACGCAAAATAGTATAAATCCGTAAACAAATTAAAAAAAATCACGCATGGAGAACAGATTACGAAACAATTTCCAGCACATTGAGAATAGCCTCGATAGACATCACCTTTAAATAACGCGAAATAGTATAAATATGTAAACAAATTGAAAAAAAAAATCAAGATTGGAGCATAGATTGTGAAACAATTTCCAGCACATTGAAAATAGTCTCGATAGACATCGCCTTTAAATAACGCGGAATATTATAAATCCGAAAACAAATTCAAAAAATTCACGCGTGGAGCATAGATTATGAAACAATTTCCAGCACATTGAGAATAGCCTCGATAGATATCGCCTTTAAATAACGCGAAATATTATAAATCCGTAAACAAATTTAAAAAAATCACGCGTGGAGCACAGATTATGAAACAATTTCCAGAACATTGAGAATAGCTTCCATAGACATCACCTTTAAAATAACCCGAAATAGTATAAATCCATAAACAAATTTTAAAAAATCACGCGTGGAGCACAGATTATGAATCAATTTCCAGCACATTGAGAATAGCTTCGATAGACATCACCTTTAAATAACGCGAAAAGTATAAATCTGTAAACAATTTGAAAAAAAAAAAGAATCACGCTTGAAGAATAGATTGTGAAACAATTTCCAGCACATTGAAAATAGTCTCGATAGACACCACCTTTAAATAACTCGAAATAGTATAAATCCGTAAACAAATTTAAAAAAATCACGCGTGGACCACAGATTATGAAACAATTTCCAGCACATTGAGAATAGCCTCGATAGACATCACCTTTAAATAACGCGAAATAGTATAAATGCGTAAAGAAATTCAAAAAAATCACGCTTGGAGCACAGATTATGAAACAATTTCCAGCACATTGAGAATAGCCTCGATAGACATCGCCTTTAAATAACGCGAAATAGTATAAATCTGTAAATAAATGCAAAAAAATCACGCGTGGAGCACAGATTATGAAACAATTTCCAGCACATTGAGAATAGTCTCGATAGACATCACCTTTAAATAACGCGAAATAGTATAAATATGTAAACAAATTGAAAAAAAAATCAAGATTGGAGCATAGATTGTGAAACAATTTCCAGCACATTGAAAATAGTCTCGATAGACATCGCCTTTAAATAACGCGAAATAGTATAAATGCGTAAACAAATTAAAAAAAATCACGCTTGGAGTACAGATTATGAAACAATTTCCAGCACATTGAGAATAGCCTCGATAGACATCGCCTTTAAACAATGCGAAATCTTATAAATTTGTAAATAAATTTAAAAAAAATCACGCGTGGAGCACAGATTATGAAAAAATTTCCAGCACATTGAGAATAGCCTCTATAGACATCGCCTTTAAATAACGCGAAATAGTATTATATATCCGTAAACAAATTTAAAAATATCACGCGTGGAGCAGAGATTATGAAACAATTTCCAGCACATTGAGAATAGCCTCGATAGATATCACCTTTAAATAACGCGAAATAGTATAAATGCGTAAACAATTTTTAAAAAAATCAAGCGTGGAGCACAGATTATGAAAAAATTTACAGCACATTGAGAATAGCCTCGATAGACATCGCCTTTAAATAACGCGAAATCTTATAAATTTGTAAATAAATTTAAAGAAATCACGCGTGGAGCACAGATTATGAAACAATTTCCAGCACATTGAGAATAGTCTCGATAGACATCGCCTTTAAATACGCAAAATAGAATAAATCCGTAAACAAATTTAAAAAAATCACGCTTGGAGCACTGATTATGAAACAATTTCCAGCACATTGAGAATAGACTCGATAGACATCACCTTTAAATAACGCGAAATAGTATAAATATGTAAACAAATTGAAAAAAAAATCAAGATTGGAGCATAGATTGTGAAACAATATCCAGCACATTGAAAATAGTCTCGATAGACATCGCCTTTAAATAACGCAGAATATTATAAATCTGTAAATAAAATTGAAAAAAAAAATCACGCTTGGAGCAGAGATTGTGAAACAATTTCCAGCACATTGAGAATAGCTTCGATAGACATCAGCTTTAAATAACGCGAAATAGTATAAATATGTAAACAAATTGAAAAAAAATCACGCGTGGAGCACAGATTATGAAACAATTTCCAGCACATTGAGAATAGCCTCCATAGACATCACCTTTAAATAACCCGAAATAGTATAAATCTGTAAATAAAATTGAAAAAAAAATCACGCTTGGAGCAGAGATTGTGAAACAATTTCCAGCACATTGAGAATAGCTTCGATAGACATCGCCTTTAATTAACGCGAAATATTATAAATCCGTAAACAAATTAAAAAAAATCACGCGTGGAGCACAGATTATGAAACAATTTCCAGAACATTGAGAATAGCCTCCATAGACATCACCTTTAAATAACCCGAAATAGTATAAATCCATAAGCAAATTTTAAAAAATCACGCGTGGAGCACAGATTATGAATCAATTTCCAGCACATTGAGAATAGCTTCGATAGACATCACCTTTAAATAACGCGAAAAGTATAAATCTGTAAACAATTTGAAAAAAAAAAAAAGAATCACGCTTGGAGAATAGATTGTGAAACAATTTCCAGCAGATTGAAAATAGTCTCGATAGACACCACCTTTAAATAACTCGAAATAGTATAAATCCGTAAACAAATTGAAAAAAAAATCAAGATTGGAGCATAGATTGTGAAACATTTTCCAGCACATTGAAAATAGTCTCGATAGACATCGCCTTTAAATAACGCGAAATAGTATAAATGCGTAAACAAATTCAAAAAAATCACGCTTGGAGCACAGATTATGAAACAATTTCCAGCACATTGAGAATAGCCTCGATAGACATCGCCTTTAAATAACGCGAAATCTTATAAATTTGTAAATAAATTTAAAAAAATCACGCGTGGAGCACAGATTATGAAACAATTTCCAGCACATTGAGAATAGCCTCGATAGACATCGCCTTTAAATAACGCGAAATAGTATAAATCTGTAAATAAATGCAAAAAAAATCACGCGTGGAGCACAGATTATGAAACAATTTCCAGCACATTGAGAATAGCCCCGATAGACATCACCTTTAAATAACGCGTAATAGAATAAATATGTAAACAAATTGAAAAAAAAATCAAGTTTGGAGCATAGATTGTGAAACAATTTCCAGCACATTGAAAATAGTCTCGATAGACATCGCCTTTAAATAACGCGGAATGTTATAAATCTGTAAATAAAATTGAAAAAAAAAATCACGCTTGGAGCAGAGATTGTGAAACAATTTCCAGCACATTGAGAATAGCTTCGATAGACATCACCTTTAAATAACGCGAAATAGTATAAATATGTAAACAAATTGAAAAAAAATCACGCGTGGAGCACAGATTATGAAACATTTTCCAGCACATTGAGAATAGCCTCGATAGACATCGCCTTTAAATAACGCGAAATAGTATAAATCTGTAAATAAAATTGAGAAAAAAATCACGCTCGGAGCAGAGATTGTGAAACAATTTCCAGCACATTGAGAATAGCTTCGATAGACATCACCTTTAAATAACGCGAAAAGTATAAATCTGCAAACAATTTGATAAAAAAAAAAAAAAAAAAAAAAAAAAAAATCACGCTTGTGGTATAAATTGTGAAACAATTTCCAGCACATTGAAAATAGTCTCGATAGATATCGCCTTTAAATAACACGAAATAGTATAAATCCGTAAAAAAAATTTAAAAAAATCACGCGTGGAGCACAGATTATGAAACAATTTCCAGCACATTGAGAATAGCCTCAATAGACATCGCCTTTAAATACGCAAAATAGTATAAATCTGTAAATAAATGCAAAAAAATCACTCGTGGAGAACAGATTATGAAACAATTTCCAGCACACTGAGAATAGCCTCGATAGACATCACCTTTAAATAACGCGAAATAGTATAAATATGTAAACAAATTGAAAAAAAAATCAAGATTGGAGCATAGATTGTGAAACAATTTCCAGCACATTGAAAATAGTCTCGATAGAAATCGCCTTTAAATAACGCGGAATATTATAAATCCGAAAACAAATACAAAAAAATCACGCGTGGAGCACAGATTATGAAACAATTTCCAGCACATTGAGAATAGCCTCGATAGACATCGCCTTTAAATAGCGCGAAATATTATAAATCCGTAAACAAATTAAAAAAAATCACGCGTGGAGCACAGATTATGAAACAATTTCCAGAACATCGAGAATAGCCTCCATAGACATCACCTTTAAATAACCCGAAATAGTATAAATCCATAAACAAATTTTAAAAAATCACGCGTGGAGCACAGATTATGAGTCAATTTCCAGCACATTGAGAATAGCTTCGATAGACATCACCTTTAAATAACGCGAAAAGTATAAATCTGTAAACAATTTGAAAAAAAAAAAAAAAAGAATCACGCTTGGAGAATAGATTGTGAAACAATTTCCAGCACATTGAAAATAGTCTCGATAGACACCACCTTTAAATAACTCGAAATAGTATAAATCCGTAAACAAATTTAAAAAAATCACGCGTGGACCACAGATTATGAAACAATTTCCAGCACATTGAGAATATCCTCGATAAACATCACCTTTAAATAACGCGAAATAGTATAAATCCGAAAACAAATTCAAAAAAATCACGCGTGGAGCACAGATTATGAAACAATTTCCAGCACATTGAGAATAGCCTCGATAGACATCGCCTTTAAATAGCGCGAAATATTATAAATCCGTAAACAAATTTAAAAAAATCACGCGTGGAGCACAGATTATGAAACAATTTCCAGCACATTGAGAATAGCCTCGATAGACATCGCCTTTAAATAACGCGAAATAGTATAAATCTGTAAATAAATGCAAAAAAATCACGCGTGGAGCACAGATTATGAAACAATTTCCAGCACATTGAGAATAGCCTCGATAGACATCGCCTTTAAATAACGCGAAATCTTATACATTTGTAAATAAATTTAAAAAAATCACGCGTGGAGCACAGATTATGAAACAATTTCCAGAACATTGAGAATAGCCTCCATAGACATCACCTTTAAAATAACCCGAAATAGTATAAATCCATAAACAAATTTTAAAAAATCACGCGTGGAGCACAGATTATGAATCAATTTCCAGCACATTGAGAATAGCTTCGATAGACATCACCTTTAAATAACGCGAAAAGTATAAATCTGTAAACAATTTGAAAAAAAAGAAGAATCACGCTTGGAGAATAGATTGTGAAACAATTTCCAGCACATTGAAAATAGTCTCGATAGACACCACCTTTAAATAACTCGAAATAGTATAAATCCGTAAACAAATTTAAAAAAATCACGCGTGGACCACAGATTATGAAACAATTTCCAGCACATTGAGAATAGCCTCGATAGACATCACCTTTAAATAACGCGAAATAGTATAAATGCGTAAAGAAATTCAAAAAAATCACGCTTGGAGCACAGATTATGAAACAATTTCCAGCACATTGAGAATAGCCTCGATAGACATCGCCTTTAAATAACGCGAAATAGTATAAATCTGTAAATAAATGCAAAAAAATCACGCGTGGAGCACAGATTATGAAACAATTTCCAGCACATTGAGGATAGTCTCGATAGACATCACCTTTAAATAACGCGAAATAGTATAAATATGTAAACAAATTGAAAAAAAAATCAAGATTGGAGCATAGATTGTGAAACAATTTCCAGCACATTGAAAATAGTCTCGATAGACATCGCCTTTAAATAACGCGAAATAGTATAAATGCGTAAACAAATTTAAAAAAATCACGCTTGGAGCACAGATTATGAAACAATTTCCAGCACATTGAGAATAGCCTCGATAGACATCGCCTTTAAACAATGCGAAATCTTATAAATTTGTAAATAAATTTAAAAAAAATCACGCGTGGAGCACAGATTATGAAAAAATTTCCAGCACATTGAGAATAGCCTCGATAGATATCACCTTTAAATAACGCGAAATAGTATAAATGCGTAAACAATTTTTAAAAAAATCAAGCGTGGAGCACAGATTATGAAAAAATTTACAGCACATTGAGAATAGCCTCGATAGACATCGCCTTTAAATAACGCGAAATCTTATAAATTTGTAAATAAATTTAAAGAAATCACGCGTGGAGCACAGATTATGAAACAATTTCCAGCACATTGAGAATAGTCTCGATAGACATCGCCTTTAAATACGCAAAATAGTATAAATCCGTAAACAAATTTAAAAAAATCACGCTTGGAGCACAGATTATGAAACAATTTCCAGCACATTGAGAATAGACTCGATAGACATCACCTTTAAATAACGCGAAATAGTATAAATATGTAAACAAATTGAAAAAAAAATCAAGATTGGAGCATAGATTGTGAAACAATATCCAGCACATTGAAAATAGTCTCGATAGACATCGCCTTTAAATAACGCGGAATATTATAAATCTGTAAATAAAATTGAAAAAAAAATCACGCTTGGAGCAGAGATTGTGAAACGATTTCCAGCACATTGAGAATAGCTTCGATAGACATCAGCTTTAAATAACGCGAAATAGTATAAATATGTAAACAAATTGAAAAAAAATCACGCGTGGAGCACAGATTATGAAACAATTTCCAGCACATTGAGAATAGCCTCCATAGACATCACCTTTAAATAACCCGAAATACTATAAATCTGTAAATAAAATTGAAAAAAAAATCACGCTTGGAGCAGAGATTGTGAAACAATTTCCAGCACATTGAGAATAGCTTCGATAGACATCGCCTTTAATTAACGCGAAATATTATAAATCCGTAAACAAATTAAAAAAAATCACGCGTGGAGCACAGATTATGAAACAATTTCCAGAACATTGAGAATAGCCTCCATAGACATCACCTTTAAATAACCCGAAATAGTATAAATCCATAAGCAAATTTTAAAAAATCACGCGTGGAGCACATATTATGAATCAATTTCCAGCACATTGAGAATAGCTTCGATAGACATCACCTTTAAATAATGCGAAAAGTATAAATCTGTAAACAATATGAAAAAAAAAAAAGAATCACGCTTGGAGAATAGATTGTGAAACAATTTCCAGCAGATTGAAAATAGTCTCGATAGACACCACCTTTAAATAACTCGAAATAGTATAAATCCGTAAACAAATTGAAAAAAAAATCAAGATTGGAGCATAGATTGTGAAACATTTTCCAGCACATTGAGAATAGCCTCGATAGACATCGCCTTTAAATAACGCGAAATAGTATAAATCTGTAAATAAATGCAAAAAAATCACGCGTGGAGCACAGATTATGAAACAATTTCCAGCACATTGAGGATAGTCTCGATAGACATCACCTTTAAATAACGCGAAATAGTATAAATATGTAAACAAATTGAAAAAAAAATCAAGATTGGAGCATAGATTGTGAAACAATTTCCAGCACATTGAAAATAGTCTCGATAGACATCGCCTTTAAATAACGCGAAATAGTATAAATGCGTAAACAAATTTAAAAAAATCACGCTTGGAGCACAGATTATGAAACAATTTCCAGCACATTGAGAATAGCCTCGATAGACATCGCCTTTAAACAATGCGAAATCTTATAAATTTGTAAATAAATTTAAAAAAAATCACGCGTGGAGCACAGATTATGAAAAAATTTCCAGCACATTGAGAATAGCCTCTATAGACATCGCCTTTAAATAACGCGAAATAGTATTATATATCCGTAAACAAATTTAAAAATATCACGCGTGGAGCAGAGATTATGAAACAATTTCCAGCACATTGAGAATAGCCTCGATAGATATCACCTTTAAATAACGCGAAATAGTATAAATGCGTAAACAATTTTTAAAAAAATCAAGCGTGGAGCACAGATTATGAAAAAATTTACAGCACATTGAGAATAGCCTCGATAGACATCGCCTTTAAATAACACGAAATCTTATAAATTTGTAAATAAATTTAAAGAAATCACGCGTGGAGCACAGATTATGAAACAATTTCCAGCACATTGAGAATAGTC
This sequence comes from Maratus speciosus, assembly GCA_963932465.1. Lineage (NCBI taxonomy): Eukaryota > Metazoa > Arthropoda > Arachnida > Araneae > Salticidae > Maratus > Maratus speciosus. Next base: position 391,831 of record CAWVRF010001553.1, read on the forward strand.
TCGATAGACATCGCCTTTAAATACGCAAAATAGTATAAATCCGTAAACAAATTTAAAAAAATCACGCTTAGAGCACAGATTATGAAACAATTTCCAGCACATTGAGAATAGACTCGATAGACATCACCTTTAAATAACGCGAAATAGTATAAATATGTAAACAAATTGAAAAAAAAATCAAGATTGGAGCATAGATTGTGAAACAATATCCAGCACATTGAAAATAGTCTCGATAGACATCGCCTTTAAATAACGCGGAATATTATAAATCTGTAAATAAAATTGAAAAAAAAAATCACGCTTGGAGCAGAGATTGTGAAACGATTTCCAGCACATTGAGAATAGCTTCGATAGACATCAGCTTTAAATAACGCGAAATAGTATAAATATGTAAACAAATTGAAAAAAAATCACGCGTGGAGCACAGATTATGAAACAATTTCCAGCACATTGAGAATAGACTCGATAGACATCACCTTTAAATAACGCGAAATAGTATAAATATGTAAACAAATTGAAAAAAAAAATCAAGATTGGAGCATAGATTGTGAAACAATATCCAGCACATTGAAAATAGTCTCGATAGACATCGCCTTTAAATAACGCGGAATATTATAAATCTGTAAATAAAATTGAAAAAAAAATCACGCTTGGAGCAGAGATTGTGAAACGATTTCCAGCACATTGAGAATAGCTTCGATAGACATCAGCTTTAAATAACGCGAAATAGTATAAATATGTAAACAAATTGAAAAAAAATCACGCGTGGAGCACAGATTATGAAACAATTTCCAGCACATTGAGAATAGCCTCCATAGACATCACCTTTAAATAACCCGAAATACTATAAATCTGTAAATAAAATTGAAAAAAAAATCACGCTTGGAGCAGAGATTGTGAAACAATTTCCAGCACATTGAGAATAGCTTCGATAGACATCGCCTTTAATTAACGCGAAATATTATAAATCCGTAAACAAATTAAAAAAAATCACGCGTGGAGCACAGATTATGAAACAATTTCCAGAACATTGAGAATAGCCTCCATAGACATCACCTTTAAATAACCCGAAATAGTATAAATCCATAAGCAAATTTTAAAAAATCACGCGTGGAGCACATATTATGAATCAATTTCCAGCACATTGAGAATAGCTTCGATAGACATCACCTTTAAATAATGCGAAAAGTATAAATCTGTAAACAATTTGAAAAAAAAAAAAAGAATCACGCTTGGAGAATAGATTGTGAAACAATTTCCAGCAGATTGAAAATAGTCTCGATAGACACCACCTTTAAATAACTCGAAATAGTATAAATCCGTAAACAAATTGAAAAAAAAATCAAGATTGGAGCATAGATTGTGAAACATTTTCCAGCACATTGAGAATAGCCTCGATAGACATCGCCTTTAAATAACGCGAAATAGTATAAATCTGTAAATAAATGCAAAAAAATCACGCGTGGAGCACAGATTATGAAACAATTTCCAGCACATTGAGGATAGTCTCGATAGACATCACCTTTAAATAACGCGAAATAGTATAAATATGTAAACAAATTGAAAAAAAAATCAAGATTGGAGCATAGATTGTGAAACAATTTCCAGCACATTGAAAATAGTCTCGATAGACATCGCCTTTAAATAACGCGAAATAGTATAAATGCGTAAACAAATTTAAAAAAATCACGCTTGGAGCACAGATTATGAAACAATTTCCAGCACATTGAGAATAGCCTCGATAGACATCGCCTTTAAACAATGCGAAATCTTATAAATTTGTAAATAAATTTAAAAAAAATCACGCGTGGAGCACAGATTATGAAAAAATTTCCAGCACATTGAGAATAGCCTCTATAGACATCGCCTTTAAATAACGCGAAATAGTATTATATATCCGTAAACAAATTTAAAAATATCACGCGTGGAGCAGAGATTATGAAACAATTTCCAGCACATTGAGAATAGCCTCGATAGATATCACCTTTAAATAACGCGAAATAGTATAAATGCGTAAACAATTTTTAAAAAAATCAAGCGTGGAGCACAGATTATGAAAAAATTTACAGCACATTGAGAATAGCCTCGATAGACATCGCCTTTAAATAACACGAAATCTTATAAATTTGTAAATAAATTTAAAGAAATCACGCGTGGAGCACAGATTATGAAACAATTTCCAGCACATTGAGAATAGTCTCGATAGACATCGCCTTTAAATACGCAAAATAGTATAAATCCGTAAACAAATTTAAAAAAATCACGCTTAGAGCACAGATTATGAAACAATTTCCAGCACATTGAGAATAGACTCGATAGACATCACCTTTAAATAACGCGAAATAGTATAAATATGTAAACAAATTGAAAAAAAAATCAAGATTGGAGCATAGATTGTGAAACAATATCCAGCACATTGAAAATAGTCTCGATAGACATCGCCTTTAAATAACGCGGAATATTATAAATCTGTAAATAAAATTGAAAAAAAAAATCACGCTTGGAGCAGAGATTGTGAAACGATTTCCAGCACATTGAGAATAGCTTCGATAGACATCAGCTTTAAATAACGCGAAATAGTATAAATATGTAAACAAATTGAAAAAAAATCACGCGTGGAGCACAGATTATGAAACAATTTCCAGCACATTGAGAATAGCCTCCATAGACATCACCTTTAAATAACCCGAAATAGTATAAATCTGTAAATAAAATTGAAAAAAAAATCACGCTTGGAGCAGAGATTGTGAAACAATTTCCAGCACATTGAGAATAGCTTCGATAGACATCGCCTTTAATTAACGCGAAATATTATAAATCCGTAAACAAATTAAAAAAAATCACGCGTGGAGCACAGATTATGAAACAATTTCCAGAACATTGAGAATAGCCTCCATAGACATCACCTTTAAATAACCCGAAATAGTATAAATCCATAAGCAAATTTTAAAAAATCACGCGTGGAGCACAGATTATGAATCAATTTCCAGCACATTGAGAATAGCTTCGATAGACATCACCTTTAAATAATGCGAAAAGTATAAATCTGTAAACAATTTGAAAAAATAAAAAAGAATCACGCTTGGAGAATAGATTGTGAAACAATTTCCAGCAGATTGAAAATAGTCTCGATAGACACCACCTTTAAATAACTCGAAATAGTATAAATCCGTAAACAAATTGAAAAAAAAATCAAGATTGGAGCATAGATTGTGAAACATTTTCCAGCACATTGAGAATAGCCTCGATAGACATCGCCTTTAAATAACGCGAAATCTTATAAATTTGTAAATAAATTTAAAAAAATCACGCGTGGAGCACAGATTATGAAACAATTTCCAGCACATTGAGAATAGCCTCGATAGACATCGCCTTTAAATAACGCGAAATAGTATAAATCTGTAAATAAATGCAAAAAAAATCACGCGTGGAGCACAGATTATGAAACAATTTCTAGCACATTGAGAATAGCCCCGATAGACATCACCTTTAAATAACGCGTAATAGAATAAATATGTAAACAAATTGAAAAAAAATCAAGTTTGGAGCATAGATTGTGAAACAATTTCCAGCACATTGAAAATAGTCTCGATAGACATCGCCTTTAAATAACGCGGAATATTATAAATCTGTAAATAAAATTGAAAAAAAAAAATCACGCTTGGAGCAGAGATTGTGAAACAATTTCCAGCACATTGAGAATAGCTTCGATAGACATCACCTTTAAATAACGCGAAATAGTATAAATATGTAAACAAATTGAAAAAAAATCACGCGTGGAGCACAGATTATGAAACATTTTCCAGCACATTGAGAATAGCCTCGATAGACATCGCCTTTAAATAACGCGAAATAGTATAAATCTGTAAATAAAATTGAGAAAAAAATCACGCTCGGAGCAGAGATTGTGAAACAATTTCCAGCACATTGAGAATAGCTTCGATAGACATCACCTTTAAATAACGCGAAAAGTATAAATCTGCAAACAATTTGATAAAAAAAAAAAAAAAAAAAAATCACGCTTGTGGTATAAATTGTGAAACAATTTCCAGCACATTGAGAATAGTCTCCATAGATATCGCCTTTAAATAACACGAAATAGTATAAATCCGTAAAAAAAATTTAAAAAAATCACGCGTGGAGCACAGATTATGAAACAATTTCCAGCACATTGAGAATAGCCTCAATAGACATCGCCTTTAAATACGCAAAATAGTATAAATCTGTAAATAAATGCAAAAAAATCACTCGTGGAGAACAGATTATGAAACAATTTCCAGCACACTGAGAATAGCCTCGATAGACATCACCTTTAAATAACGCGAAATAGTATAAATATGTAAACAAATTGAAAAAAAAATCAAGATTGGAGCATAGATTGTGAAACAATTTCCAGCACATTGAAAACAGTCTCGATAGAAATCGCCTTTAAATAACGCGGAATATTATAAATCCGAAAACAAATTCAAAAAAATCACGCGTGGAGCACAGATTATGAAACAATTTCCAGCACATTGAGAATAGCCTCGATAGACATCGCCTTTAAATAGCGCGAAATATTATAAATCCGTAAACAAATTAAAAAAAATCACGCGTGGAGCACAGATTATGAAACAATTTCCAGAACATCGAGAATAGCCTCCATAGACATCACCTTTAAATAACCCGAAATAGTATAAATCCATAAACAAATTTTAAAAAATCACGCGTGGAGCACAGATTATGAGTCAATTTCCAGCACATTGAGAATAGCTTCGATAGACATCACCTTTAAATAACGCGAAAAGTATAAATCTGTAAACAATTTGAAAAAAAAAAAAAAAAGAATCACGCTTGGAGAATAGATTGTGAAACAATTTCCAGCACATTGAAAATAGTCTCGATAGACACCACCTTTAAATAACTCGAAATAGTATAAATCCGTAAACAAATTTAAAAAAATCACGCGTGGACCACAGATTATGAAACAATTTCCAGCACATTGAGAATATCCTCGATAAACATCACCTTTAAATAATGCGAAAAGTATAAATCTGTAAACAATTTGAAAAAAAAAAAAAGAATCACGCTTGGAGAATAGATTGTGAAACAATTTCCAGCAGATTGAAAATAGTCTCGATAGACACCACATTTAAATAACTCGAAATAGTATAAATCCGTAAACAAATTGAAAAAAAAATCAAGATTGGAGCATAGATTGTGAAACATTTTCCAGCACATTGAGAATAGCCTCGATAGACATCGCCTTTAAATAACGCGAAATAGTATAAATCTGTAAATAAATGCAAAAAAATCACGCGTGGAGCACAGATTATGAAACAATTTCCAGCACATTGAGGATAGTCTCGATAGACATCACCTTTAAATAACGCGAAATAGTATAAATATGTAAACAAATTGAAAAAAAAATCAAGATTGGAGCATAGATTGTGAAACAATTTCCAGCACATTGAAAATAGTCTCGATAGACATCGCCTTTAAATAACGCGAAATAGTATAAATGCGTAAACAAATTTAAAAAAATCACGCTTGGAGCACAGATTATGAAACAATTTCCAGCACATTGAGAATAGCCTCGATAGACATCGCCTTTAAACAATGCGAAATCTTATAAATTTGTAAATAAATTTAAAAAAAATCACGCGTGGAGCACAGATTATGAAAAATTTTCCAGCACATTGAGAATAGCCTCTATAGACATCGCCTTTAAATAACGCGAAATAGTATTATATATCCGTAAACAAATTTAAAAATATCACGCGTGGAGCAGAGATTATGAAACAATTTCCAGCACATTGAGAATAGCCTCGATAGATATCACCTTTAAATAACGCGAAATAGTATAAATGCGTAAACAATTTTTAAAAAAATCAAGCGTGGAGCACAGATTATGAAAAAATTTACAGCACATTGAGAATAGCCTCGATAGACATCGCCTTTAAATAACGCGAAATCTTATAAATTTGTAAATAAATTTAAAGAAATCACGCGTGGAGCACAGATTATGAAACAATTTCCAGCACATTGAGAATAGTCTCGATAGACATCGCCTTTAAATACGCAAAATAGTATAAATCCGTAAACAAATTTAAAAAAATCACGCTTGGAGCACAGATTATGAAACAATTTCCAGCACATTGAGAATAGACTCGATAGACATCACCTTTAAATAACGCGAAATAGTATAAATATGTAAACAAATTGAAAAAAAAATCAAGATTGGAGCATAGATTGTGAAACAATATCCAGCACATTGAAAATAGTCTCGATAGACATCGCCTTTAAATAACGCGGAATATTATAAATCTGTAAATAAAATTGAAAAAAAAAATCACGCTTGGAGCAGAGATTGTGAAACAATTTCCAGCACATTGAGAATAGCTTCGATAGACATCAGCTTTAAATAACGCGAAATAGTATAAATATGTAAACAAATTGAAAAAAAATCACGCGTGGAGCACAGATTATGAAACAATTTCCAGCACATTGAGAATAGCCTCCATAGACATCACCTTTAAATAACCCGAAATAGTATAAATCTGTAAATAAAATTGAAAAAAAAATCACGCTTGGAGCAGAGATTGTGAAACAATTTCCAGCACATTGAGAATAGCTTCGATAGACATCGCCTTTAATTAACGCGAAATATTATAAATCCGTAAACAAATTAAAAAAAATCACGCGTGGAGCACAGAATATGAAACAATTTCCAGAACATTGAGAATAGCCTCCATAGACATCACCTTTAAATAACCCGAAATAGTATAAATCCATAAGCAAATTTTAAAAAATCACGCGTGGAGCACAGATTATGAATCAATTTCCAGCACATTGAGAATAGCTTCGATAGACATCACCTTTAAATAATGCGAAAAGTATAAATCTGTAAACAATTTGAAAAAAAAAAAAAGAATCACGCTTGGAGAATAGATTGTGAAACAATTTCCAGCAGATTGAAAATAGTCTCGATAGACACCACCTTTAAATAACTCGAAATAGTATAAATCCGTAAACAAATTGAAAAAAAAATCAAGATTGTAGCATAGATTGTGAAACATTTTCCAGCACATTGAAAATAGTCTCGATAGACATCGCCTTTAAATAACGCGAAATAGTATAAATGCGTAAAGAAATTCAAAAAAATCACGCTTGGAACACAGATTATGAAACAATTTCCAGCACATTGAGAATAGCCTCGATAGACATCGCCTTTAAATAACGCGAAATCTTATAAATTTGTAAATAAATTTAAAAAAATCACGCGTGGAGCACAGATTATGAAACAATTTCCAGCACATTGAGAATAGCCTCGATAGACATCGCCTTTAAATAACGCGAAATAGTATAAATCTGTAAATAAATGCAAAAAAAATCACGCGTGGAGCACAGATTATGAAACAATTTCCAGCACATTGAGAATAGCCCCGATAGACATCACCTTTAAATAACGCGTAATAGAATAAATATGTAAACAAATTGAAAAAAAATCAAGTTTGGAGCATAGATTGTGAAACAATTTCCAGCACATTGAAAATAGTCTCGATAGACATCGCCTTTAAATAACGCGGAATATTATAAATCTGTAAATAAAATTGAAAAAAAAAATCACGCTTGGAGCAGAGATTGTGAAACAATTTCCAGCACATTGAGAATAGCTTCGATAGACATCACCTTTAAATAACGCGAAATAGTATAAATATGTAAACAAATTGAAAAAAAATCACGCGTGGAGCACAGATTATGAAACATTTTCCAGCACATTGAGAATAGCCTCGATAGACATCGCCTTTAAATAACGCGAAATAGTATAAATCTGTAAATAAAATTGAGAAAAAATTCACGCTCGGAGCAGAGATTGTGAAACAATTTCCAGCACATTGAGAATAGCTTCGATAGACATCACCTTTAAATAACGCGAAAAGTATAAATCTGCAAACAATTTGATAAAAAAAAAAAAAAAAAAAAAAAATCACGCTTGTGGTATAAATTGTGAAACAATTTCCAGCACATTGAAAATAGTCTCCATAGATATCGCCTTTAAATAACACGAAATAGTATAAATCCGTAAAAAAAATTTAAAAAAATCACGCGTGGAGCACAGATTATGAAACAATTTCCAGCACATTGAGAATAGCCTCAATAGACATCGCCTTTAAATACGCAAAATAGTATAAATCTGTAAATAAAAGCAAAAAAATCACTCGTGGAGAACAGATTATGAAACAATTTCCAGCACACTGAGAATAGCCTCGATAGACATCACCTTTAAATAACGCGAAATAGTATAAATATGTAAACAAATTGAAAAAAAAATCAAGATTGGAGCATAGATTGTGAAACAATTTCCAGCACATTGAAAATAGTCTCGATAGAAATCGCCTTTAAATAACGCGGAATATTATAAATCCGAAAACAAATTCAAAAAAATCACGCGTGGAGCACAGATTATGAAACAATTTCCAGCACATTGAGAATAGCCTCGATAGACATCGCCTTTAAATAGCGCGAAATATTATAAATCCGTAAACAAATTAAAAAAATTCACGCGTGGAGCACAGATTATGAAACAATTTCCAGAACATCGAGAATAGCCTCCATAGACATCACCTTTAAATAACCCGAAATAGTATAAATCCATAAACAAATTTTAAAAAATCACGCGCGGAGCACAGATTATGAGTCAATTTCCAGCACATTGAGAATAGCTTCGATAGACATCACCTTTAAATAACGCGAAAAGTATAAATCTGTAAACAATTTGAAAAAAAAAAAAAAAAAAAGAATCACGCTTGGAGAATAGATTGTGAAACAATTTCCAGCACATTGAAAATAGTCTCGATAGACACCACCTTTAAATAACTCGAAATAGTATAAATCCGTAAACAAATTTAAAAAAATCACGCGTGGACCACAGATTATGAAACAATTTCCAGCACATTGAGAATATCCTCGATAAACATCACCTTTAAATAACGCGAAATAGTATAAATATGTAAACAAATTGAAAAAAAAAATCAAGATTGGAGCATAGATTGTGAAACAATTTCCAGCACATTGAAAATAGTCTCGATAGAAATCGCCTTTAAATAACGCGGAATATTATAAATCCGAAAACAAATTTAAAAAAATCACGCGTGGAGCACAGATTATGAAACAATTTCCAGAACATTGAGAATAGCCTCCATAGACATCACCTTTAAATAACCCGAAATAGTATAAATCCTTAAGCAAATTTTAAAAAATCACGCGTGGAGCACAGATTATGAATCAATTTCCAGCACATTGAGAATAGCTTCGATAGACATCACCTTTAAATAACGCGATACGTATAAATCTGTAAACAATTTGAAAAAAAAAAAAAAAAGAATCACGCTTGGAGAATAGATTGTGAAACATTTTCCAGCACATTGAAAATAGTCTCGATAGACCTTTAAATAACGCGAAATAGTATAAATGCGTAAACAAATTCAAAAAAATCACGCTTGGAGCACAGATTATGAAACAATTTCCAGCACATTGAGAATAGCCTCGATAGACATCGCCTTTAAATAACGCGAAATCTTATAAATTTGTAAATAAATTTAAAAAAATCACGCGTGGAGCACAGATTATGAAACAATTTCCAGAACATTGAGAATAGCCTCGATAGACATCGCCTTTAAATAACGCGAAATAGTATAAATCTGTAAATAAATGCAAAAAAAAATCACGCGTGGAGCACAGATTATGAAACAATTTCCAGCACATTGAGAATAGCCCCGATAGACATCACCTTTAAATAACGCGTAATAGAATAAATATGTAAACAAATTGAAAAAAAAAATCAAGTTTGGAGCATAGATTGTGAAACAATTTCCAGCACATTGAAAATAGTCTCGATAGACATCGCCTTTAAATAACGCTGAATATTATAAATCTGTAAATAAAATTGAAAAAAAAAATCACGCTTGGAGCAGAGATTGTGAAACAATTTCCAGCACATTGAGAATAGCTTCGATAGACATCACCTTTAAATAACGCGAAATAGTATAAATATGTAAACAAATTGAAAAAAAATCACGCGTGGAGCACAGATTATGAAACAATTTCCAGCACATTGAGAATAGCCTCGATAGACATCACCTTTAAATAACGCGTAATAGAATAAATATGTAAACAAATTGAAAAAAAAAATCAAGTTTGGAGCATAGATTGTGAAACAATTTCCAGCACATTGAAAATAGTCTCGATAGACATCGCCTTTAAATAACGCGAAATAGTATAAATCTGTAAATAAAATTGAGAAAAAAATCACGCTTGGAGCAGAGATTGTGAAACAATTTCCAGCACATTGAGAATAGCTTCGATAGACATCACCTTTAAATAACGCGAAAAGTATAAATCTGCAAACAATTTGATAAAAAAAAAAAAAAAAATCACGCTTGTGGTATAAATTGTGAAACAATTTCCAGCACATTGAAAATAGTCTCGATAGATATCGCCTTTGCATAACACGAAATAGTATAAATCCGTAAAAAAAATTTTAAAAAATCACAGGTGGAGCACAGATTATGAAACAATTTCCAGCACATTGAGAATAGCCTCAATAGACATCGCCTTTAAATATGCAAAATAGTATAAATCTGTAAATAAATGCAAAAAAATCACTCGTGGAGAACAGATTATGAAACAATTTCCAGCACACTGAGAATAGCCTCGATAGACATCACCTTTAAATAACGCGAAATAGTATAAATATGTAAACGAATTGAAAAAAAAAATCAAGATTGGAGCATAGATTGTGAAACAATTTCCAGCACATTGAAAATAGTCTCGATAGAAATCGCCTTTAAATAACGCGGAATATTATAAATCCGAAAACAAATTCAAAAAAATCACGCGTGGAGCACAGATTATGAAACAATTTCCAGCACATTGAGAATAGCCTCGATAGACATCGCCTTTAAATAGCGCGAAATATTATAAATCCGTAAACAAATTTTAAAAAATCACGCGTGGAGCACAGATTATGAAACAATTTTCAGAACATTGAGAATAGCCTCCATAGACATCACCTTTAAATAACCCGAAATAGTATAAATCCATAAACAAATTTTAAAAAATCACGCCTAGAGCACAGATTATGAATCAATTTCCAGCACATTGAGAATAGCTTCGATAGACATCACCTTTAAATAACGCGAAAAGTATAAATCTGGAAACAATTTGAAAAAAAAAAAAAAGAATCACGCTTGGAGAATAGATTGTGAAACAATTTCCAGCACATTGAAAATAGTCTCGATAGACACCACCTTTAAATAACTCGAAATAGTATAAATCCGTAAACAAATTGAAAAAAAAATCAAGATTGGAGCATAGATTGTGAAACATTTTCCAGCACATTGAATATAGTCTCGATAGACATCGCCTTTAAATAACGCGAAATAGTATAAATGCGTAAACAAATTAAAAAAAATCACGCTTGGAGCACAGATTATGAAACAATTTCCAGCACATTGAGAATAGCCTCGATAGACATCACCTTTAAATAACGCGAAATATTGTAAATGTGTAAACAATTTTTTAAAAAATCAAGCGTGGAGCACAGATTATGAAAAAATTTACTGCACATTGAGAATAGCCTCGATAGACATCACCTTTAAATAACGCGAAATAGTATAAATGCGTAAACAAATTCAAAAAAATCACGCTTGGAGCACAGATTATGAAACAATTTCCAGCACATTGAGAATAGCCTCGATATACATCGCCTTTAAATAACGCGAAATAGTATAAATCTGTAAATAAATGCAAAAAAATCACGCGTGGAGCACAGATTATAAATCAATTTCCAGCACATTGAGAATAGCCTCGATAGACATCACCTTTAAATAACGCGAAATAGTATAAATCCGTAAACAATTTTTTAAAAAATCAAGCGTGGAGCACAGATTATGAAAAAATTTACTGCACATTGAGAATAGCCTCGATAGACATCGCCTTTAAATAACGCGAAATAGTATAAATCCGTAAACAAATTTAAAAAAATCACTCGTGGAGAACAGATTATGAAACAATTTCCAGCACATTGATAATAGCCTCGATAGACATCACCTTTAAATAACGCGAAATAGTATAAATATGTAAACAAATTGAAAAAAAAAATCAAGATTGGAGGATAGATTGTGAAACAATTTCCAGCACATTGAAAATAGTCTCGATAGAAATCGCCTTTAAATAACGCGGAATATTATAAATCCGAAAACAAATTAAAAAAAATCACGCGTGGAGCACAGATTATGAAACAATTTCCAGCACATTGAGAATAGCCTCGATAGACATCGCCTTTAAATAACGCGAAATATTGTAAATCCGTAAACAAATTTAAAAAAATCACGCGTGGAGTACAGATTATGAAACAATTTCCAGAACATTGAGAATAGCCTCCATAGACATCACCTTTAAATAACCCGAAATAGTATAAATCCTTAAGCAAATTTTAAAAAATCACGCGTGGAGCACAGATTATGAATCAATTTCCAGCACATTGAGAATAGCTTCGATAGACATCACCTTTAAATAACGCGAAAAGTATAAATCTGTAAACAATTTGAAAAAAAAAAAAAAGAATCACGCTTGGAGTATAGATTGTGAAACAATTTCCAGCACATTGAAAATAGTCTTGATAGACACCACCTTTAAATAACTCGAAATAGTATAAATCCGTAAAGAAATTGAAAAAAAAATCAAGATTGGAGCATAGATTGTGAAACATTTTCCAGCACATTGAAAATAGTCTCGATAGACATCGCCTTTAAATAACGCGAAATAGTATAAATGCGTAAACAAATTCAAAACTAGTATGTTGTGGCCATCACAAAACTTTCTTCTATCTCATACTTGTCAATACTTCAAAATTCATTATCACAGTGCATCTATGCTCATCATGAGGATTCTAAAAAGATGAAATTCCGTGCATTAGTTCTTGAGATATTACTGTCCATGAAATCGTGTAAATCCATCAAAATGCAACATAGCAGCGCCACCTATTGGGTAATTTACACCAGACCCTAATTATCATCCACATGTGTCAATGTCTAATTGAATATGAAGTTCGGGGAAAATCCGTGCATTAGTTCCTAAGATAGAGCTATTGCGCAAATCATGACAAATGCAGCACAACAGCGCCACCTGTTGAGCGATTTACACAACCACATAATCAGTATCAACATTTATCAAGGTGTACTTGAATCTGAAGTTTGATGAAAATTCGTGCATTAGTTCTTGAGATAGAGCTATTGAGTAAATAGTTCAAAATGCAGCATAGCAGCGCCACCTATTGGGCGATATTCACCAACACGTAGTCAGCATCATTTCATATCAAAGAGTAACTGAATCTGAAGTTTGATGAAAATATGTCCTTTAGTTCTTGAGATACAGCGATTGAAGAAATCGTGAAAAATGCTGTATAGCAGCGCCACCTGTTTAGCGATTTACACCAAAATGTACAAAATGTCAATTCATATCAAGGATTAACTGATTCTGAAGTTTAGTGAAAATTGTTGCATTAGTTCCTCAGATACCGCTATAATGGAAATTCTGAAAAGTGCAGCATAGCAGCGCCACCTGTTGAGCGATTTGCACCAAAACACAAACAGTACTAATTCATATCAAAGTATACATGAATCTGAAGTTTGTTGAAAATCCAAGCATTAGTTGTTGAGATAGAGCTATTGCGGAAATTGTAAAAAATGCAGTATAGCAGCGCCACCTGTTGAGCGATTTACACCAAACTGTACAAAACTTCAACTCATGTCAAGGATTAACTGAATCTGAAGTTTGATGAAAATCCGTGCATTAATTCTTGAGATAGAGCCACTGCGGGAATTTTAAAAAATGCAGCATAGCAGCGCCACCTGTTGAGCGATTTGCACCAACACGTAATCAGCATCAAGTCATATCAAGGACTAACAGAATCTGAAGTTTTATGAAAATCCGTGCATTAGTTCTTGAGATAGAGCCACTTCGGAAATCATACAAAATGCAGCATAGCAGCGCCATCTGTGGAGCGATTTGCACCAAAAACTAATCAGCATCAACTTGTATTAGGGACTAACTGAATATCAATTTTTATTAAATTCCGTGCATTAGTTCTTGAGATAGAGCGCCCACAAAATTTGTGTCACATACACACAGACAGACAGACAGACAGACAGACAGACTCACAGAGTCACAGACAGACATTTTGTAAAAACATGTTTTTCGGGTTCTGTGACCTCTAAAACGTGTAAATCCGTCGAAAACCGGAATTCGAAAATTTTCATGAATCCAATACTTTCTTCTTGTAAAGATAGACGAAAGTAAAAATCACGCTTGGAGCACAGATTATGAAACAATTTCCAGCACATTGAGAATAGCCTCGATAGACATCGCCTTTAAATAACGCGAAATCTTATAAATTTGTAAATAAATTTAAAAAAATCACGCGTGGAGCACAGATTATGAAACAATTTCCAGCACATTGAGAGTAGTCTCGATAGACATCGCCTTTAAATAACGCGAAATAGTATAAATCTGTAAAAAAATGCAAAAAAATCACGCGTGGAGCACAGATTATGAAACAATTTCCAGCACATTGAGAATAGCCCCGATAGACATCACCTTTAAATAACGCGAAATAGTATAAATATGTAAACAAATTGAAAAAAAAAATCAAGATTGGAGCATAGATTGTGAAACAATTTCCAGCACATTGAAATAGTCTCGATAGACATCTCCTTTAAATAACGCGAAATAGTATAAATCAGTAAATAAATTAAAAAAAAACACGCGTGGAGCACAGATTATGAAACAATTTCCAGCACTTTGAGAATAGCCTCGATAGACATCGCCTTTAAATACAGCGAAATATTATAAATCCGTAAACAAATTTAAAAATATCACGCGTGGAGCACAGATTATGAAACAATTTCCAGCACATTGAGAATAGCCTCGATAGATATCACCTTTAAATAACGCGAAATAGTGTAAATGCGTAAACAATTTTTTAAAAAAAACCAAGCGTGGAGCACAGATTATGAAAAAATTTACTGCACATTGAGAATAGCCTCGATAGACATCGCCTTTAAATAACGCGAAATCTTATACATTTGTAAATAAATTTAAAAAAATCACGCGTGGAGCACAGATTATGAAACAATTTCCAGCACATTGAGAATAGTCTCGATAGACATCCCCTTTAAATACGCAAAATAGTATAAATCCGTAAACAAATTAAAAAAAATCACGCGTGGAGAACAGATTACGAAACAATTTCCAGCACATTGAGAATAGCCTCTATAGACATCACCTTTAAATAACGCGAAATAGTATAAATATGTAAACAAATTGAAAAAAAAAAATCAAGATTGGAGCATAGATTGTGAAACAATTTCCAGCACATTGAAAATAGTCTCGATAGACATCGCCTTTAAATAACGCGGAATATTATAAATCCGAAAACAAATTCAAAAAATTCACGCGTGGAGCATAGATTATGAAACAATTTCCAGCACATTGAGAATAGCCTCAATAGATATCGCCTTTAAATAACGCGAAATATTATAAATCCGTAAACAAATTTAAAAAAAATCACGCGTGGAGCACAGATTATGAAACAATTTCCTGAACATTGAGAATAGCCTCCATAGACATCACCTTTAAAATAACCCGAAATAGTATAAATCCATAAACAAATTTTAAAAAATCACGCGTGGAGCACAGATTATGAATCAATTTCCAGCACATTGAGAATAGCTTCGATAGACATCAACTTTAAATAACGCGAAAAGTATAAATCTGTAAACAATTTGAAAAAAAAAAAGAATCACGCTTGGAGAATAGATTGTGAAACAATTTCCAGCACATTGAAAATAGTCTTGATAGACACCACCTTTAAATAACTCGAAATAGTATAAATCCGTAAACAAATTTAAAAAAATCACGCGTGGACCACAGATTATGAAACAATTTCCAGCACATTGAGAATAGCCTCGATAGACATCACCTTTAAATAACGCGAAATAGTATAAATGCGTAAAGAAATTAAAAAAAATCACGCTTGGAGCACAGATTATGAAACAATTTCCAGCACATTGAGAATAGCCTCGATAGACATCGCCTTTAAATAACGCGAAATATTATAAATCTGTAAATAAATGCAAAAAATTCACGCGTGGAGCACAGATTATGAAACAATTTCCAGCACATTGAGAATAGTCTCGATAGACATCACCTTTAAATAACGCGAAATAGTATAAATATGTAAACAAATTGAAAAAAAAATCAAGATTGGAGCATAGATTGTGAAACAATTTCCAGCACATTGAAAATAGTCTCGATAGACATCGCCTTTAAATAACGCGAAATAGTATAAATGCGTAAACAAATTCCAAAAAATCACGCTTGGAGCACAGATTATGAAACAATTTCCAGCACATTGAGAATAGCCTCGATAGACATCGCCTTTAAACAATACGAAATCTTATAAATTTGTAAATAAATTTAAAAAAAATCACGCGTGGAGCACAGATTATGAAAAAATTTCCAGCACATTGAGAATAGCCTCTATAGACATCGCCTTTAAATAACACGAAATAGTATTATATATCCGTAAACAAATTTAAAAATATCACGCGTGGAGCAGAGATTATGAAACAATTTCCAGCACATTGAGAATAGCCACGATAGATATCACCTTTAAATAACGCGAAATAGTATAAATGCGTAAACAATTTTTAAAAAAATCAAGCGTGGAGCACAGATTATGAAAAAATTTACAGCACATTGAGAATAACCTCGATAGACATCGCCTTTAAATAACGCGAAATCTTATAAATTTGTAAATAAATTTAAAGAAATCACGCGTGGAGCACAGATTATGAAACAATTTCCAGCACATTGAGAATAGTCTCGATAGACATCGCTTTTAAATACGCAAAATAGTATAAATCCGTAAACAAATTAAAAAAAATTACGCTTGGAGCACAGATTATGAAACAATTTCCAGCACATTGAGAATAGACTCGATAGACATCACCTTTAAATAACGCGAAATAGTATAAATATGTAAACAAATTGAAAAAAAAATCAAGATTGGAGCATAGATTGTGAAACAATATCCAGCACATTGAAAATAGTCTCGATAGACATCGCCTTTAAATAACGCGGAATATTATAAATCTGTAAATAAAATTGAAAAAAAAAATCACGCTTGGAGCAGAGATTGTGAAACAATTTCCAGCACATTGAGAATAGCCTCCATAGACATCACCTTTAAATAACCCGAAATAGTATAAATCTGTAAATAAAATTGAAAAAAAAATCACGCTTGGAGCAGAGATTGTGAAACAATTTCCAGCACATTGAGAATAGCTTCGATAGACATCGCCTTTAATTAACGCGAAATATTATAAATCCGTAAACAAATTTAAAAAAATCACGCGTGGAGCACAGATTATGAAACAATTTCCAGAACATTGAGAATAGCCTCCATAGACATCACCTTTAAATAACCCGAAATAGTATAAATCCATAAGCAAATTTTAAAAAATCACGCGTGGAGCACAGATTATGAATCAATTTCCAGCACATTGAGAATAGCTTCGATAGACATCACCTTTAAATAACGCGAAAAGTATAAATCTGTAAACAATTTGAAAAAAAAAAAAAAAAGAATCACGCTTGGAGAATAGATTGTGAAACAATTTCCAGCAGATTGAAAATAGTCTCGATAGACAACACCTTTAAATAACTCGAAATAGTATAAATCCGTAAACAAATTGAAAAAAAAATCAAGATTGGAGCATAGATTGTGAAACATTTTCCAGCACATTGAAAATAGTCTCGATAGACATCGCCTTTAAATAACGCGAAATAGTATAAATGCGTAAACAAATTCAAAAAAATCACGCTTGGAGCACAGATTATGAAACAATTTCCAGCACATTGAGAATAGCCTCGATAGACATCGCCTTTAAATAACGCGAAATCTTATAAATTTGTAAATAAATTTAAAAAAATCACGCGTGGAGCACAGATTATGAAACAATTTCCAGCACATTGAGAGTAGCCTCGATAGACATCGCCTTTAAATAACGCGAAATAGTATAAATCTGTAAAAAAATGCAAAAAAATCACGCGTGGAGCACAGATTATGAAACAAATTCCAGCACATTGAGAATAGCCCCGATAGACATCACCTTTAAATAACGCGAAATAGTATAAATATGTAAACAAATTTAAAAATATCACGCGTGGAGCACAGATTATGAAACAATTTCCAGCACATTGAGAATTGCCTCGATAGATATCACCTTTAAATAACGCGAAATAGTGTAAATGCGTAAACAATTTTTTAAAAAAAACCAAGCGTGGAGCACAGATTATGAAAAAATTTACTGCACATTGAGAATAGCCTCGATAGACATCGCCTTTAAATAACGCGAAATCTTATACATTTGTAAATAAATTTAAAAAAATCACGCGTGGAGCACAGATTATGAAACAATTTCCAGCACATTGAGAATAGTCTCGATAGACATCCCCTTTAAATACGCAAAATAGTATAAATCCGTAAACAAATTAAAAAAAATCACGCGTGGAGAACAGATTACGAAACAATTTCCAGCACATTGAGAATAGCCTCGATAGACATCACCTTTAAATAACGCGAAATAGTATAAATATGTAAACAAATTGAAAAAAAAAATCAAGATTGGAGCATAGATTGTGAAACAATTTCCAGCACATTGAAAATAGTCTCGATAGACATCGCCTTTAAATAACGCGGAATATTATAAATCCGAAAACAAATTCAAAAAATTCACGCGTGGAGCATAGATTATGAAACAATTTCCAGCACATTGAGAATAGCCTCGATAGATATCGCCTTTAAATAACGCGAAATATTATAAATCCGTAAACAAATTTAAAAAAATCACGCGTGGAGCACAGATTATGAAACAATTTCCAGAAAATTGAGAATAGCCTCCATAGACATCACCTTTAAAATAACCCGAAATAGTATAAATCCATAAACAAATTTTAAAAAATCACGCGTGGAACACAGATTATGAATCAATTTCCAGCACATTGAGAATAGCTTCGATAGACATCACCTTTAAATAACGCGAAAAGTATAAATCTGTAAACAATTTGAAAAAAAAAAGAATCACGCTTGGAGAATAGATTGTGAAACAATTTCCAGCACATTGAAAATAGTCTCGATAGACACCACCTTTAAATAACTCGAAATAGTATAAATCCGTAAACAAATTAAAAAAAATCATGCGTGGACCACAGATTATGAAACAATTTCCAGCACATTGAGAATAGCCTCGATAGACATCACCTTTAAATAACGCGAAATAGTATAAATGCGTAAAGAAATTCAAAAAAATCACGCTTGGAGCACAGATTATGAAACAATTTCCAGCACATTGAGAATAGCCTCGATAGACATCGCCTTTAAATAACGCGAAATAGTATAAATCTGTAAATAAATGCAAAAAAATCACGCGTGGAGCACAGATTATGAAACAATTTCCAGCACATTGAGAATAGTCTCGAAAGACATCACCTTTAAATAACGCGAAATAGTATAAATATGTAAACAAATTGAAAAAAAAATCAAGATTGGAGCATAGATTGTGAAACAATTTCCAGCACATTGAAAATAGTCTCGATAGACATCGCCTTTAAATAACGCGAAATAGTATAAATGCGTAAACAAATTCAAAAAAAATCACGCTTGGAGCACAGATTATGAAACAATTTCCAGCACATTGAGAATAGCCTCGATAGACATCGCCTTTAAACAATGCGAAATCTTATAAATTTGTAAATAAATTTAAAAAAAATCACGCGTGGAGCACAGATTATGAAAAAATTTCCAGCACATTGAGAATAGCCTCTATAGACATCGCCTTTAAATAACACGAAATAGTATTATATATCCGTAAACAAATTTAAAAATATCACGCGTGGAGCAGAGATTATGAAACAATTTCCAGCACATTGAGAATAGCCACGATAGATATCACCTTTAAATAACGCGAAATAGTATAAATGCGTAAACAATTTTTAAAAAAATCAAGCGTGGAGCACAGATTATGAAAAAATTTACAGCACATTGAGAATAACCTCGATAGACATCGCCTTTAAATAACGCGAAATCTTATAAATTTGTAAATAAATTTAAAGAAATCACGCGTGGAGCACAGATTATGAAACAATTTCCAGCACATTGAGAATAGTCTCGATAGACATCGCTTTTAAATACGCAAAATAGTATAAATCCGTAAACAAATTAAAAAAAATTACGCTTGGAGCACAGATTATGAAACAATTTCCAGCACATTGAGAATAGACTCGATAGACATCACCTTTAAATAACGCGAAATAGTATAAATATGTAAACAAATTGAAAAAAAAATCAAGATTGGAGCATAGATTGTGAAACAATATCCAGCACATTGAAAATAGTCTCGATAGACATCGCCTTTAAATAACGCGGAATATTATAAATCTGTAAATAAAATTGAAAAAAAAAATCACGCTTGGAGCAGAGATTGTGAAACAATTTCCAGCACATTGAGAATAGCCTCCATAGACATCACCTTTAAATAACCCGAAATAGTATAAATCTGTAAATAAAATTGAAAAAAAAATCACGCTTGGAGCAGAGATTGTGAAACAATTTCCAGCACATTGAGAATAGCTTCGATAGACATCGCCTTTAATTAACGCGAAATATTATAAATCCGTAAACAAATTTAAAAAAATCACGCGTGGAGCACAGATTATGAAACAATTTCCAGAACATTGAGAATAGCCTCCATAGACATCACCTTTAAATAACCCGAAATAGTATAAATCCATAAGCAAATTTTAAAAAATCACGCGTGGAGCACAGATTATGAATCAATTTCCAGCACATTGAGAATAGCTTCGATAGACATCACCTTTAAATAACGCGAAAAGTATAAATCTGTAAACAATTTGAAAAAAAAAAAAAAAAAAGAATCACGCTTGGAGAATAGATTGTGAAACAATTTCCAGCAGATTGAAAATAGTCTCGATAGACACCACCTTTAAATAACTCGAAATAGTATAAATCCGTAAACAAATTGAAAAAAAAATCAAGATTGGAGCATAGATTGTGAAACATTTTCCAGCACATTGAAAATAGTCTCGATAGACATCGCCTTTAAATAACGCGAAATAGTATAAATGCGTAAACAAATTCAAAAAAATCACGCTTGGAGCACAGATTATGAAACAATTTCCAGCACATTGAGAATAGCCTCGATAGACATCGCCTTTAAATAACGCGAAATCTTATAAATTTGTAAATAAATTTAAAAAAATCACGCGTGGAGCACAGATTATGAAACAATTTCCAGCACATTGAGAGTAGCCTCGATAGACATCGCCTTTAAATAACGCGAAATAGTATAAATCTGTAAAAAAATGCAAAAAAATCACGCGTGGAGCACAGATTATGAAACAAATTCCAGCACATTGAGAATAGCCCCGATAGACATCACCTTTAAATAACGCGAAATAGTATAAATATGTAAACAAATTTAAAAATATCACGCGTGGAGCACAGATTATGAAACAATTTCCAGCACATTGAGAATTGCCTCGATAGATATCACCTTTAAATAACGCGAAATAGTGTAAATGCGTAAACAATTTTTAAAAAAAAACCAAGCGTGGAGCACAGATTATGAAAAAATTTACTGCACATTGAGAATAGCCTCGATAGACATCGCCTTTAAATAACGCGAAATCTTATACATTTGTAAATAAATTTAAAAAAATCACGCGTGGAGCACAGATTATGAAACAATTTCCAGCACATTGAGAATAGTCTCGATAGACATCCCCTTTAAATACGCAAAATAGTATAAATCCGTAAACAAATTAAAAAAAATCACGCGTGGAGAACAGATTAC
This sequence comes from Maratus speciosus, assembly GCA_963932465.1. NCBI lineage: Eukaryota > Metazoa > Arthropoda > Arachnida > Araneae > Salticidae > Maratus > Maratus speciosus. Next base: position 413,811 of record CAWVRF010001553.1, read on the forward strand.
GAAACAATTTCCAGCACATTGAGAATAGCCTCGATAGACATCACCTTTAAATAACGCGAAATAGTATAAATATGTAAACAAATTGAAAAAAAAAATCAAGATTGGAGCATAGATTGTGAAACAATTTCCAGCACATTGAAAATAGTCTCGATAGACATCGCCTTTAAATAACGCGGAATATTATAAATCCGAAAACAAATTCAAAAAATTCACGCGTGGAGCATAGATTATGAAACAATTTCCAGCACATTGAGAATAGCCTCGATAGATATCGCCTTTAAATAACGCGAAATATTATAAATCCGTAAACAAATTTAAAAAAATCACGCGTGGAGCACAGATTATGAAACAATTTCCAGAAAATTGAGAATAGCCTCCATAGACATCACCTTTAAAATAACCCGAAATAGTATAAATCCATAAACAAATTTTAAAAAATCACGCGTGGAACACAGATTATGAATCAATTTCCAGCACATTGAGAATAGCTTCGATAGACATCACCTTTAAATAACGCGAAAAGTATAAATCTGTAAACAATTTGAAAAAAAAAAAGAATCACGCTTGGAGAATAGATTGTGAAACAATTTCCAGCACATTGAAAATAGTCTCGATAGACACCACCTTTAAATAACTCGAAATAGTATAAATCCGTAAACAAATTTTAAAAAATCATGCGTGGACCACAGATTATGAAACAATTTCCAGCACATTGAGAATAGCCTCGATAGACATCACCTTTAAATAACGCGAAATAGTATAAATGCGTAAAGAAATTCAAAAAAATCACGCTTGGAGCACAGATTATGAAACAATTTCCAGCACATTGAGAATAGCCTCGATAGACATCGCCTTTAAATAACGCGAAATAGTATAAATCTGTAAATAAATGCAAAAAAATCACGCGTGGAGCACAGATTATGAAACAATTTCCAGCACATTGAGAATAGTCTCGAAAGACATCACCTTTAAATAACGCGAAATAGTATAAATATGTAAACAAATTGAAAAAAAAATCAAGATTGGAGCATAGATTGTGAAACAATTTCCAGCACATTGAAAATAGTCTCGATAGACATCGCCTTTAAATAACGCGAAATAGTATAAATGCGTAAACAAATTCAAAAAAAATCACGCTTGGAGCACAGATTATGAAACAATTTCCAGCACATTGAGAATAGCCTCGATAGACATCGCCTTTAAACAATGCGAAATCTTATAAATTTGTAAATAAATTTAAAAAAAATCACGCGTGGAGCACAGATTATGAAAAAATTTCCAGCACATTGAGAATAGCCTCTATAGACATCGCCTTTAAATAACACGAAATAGTATTATATATCCGTAAACAAATTTAAAAATATCACGCGTGGAGCAGAGATTATGAAACAATTTCCAGCACATTGAGAATAGCCACGATAGATATCACCTTTAAATAACGCGAAATAGTATAAATGCGTAAACAATTTTTAAAAAAATCAAGCGTGGAGCACAGATTATGAAAAAATTTACAGCACATTGAGAATAACCTCGATAGACATCGCCTTTAAATAACGCGAAATCTTATAAATTTGTAAATAAATTTAAAGAAATCACGCGTGGAGCACAGATTATGAAACAATTTCCAGCACATTGAGAATAGTCTCGATAGACATCGCTTTTAAATACGCAAAATAGTATAAATCCGTAAACAAATTAAAAAAAATTACGCTTGGAGCACAGATTATGAAACAATTTCCAGCACATTGAGAATAGACTCGATAGACATCACCTTTAAATAACGCGAAATAGTATAAATATGTAAACAAATTGAAAAAAAAATCAAGATTGGAGCATAGATTGTGAAACAATATCCAGCACATTGAAAATAGTCTCGATAGACATCGCCTTTAAATAACGCGGAATATTATAAATCTGTAAATAAAATTGAAAAAAAAAATCACGCTTGGAGCAGAGATTGTGAAACAATTTCCAGCACATTGAGAATAGCCTCCATAGACATCACCTTTAAATAACCCGAAATAGTATAAATCTGTAAATAAAATTGAAAAAAAAATCACGCTTGGAGCAGAGATTGTGAAACAATTTCCAGCACATTGAGAATAGCTTCGATAGACATCGCCTTTAATTAACGCGAAATATTATAAATCCGTAAACAAATTTAAAAAAATCACGCGTGGAGCACAGATTATGAAACAATTTCCAGAACATTGAGAATAGCCTCCATAGACATCACCTTTAAATAACCCGAAATAGTATAAATCCATAAGCAAATTTTAAAAAATCACGCGTGGAGCACAGATTATGAATCAATTTCCAGCACATTGAGAATAGCTTCGATAGACATCACCTTTAAATAACGCGAAAAGTATAAATCTGTAAACAATTTGAAAAAAAAAAAAAAAAAGAATCACGCTTGGAGAATAGATTGTGAAACAATTTCCAGCAGATTGAAAATAGTCTCGATAGACACCACCTTTAAATAACTCGAAATAGTATAAATCCGTAAACAAATTGAAAAAAAAATCAAGATTGGAGCATAGATTGTGAAACATTTTCCAGCACATTGAAAATAGTCTCGATAGACATCGCCTTTAAATAACGCGAAATAGTATAAATGCGTAAACAAATTCAAAAAAATCACGCTTGGAGCACAGATTATGAAACAATTTCCAGCACATTGAGAATAGCCTCGATAGACATCGCCTTTAAATAACGCGAAATCTTATAAATTTGTAAATAAATTTAAAAAAATCACGCGTGGAGCACAGATTATGAAACAATTTCCAGCACATTGAGAGTAGCCTCGATAGACATCGCCTTTAAATAACGCGAAATAGTATAAATCTGTAAAAAAATGCAAAAAAATCACGCGTGGAGCACAGATTATGAAACAAATTCCAGCACATTGAGAAGAGCCCCGATAGACATCACCTTTAAATAACGCGAAATAGTATAAATATGTAAACAAATTTAAAAATATCACGCGTGGAGCACAGATTATGAAACAATTTCCAGCACATTGAGAATAGCCTCGATAGATATCACCTTTAAATAACGCGAAATAGTGTAAATGCGTAAACAATTTTTTAAAAAAAACCAAGCGTGGAGCACAGATTATGAAAAAATTTACTGCACATTGAGAATAGCCTCGATAGACATCGCCTTTAAATAACGCGAAATCTTATACATTTGTAAATAAATTTAAAAAAATCACGCGTGGAGCACAGATTATGAAACAATTTCCAGCACATTGAGAATAGTCTCGATAGACATCCCCTTTAAATACGCAAAATAGTATAAATCCGTAAACAAATTTAAAAAAATCACGCGTGGAGAACAGATTACGAAACAATTTCCAGCACATTGAGAATAGCCTCGATAGACATCACCTTTAAATAACGCGAAATAGTATAAATATGTAAACAAATTGAAAAAAAAAATCAAGATTGGAGCATAGATTGTGAAACAATTTCCAGCACATTGAAAATAGTCTCGATAGACATCGCCTTTAAATAACGCGGAATATTATAAATCCGAAAACAAATTCAAAAAATTCACGCGTGGAGCATAGATTATGAAACAATTTCCAGCACATTGAGAATAGTCTCGATAGATATCGCCTTTAAATAACGCGAAATATTATAAATCCGTAAACAAATTTAAAAAAATCACGCGTGGAGCACAGATTATGAAACAATTTCCAGAAAATTGAGAATAGCCTCCATAGACATCACCTTTAAAATAACCCGAAATAGTATAAATCCATAAACAAATTTTAAAAAATCACGCGTGGAACACAGATTATGAATCAATTTCCAGCACATTGAGAATAGCTTCGATAGACATCACCTTTAAATAACGCGAAAAGTATAAATCTGTAAACAATTTGAAAAAAAAAAAAGAATCACGCTTGGAGAATAGATTGTGAAACAATTTCCAGCACATTGAAAATAGTCTCGATAGACACCACCTTTAAATAACTCGAAATAGTATAAATCCGTAAACAAATTTAAAAAAATCATGCGTGGACCACAGATTATGAAACAATTTCCAGCACATTGAGAATAGCCTCGATAGACATCACCTTTAAATAACGCGAAATAGTATAAATGCGTAAAGAAATTCAAAAAAATCACGCTTGGAGCACAGATTATGAAACAATTTCCAGCACATTGAGAATAGCCTCGATAGACATCGCCTTTAAATAACGCGAAATAGTATAAATCTGTAAATAAATGCAAAAAAATCACGCGTGGAGCACAGATTATGAAATAATTTCCAGCACATTGAGAATAGTCTCGAAAGACATCACCTTTAAATAACGCGAAATAGTATAAATATGTAAACAAATTGAAAAAAAAATCAAGATTGGAGCATAGATTGTGAAACAATTTCCAGCACATTGAAAATAGTCTCGATAGACATCGCCTTTAAATATCGCGAAATAGTATAAATGCGTAAACAAATTCAAAAAAAATCACGCTTGGAGCACAGATTATGAAACAATTTCCAGCACATTGAGAATAGCCTCGATAGACATCGCCTTTAAACAATGCGAAATCTTATAAATTTGTAAATAAATTTAAAAAAAATCACGCGTGGAGCACAGATTATGAAAAAATTTCCAGCACATTGAGAATAGCCTCTATAGACATCGCCTTTAAATAACGCGAAATAGTATTATATATCCGTAAACAAATTTAAAAATATCACGCGTGGAGCAGAGATTATGAAACAATTTCCAGCACATTGAGAATAGCCTCGATAGATATCACCTTTAAATAACGCGAAATAGTATAAATGCGTAAACAATTTTAAAAAAAATCAAGCGTGGAGCACAGATTATGAAAAAATTTACAGCACATTGAGAATAGCCTCGATAGACATCGCCTTTAAATAACGCGAAATCTTATAAATTTGTAAATAAATTTAAAGAAATCACGCGTGGAGCACAGATTATGAAACAATTTCCAGCACATTGAGAATAGTCTCGATAGACATCGCCTTTAAATACGCAAAATAGTATAAATCCGTAAACAATTTTAAAAAAATCACGCTTGGAGCACAGATTATGAAACAATTTCCAGCACATTGAGAATAGACTCGATAGACATCACCTTTAAATAACGCGAAATAGTATAAATATGTAAACAAATTGAAAAAAAATTAAGATTGGAGCATAGATTGTGAAACAATATCCAGCACATTGAAAATAGTCTCGATAGACATCGCCTTTAAATAACGCGGAATATTATAAATCTGTAAATAAAATTGAAAAAAAAAATCACGCTTGGAGCAGAGATTGTGAAACAATTTCCAGCACATTGAGAATAGCTTCGATAGACATCAGCTTTAAATAACGCGAAATAGTATAAATATGTAAACAAATTGAAAAAAAATCACGCGTGGAGCACAGATTATGAAACAATTTCCAGCACATTGAGAATAGCCTCCATAGACATCACATTTAAATAACCCGAAATAGTATAAATCTGTAAATAAAATTGAAAAAAAAATCACGCTTGGAGCAAAGATTGTGAAACAATTTCCAGCACATTGAGAATAGCTTCGATAGACATCGCCTTTAATTAACGCGAAATATTATAAATCCGTAAACAAATTAAAAAAAATCACGCGTGGAGCACAGATTATGAAACAATTTCCAGAACATTGAGAATAGCCTCCATAGACATCACCTTTAAATAACCCGAAATAGTATAAATCCATAAGCAAATTTTAAAAAATCACGCGTGGAGCACAGATTATGAATCAATTTCCAGCACATTGAGAATAGCTTCGATAGACATCACCTTTAAATAACGCGAAAAGTATAAATCTGTAAACAATTTGAAAAAAAAAAAAAAGAATCACGCTTGGAGAATAGATTGTGAAACAATTTCCAGCAGATTGAAAATAGTCTCGATAGACACCACCTTTAAATAACTCGAAATAGTATAAATCCGTAAACAAATTGAAAAAAAAATCAAGATTGGAGCATAGATTGTGAAACATTTTCCAGCACATTGAAAATAGTCTCGATAGACATCGCTTTTAAATAACGCGAAATAGTATAAATGCGTAAACAAATTCAAAAAAATCACGCTTGGAGCACAGATTATGAAACAATTTCCAGCACATTGAGAATAGCCTCGATAGACATCGCCTTTAAATAACGCGAAATCTTATAAATTTGTAAATAAATTTAAAAAAATCACGCGTGGAGCACAGATTATGAAACAATTTCCAGCACATTGAGAATAGCCTCGATAGACATCGGCTTTAAATAACGCGAAATAGTATAAATCTGTAAATAAATGCAAAAAAAATCACGCGTGGAGCACAGATTATGAAACAATTTCCAGCACATTGAGAATAGCCCCGATAGACATCACCTTTAAATAACGCGTAATAGAATAAATATGTAAACAAATTGAAAAAAAAAATCAAGTTTGGAGCATAGATTGTGAAACAATTTCCAGCACATTGAAAATAGTCTCGATAGACATCGCCTTTAAATAACGCGGAATATTATAAATCTGTAAATAAAATTGAAAAAAAAAATCACGCTTGGAGCAGAGATTGTGAAACAATTTCCAGCACATTGAGAATAGCTTCGATAGACATCACCTTTAAATAACGCGAAATAGTATAAATCTGTAAATAAATGCAAAAAAATCACGCGTGGAGCACAGATTATGAAACAATTTCCAGCACATTGAGAATAGTCTCGAAAGACATCACATTTAAATAACGCGAAATAGTATAAATATGTAAACAAATTGAAAAAAAAATCAAGATTGGAGCATAGATTGTGAAACAATTTCCAGCACATTGAAAATAGTCTCGATAGACATCGCCTTTAAATAACGCGAAATAGTATAAATGCGTAAACAAATTCAAAAAAAATCACGCTTGGAGCACAGATTATGAAACAATTTCCAGCACATTGAGAATAGCCTCGATAGACATCGCCTTTAAACAATGCGAAATCTTATAAATTTGTAAATAAATTTTAAAAAAATCACGCGTGGAGCACAGATTATGAAAAAATTTCCAGCACATTGAGAATAGCCTCTATAGACATCGCCTTTAAATAACGCGAAATAGTATTATATATCCGTAAACAAATTTAAAAATATCACGCGTGGAGCAGAGATTATGAAACAATTTCCAGCACATTGAGAATAGCCTCGATAGATATCACCTTTAAATAACGCGAAATAGTATAAATGCGTAAACAATTTTTAAAAAAATCAAGCGTGGAGCACAGATTATGAAAAAATTTACAGCACATTGAGAATAGCCTCGATAGACATCGCCTTTAAATAACGCGAAATCTTATAAATTTGTAAATAAATTTAAAGAAATCACGCGTGGAGCACAGATTATGAAACAATTTCCAGCACATTGAGAATAGTCTCGATAGACATCGCCTTTAAATACGCAAAATAGTATAAATCCGTAAACAAATTTAAAAAAAATCACGCTTGGAGCACAGATTATGAAACAATTTCCAGCACATTGAGAATAGACTCGATAGACATCACCTTTAAATAACGCGAAATAGTATAAATATGTAAACAAATTGAAAAAAAATTAAGATTGGAGCATAGATTGTGAAACAATATCCAGCACATTGAAAATAGTCTCGATAGACATCGCCTTTAAATAACGCGGAATATTATAAATCTGTAAATAAAATTGAAAAAAAAAATCACGCTTGGAGCAGAGATTGTGGAACAATTTCCAGCACATTGAGAATAGCTTCGATAGACATCAGCTTTAAATAACGCGAAATAGTATAAATATGTAAACAAATTGAAAAAAAATCACGCGTGGAGCACAGATTATGAAACAATTTCCAGCACATTGAGAATAGCCTCCATAGACATCACCTTTAAATAACCCGAAATAGTATAAATCTGTAAATAAAATTGAAAAAAAAATCACGCTTGGAGCAGAGATTGTGAAACAATTTCCAGCACATTGAGAATAGCTTCGATAGACATCGCCTTTAATTAACGCGAAATATTATAAATCCGTAAACAAATTAAAAAAAATCACGCGTGGAGCACAGATTATGAAACAATTTCCAGAACATTGAGAATAGCCTCCATAGACATCACCTTTAAATAACCCGAAATAGTATAAATCCATAAGCAAATTTTAAAAAATCACGCGTGGAGCACAGATTATGAATCAATTTCCAGCACATTGAGAATAGCTTCGATAGACATCACCTTTAAATAACGCGAAAAGTATAAATCTGTAAACAATTTGAAAAAAAAAAAAAAAGAATCACGCTTGGAGAATAGATTGTGAAACAATTTCCAGCAGATTGAAAATAGTCTCGATAGACACCACCTTTAAATAACTCGAAATAGTATAAATCCGTAAACAAATTGAAAAAAAAATCAAGATTGGAGCATAGATTGTGAAACATTTTCCAGCACATTGAAAATAGTCTCGATAGACATCGCTTTTAAATAACGCGAAATAGTATAAATGCGTAAACAAATTCAAAAAAATCACGCTTGGAGCACAGATTATGAAACAATTTCCAGCACATTGAGAATAGCCTCGATAGACATCGCCTTTAAATAACGCGAAATCTTATAAATTTGTAAATAAATTTAAAAAATTCACGCGTGGAGCACAGATTATGAAACAATTTCCAGCACATTGAGAATAGCCTCGATAGACATCGCCTTTAAATAACGCGAAATAGTATAAATCTGTAAATAAATGCAAAAAAAATCACGCGTGGAGCACAGATTGTGAAACAATTTCCAGCACATTGAGTATAGCCCCGATAGACATCACCTTTAAATAACGCGTAATAGAATAAATATGTAAACAAATTGAAAAAAAAAATCAAGTTAGGAGCATAGATTGTGAAACAATTTCCAGCACATTGAAAATAGTCTCGATAGACATCGCCTTTAAATAACGCGGAATATTATAAATCTGTAAATAAAATTGAAAAAAAAAATGACGCTTGGAGCAGAGATTGTGAAACAATTTCCAGCACATTGAGAATAGCTTCGATAGACATCACCTTTAAATAACGCGAAATAGTATAAATATGTAAACAAATTGAAAAAAAATCACGCGTGGAGCACAGATTATGAAACATTTTCCAGCACATTGAGAATAGCCTCGATAGACATCGCCTTTAAATAACGCGAAATAGTATAAATCTGTAAATAAAATTGAGAAAAAAATCACGCTCGGAGCAGAGATTGTGAAACAATTTCCAGCACATTGAGAATAGCTTCGATAGACATCACCTTTAAATAACGCGAAAAGTATAAATCTGCAAACAATTTGATAAAAAAAAAAAAAAAAAAAAAAATCACGCTTGTGTTATAAATTGTGAAACAATTTCCAGCACATTGAAAATAGTCTCGATAGATATCGCCTTTAAATAACACGAAATAGTATAAATCCGTAAAAAAAATTTAAAAAAATCACGCGTGGAGCACAGATTATGAAACAATTTCCAGCACATTGAGAATAGCCTCAACAGACATCGCCTTTAAATACGCAAAATAGTATAAATCTGTAAATAAATGCAAAAAAATCACTCGTGGAGAACAGATTATGAAACAATTTCCAGCACACTGAGAATAGCCTCGATAGACATCACCTTTAAATAACGCGAAATAGTATAAATATGTAAACAAATTGAAAAAAAAATCAAGATTGGAGCATAGATTGTGAAACAATTTCCAGCACATTGAAAATAGTCTCGATAGAAATCGCCTTTAAATAACGCGGAATATTATAAATCCGAAAACAAATTCAAAAAAATCACGCGTGGAGCACTGATTATGAAACAATTTCCAGCACATTGAGAATAGCCTCGATAGACATCGCCTTTAAATAGCGCGAAATATTATAAATCCGTAAACAAATTTAAAAAAAACACGCGTGGAGCACAGATTATGAAACAATTTCCAGAACATCGAGAATAGCCTCCATAGACATCACCTTTAAATAACCCGAAATAGTATAAATCCATAAACAAATTTTAAAAATTCACGCGTGGAGCACAGATTATGAGTCAATTTCCAGCACATTGAGAATAGCTTCGATAGACATCACCTTTAAATAACGCGAAAAGTATAAAACTGTAAACAATTTGAAAAAAAAAAAAAAAAAGAATCACGCTTGGAGAATAGATTGTGAAACAATTTCCAGCACATTGAAAATAGTCTCGATAGACACCACCTTTAAATAACTCGAAATAGTATAAATCCGTAAACAAATTTAAAAAAATCACGCGTGGACCACAGATTATGAAACAATTTCCAGCACATTGAGAATAGCCTCGATAAACATCAACTTTAAATAACGCGAAATATTGTAAATGTGTAAACAATTTTTTAAAAAATCAAGCGTGGAGCACAGATTATGAAAAAATTTACTGCACATTGAGAATAGCCTCGATAGACATCACCTTTAAATAACGCGAAATAGTATAAATGCGTAAACAAATTCAAAAAAATCACGCTTGGAGCACAGATTATGAAACAATTTCCAGCACATTGAGAATAGCCTCGATAGACATCGCCTTTAAATAACGCGAAATAGTATAAATCTGCAAATAAATGCAAAAAAATCACGCGTGGAGCACAGATTATGAATCAATTTCCAGCACATTGAGAATAGCCTCGATAGACATCACCTTTAAATAACGCGAAATAGTATAAGTGCGTAAACAATTTTTTAAAAAATCAATCGTGGAGCACAGATTATGAAAAAATTTACTGCACATTGAGAATAGCCTCGATAGACATCGCCTTTAAATAACGCGAAATAGTATAAATCCGTAAACAAATTCAAAAAAATCACTCGTGGAGAACAGATTATGAAACAATTTCCAGCACATTGATAATAGCCTCGATAGACATCACCTTTAAATAACGCGAAATAGTATAAATATGTAAACAAATTGAAAAAAAAAATCAAGATTGGAGCATAGATTGTGAAACAATTTCCTGCACATTGAAAATAGTCTCGATAGAAATCGCCTTTAAATAACACGGAATATTATAAATCCGAAAACAAATTTAAAAAAATCACGCGTGGAGCACAGATTATGAAACAATTTCCAGAACATTGAGAATAGCCTCCATAGACATCACCTTTAAATAACCCGAAATAGTATAAATCCTTAAGCAAATTTTAAAAAATCACGCGTGGAGCACAGATTATGAATCAATTTCCAGCACATTGAGAATAGCTTCGATAGACATCACCTTTAAATAACGCGAAAAGTATAAATCTGTAAACAATTTGAAAAAAAAAAAAAAGAATCACGCTTGGAGAATAGATTGTGAAACATTTTCCAGCACATTGAAAATAGTCTCGATAGACCTTTAAATAACGCGAAATAGTATAAATGCGTAAACAAATTCAAAAAAATCACGCTTGGAGCACAGATTATGAAACAATTTCCAGCACATTGAGAATAGCCTCGATAGACATCGCCTTTAAATAACGCGAAATCTTATAAATTTGTAAATAAATTTAAAAAAATCACGGGTGGAGCACAGATTATGAAACAATTTCCAGAACATTGAGAATAGCCTCGATAGACATCGCCTTTAAATAACGCGAAATAGTATAAATCTGTAAATAAATGCAAAAAAAATCACGCGTGGAGCACAGATTATGAAACAATTTCCAGCACATTGAGAATAGCCCCGATAGACATCACCTTTAAATAACGCGTAATAGAATAAATATGTAAACAAATTGAAAAAATAAATCACGTTTGGAGCATAGATTGTGAAACAATTTCCAGCACATTGAAAATAGTCTCGATAGACATCGCCTTTAAATAACGCGGAATATTATAAATCTGTAAATAAAATTGAAAAAAAAATCACGCTTGGAGCAGAGATTGTGAAACAATTTCCAGCACACTGAGAATAGCTTCGATAGACATCACCTTTAAATAACGCGAAATAGTATAAATATGTAAACAAATTGAAAAAAAATCACGCGTGGAGCACAGATTATGAAACAATTTCCAGCACATTGAGAATAGCCTCGATAGACATCGCCTTTAAATAACGCGAAATAGTATAAATCTGTAAATAAAATTGAGAAAAAAATCACGCTTGGAGCAGAGATTGTGAAACAATTTCCAGCACATTGAGAATAGCTTCGATAGACATCACCTTTAAATAACGCGAAAAGTATAAATCTGCAAACAATTTGATAAAAAAAAAAAAAAATCACGCTTGTGGTATAAATTGTGAAACAATTTCCAGCACATTGAAAATAGTCTCGATAGATATCGCCATTACATAACACGAAATAGTATAAATCCGTAAAAATTTTTTTTAAAAATCACGCGTGGAGCACAGATTATGAAACAATTTCCAGCACATTGAGAATAGCCTCAATAGACATCGCCTTTAAATACGCAAAATAGTATAAATCTGTAAATAAATGCAAAAAAATCACTCGTGGAGAACAGATTATGAAACAATTTCCAGCACACTGAGAATAGCCTCGATAGACATCACCTTTAAATAACGCGAAATAGTATAAATATGTAAACAAATTGAAAAAAAAAAGCAAGATTGGAGCATAGATTGTGAAACAATTTCCAGCACATTGAAAATAGTCTCGATAGAAATCGCCTTTAAATAACGCGGAATATTATAAATCCGAAAACAAATTAAAAAAAATCACGCGTGGAGCACAGATTATGAAACAATTTCCAGCACATTGAGAATAACCTCGATAGACATCGCCTTTAAATAGCGCGAAATATTATAAATCCGTAAACAAATTTAAAAAAATCACGCGTGGAGCACAGATTATGAAACAATTTCCAGAACATTGAGAATAGCCTCCATAGACATCACCTTTAAATAACGCGAAAAGTATAAATCTGTAAACAATTTGAAAAAAAAAAAAAAAAAGAATCACGCTTGGAGAATAGATTGTGAAACAATTTCCAGCACACTGAAAATAGTCTCGATAGACACCACCTTTAAATAACTCGAAATAGTATAAATCCGTAAACAAATTTAAAAAAATCACGCGTGGACCACAGATTATGAAACAATTTCCAGCACATTGAGAATAGCCTCGATAAACATCACCTTTAAATAACGCGAAATAGTATAAATGCGTAAACAAATTCAAAAAAATCACGCTTGGAGCACAGATTATGAAACAATTTCCAGCACATTGAGAATAGCCTCGATAGACATCACCTTTAAATAACGCGAAATATTGTAAATGTGTAAACAATTTTTTTAAAAATGAAGCGTGGAGCACAGATTATGAAAAAATTTACTGCACATTGAGAATAGCCTCGATAGACATCACCTTTAAATAACGCGAAATAGTATAAATGCGTAAACAAATTCAAAAAAATCACGCTTGGAGCACAGATTATGAAACAATTTCCAGCACATTGAGAATAGCCTCGATAGACATCGCCTTTAAATAACGCGAAATATTATAAATCTGTAAATAAATGCAAAAAAATCACGCGTGGAGCACAGATTATGAATCAATTTCCAGCACATTGAGAATAGCCTCGATAGACATCGCCTTTAAATAACGCGAAATATTATAAATCCGTAAACAAATTTTAAAAAATCACGCGTGGAGCACAGATTATGAATCAATTTCCAGCACATTGAGAATAGCTTCGATAGACATCACCTTTAAATAACGCGAAAAGTATAAATCTGTAAACAATTTGAAAAAAAAAAAAAGAATCACGCTTGGAGAATAGATTGTGAAACAATTTCCAGCACATTGAAAATAGTCTCGATAGACACCACCTTTAAATAACTCGAAATAGTATAAATCCGTAAGCAAATTGAAAAAAAAATCAAGATTGGAGCATAGATTGTGAAACATTTTCCAGCACATTGAAAATAGTCTCGATAGACATCGCCTTTAAATAACGCGAAATAGTATAAATGCGTAAACAAATTCAAAACTAGTATGTTGTGGCCATCACAAAACTTTCTTCTTTCTCATACTTGTCAATACTTCAAAATTCATTATCACAGTGCATCTATGCTCATCATGAGGATTCTAAAAAGATGAAATTCCGTGCATTAGTTCTTGAGATATTACTGTCCATGAAATCGTGTAAATCCATCAAAATGCAACATAGCAGCGCCACCTATTGGGTGATTTACACCAGACCCTAATTATCATCCACATGTGTCAATGTCTAATTGAATATGAAGTTCGGGGAAAATCCGTGCATTAGTTCCTAAGATAGAGCTATTGCACAAATCATGACAAATGCAGCACAACAGCGCCACCTGTTGAGCGATTTACACAACCACATAATCAGTATCAACATTTATCAAGGTGTACTTGAATCTGAAGTTTGATGAAAATTCGTGCATTAGTTCTTGAGATAGAGCTATTGAGTAAATAGTGCAAAATGCAGCATAGCAGCGCCACCTATTGGGCGATATTCACCAACACGTAGTCAGCATCATTTCATATCAAAGAGTAACTGAATCTGAAGTTTGATGAAAATATGTCCATTAGTTCTTGAGATACAGCGATTGAAGAAATCGTGAAAAATGCTGTATAGCAGCGCCACCTGTTGAGCGATTTACACCAAAATGTACAAAATGTCAATTCATATCAAGGATTAACTGATTCTGAAGTTTAGTGAAAATTGTTGCATTAGTTCCTCAGATACCGCTATAATGGAAATTCTGAAAAGTGCAGCATAGCAGCGCCACCTGTTGAGCGATTTGCACCAAAACACAAACAGTACTAATTCATATCAAAGTATACATGAATCTGAAGTTTGTTGAAAATCCAAGCATTAGTTGTTGAGATAGAGCTATTGCGGAAATTGTAAAAAATGCAGTATAGCAGCGCCACCTGTTGAGCGATTTACACCAAACTGTACAAAACTTCAATTCATGTCAAGGATTAACTGAATCTGAAGTTTGATGAAAATCCGTGCATTAATTCTTGAGATAGAGCCACTGCGGGAATTTTAAAAAATGCAGCGTAGCAGCACCACCTGTTGAGCGATTTGCACCAACACGTAATCAGCATCAAGTCATATCAAGGACTAACAGAATCTGAAGTTTTATGAAAATCCGTGCATTAGTTCTTGAGATAGAGCCATTTCGGAAATCATACAAAATGCAGCATAGCAGCGCCATCTGTTGAGCGATTTGCACCAAAAACTAATCAGCATCAATTTGTATTAGGGACTAACTGAATATCAATTTTTATTAAATTCCGTGCATTAGTTCTTGAGATAGAGCGCCCACAATATTTGTGTCACATACACACAGACAGACAGACAGACAGACTCACAGAGTCACAGACAGACATTTTGTAAAAACATGTTTTTCGGGTTCTCTGACCTCTAAAACGTGTAAATCCGTCGAAAACCGGAATTCGAAAATTTTCATGAATCCAATACTTTCTTCTTGTAAAGATAGAAGAAAGTAAAAATCACGCTTGGAGCACAGATTATGAAACAATTTCCAGCACATTGAGAATAGCCTCGATAGACATCGCCTTTAAATAACGCGAAATCTTATAAATCCGTAAACAAATTTAAAAATATCACGCGTGGAGCACAGATTATGAAACAATTTCCAGCACATTGAGAATAGCCTCGATAGATATCACCTTTAAATAACGCGAAATAGTGTAAATGCGTAAACAATTTTTAAAAAAAACCAAGCGTGGAACACAGATTATGAAAAAATTTACTGCACATTGAGAATAGCCTCGATAGACATCGCCTTTAAATAACGCGAAATCTTATACATTTGTAAATAAATTTAAAAAAATCACGCGTGGAGCACAGATTATGAAACAATTTCCAGCACATTGAGAATAGTCTCGATAGACATCCCCTTTAAATACGCAAAATAGTATAAATCCGTAAACAAATTAAAAAAAATCACGCGTGGAGAACAGATTATGAAACAATTTCCAGCACATTGAGAATAGCCTCGATAGACATCACCTTTAAATAACGCGAAATAGTATAAATATGTAAACAAATTGAAAAAAAAAATCAAGATTGGAGCATAGATTGTGAAACAATTTCCAGCACATTGAAAATAGTCTCGATAGACATCGCCTTTAAATAACGCGGAATATTATAAATCCGAAAACAAATTCAAAAAAATCACGCGTGGAGCATAGATTATGAAACAATTTCCAGCACATTGAGAATAGCCTTGATAGATATCACCTTTAAATAACGCGAAATATTATAAATCCGTAAATAAATTAAAAAAAATCACGCGTGGAGCACAGATTATGAAACAATTTCCAGAACATTGAGAATAGCCTCCATAGACATCACCTTTAAAATAACCCGAAATAGTATAAATCCATAAACAAATTTTAAACTAGTTGGATGTGCCAATCCCAAAACCTTCTTCTATCTTATACATCCTAATATTTCAAAACCTACGTAGTTACACATGTTAATACTTCAATATTATTAGTTCAATACTATACCAACTTTGATTTTCATCTTAAATTTCTGCTCAAGTCAATTAAACGAACTAAAAACGAGTTAATCTATATCATGATATCTGTTAAAATTATTAATTTTTCCTTATTTTGTTGTTATCAGCTGTTTGCGAATAGCCGGCTTAGCAGGTAGCGAGTTCCCGCCGCTGCACAATAGAACTACGAAAAATCAAGAAAAGTATTCAAAAATCGCTAGCACAGAGCCCCTTTACCGCGCATTATTTCCAAATTCAAGGAGGACCTGTTGGCCAAAGCCAAAAACAAACACAAAAATTTTGGTTCAATTGTATGCATAATTTTATACGTTGTTCGATGGTACAATAATGAAAATGGCACAGAGATCGGAATTATAGCGCCCCCTTCAGGCGGAATTTTTTCAAGTTCAGGGAGAACTTGTTTGCCATAGCCTGAAACATGCAAAAAAAAATTGGTTCAATTATATGGATAACTTCATACACTTTTCGATGGTACAATAATGAAAATGGTACAGACATTGCAATTATAGTGCCCCCTACCGGCAGAATTTTTCCAAATTCAGGGAGGACCTTCGTGACATAACCAAAAACAAACACATAAAATTTGGTTCAATTCTATGCATAACTTCATACACATTTCGACGGTACAATATTCAAAATGACGCAAAAATGGCACAAAAATCGCTATTACAGCGCCCTCTACGGGCGATTTTTTTACAAATTAAGGGAGGACCTCCTTTCCATAGCCAAGAACTTAAAAAAAATTTTGGTTCAATTCCATGCATAACTTCATACACTTTTGGACGGTAAAACATTCAAAATCGCACAAAAATCGCTATTACAGCGCCCCCTACCGGTGAATTTTTTCCAAATTCAGGGAGAACCAGCTTGCCATAGCCAAAAACTTAAAATAAAAATTTGGTTCAATTCTATGCATAACTTCATGCACTTTTGGATGGTACAATATTCAAAATCGCACAAAAATCGCATTTACAGCGCCCCCTACCGGCGAATTTTTTCCAAATTCAGGGAGGACCTGCTTGCCATATCCAAAAACTTAAAATAAAAATTTGGCTCAATTCCATGCATAACTCCATACACTTTTGGATGGTACAATATTCAAAATCGCACAAAACTTGCGATATCAGCGCCCCCTACCGGCGAATTTTTTCCATATTCCAGGAGGACCTGCTTGCCATAGCCAAAAACTTAAAATAAAATTTTGGTTTAATTCTATGCATAACTTCATACACTTTTTGATGGTACAATGGCGACAGACAGACGGACAGACGGACAGACGGACACACAGACAGACAGACATTTTCTATAAACTTGTTTTTCGGAATCTCTGACCCCTAAAACATGTAAATCCGTCGAAAACCGGAAGTCGAAAAAAATTTCGATTACAATATTTTCTTCTATTGAAGATAGAAGAAAGTAAAAATCACGCGTGGAGCACAGATTATGAATCAATTTCCAGCACATTGAGAATAGCTTCGATAGACATCACCTTTAAATAACGCGAAAAGTATAAATCTGTAAACAATTTGAAAAAAAAAAAGAATCACGCTTGGAGAATAGATTGTGAAACAATTTCCAGCACATTGAAAATAGTCTCGATAGACACCACCTTTAAATAACTCGAAATAGTATAAATCCGTAAACAAATTTAAAAAAATCACGCGTGGACCACAGATTATGAAACAATTTCCAGCACATTGAGAATAGCCTCGATAGACATCGCCTTTAAATAACGCGAAATAGTATAAATCTGTAAATAAATGCAAAAAAATCACGCGTGGAGCACAGATTATGAAACAATTTCCAGCACATTGAGAATAGCCTCGATAGACATCACCTTTAAATAACGCGAAATAGTATAAATATGTAAACAAATTGAAAAAAAAATCAAGATTGGAGCATAGATTGTGAAACAATTTCCAGCACATTGAAAATAGTCTCGATAGACATCGCCTTTAAATAACGCGAAATACTATAAATGCGTAAACAAATTCAAAAAAATCACGCTTGGAGCACAGATTATGAAACAATTTCCAGCACATTGAGAATAGCCTCGATAGACATCGCCTTTAAATAATGCGAAATCTTATAAATTTGTAAATAAATTTAAAAAAATCACGCGTGGAGCACAGATTATGAAACAATTTCCAGCACATTGAGAATAGCCTCGATAGACATCGCCTTTAAATAACGCGAAATAGTATAAATCTGTAAATAAATGCAAAAAAATCACGCGTGGAGCACAGATTATGAAACAATTTCCAGCACATTGAGAATAGCCCCGATAGACATCACCTTTAAATAACGCGAAATAGAATAAATATGTAAACAAATTGAAAAAAAAATCAAGATTGGAGCATAGATTGTGAAACAATTTCCAGCACATTGAAAATAGTCTCGATAGACATCGCCTTTAAATAACGCGAAATAGTATAAATCCGTAATCAAATTAAAAAAAAAACACGCGTGGAGCACAGATTATGAAACAATTTCCAGCACATTGAGAATAGCTTCGATAGACATCACCTTTAAATAACGCGAAAAAGTATAAATCTGTAAACAAATTGAGAAAAAAAATCACGCTTGGAGCATAAATTGTGAAACAATTTCCAACACATTGAAAATAGTCTCGATAGACATCGCCTTTAAATAAAGCGAAATATTATAAATCCCTAAACAAATTTAAAAGAAATCACGCGTGGAGCACAGATTATGAAACCATTTCCAGCACATTGAGAATAGCCTCTATAGACATCGCCTTTAAATAACGCGAAATAGTATTATATATCCGTAAACAAATTTAAAAATATCACGCGTGGAGCAGAGATTATGAAACAATTTCCAGCACATTGAGAATAGCCTCGATAGATATCACCTTTAAATAACGCGAAATAGTATAAATGCGTAAACAATTTTTTAAAAAATCAAGCGTGGAGCACAGATTATGAAAAAATTTACAGCACATTGAGAATAGCCTCGATAGACATCGCCTTTAAAAAACGCGAAATCTTATAAATTTGTAAATAAATTTAAAGAAATCACGCGTGGAGCACAGATTATGAAACAATTTCCAGCACATTGAGAATAGACTCGATAGAAATCACCTTTAAATAACGCGAAATATTGTAAATGTGTAAGCAATTTTTTAAAAAATCAAGCGTGGAGCACAGATTATGAAAAAATTTACTGCACATTGAGAATAGCCTCGATAGATATCACCTTTAAATAACGCGAAATAGTATAAATGCGTAAACAAATTAAAAAAAATCACGCTTGGAGCACAGATTATGAAACAATTTCCAGCACATTGAGAATAGCCACGATAGACATCACCTTTAAATAACGCGAGATAGTATAAATGCGTAAACAATTTTTAAAAAAATCAATCGTGGAGCACAGATTATGAAAAAATTTACTGCACATTGAGAATAGCCTCGATAGACATCGCCTTTAAATAACGCGAAATAGTATAAATCCGTAAACAAATTCAAAAAAATCACTCGTGGAGAACAGATTATGAAACAATTTCCAGCACATTGATAATAACCTCGATAGACATCACCTTTAAATAACGCGAAATAGTATAAATATGTAAACAAATTGAAAAAAAAAATCAAGATTGGAGCATAGATTGTGAAACAATTTCCAGCACATTGAAAATAGTCTCGATAGAAATCGCCTTTAAATAACGAGGAATATTATAAATCCGAAAACAAATTTTAAAAAATCACGCGTGGAGCACAGATTATGAAACAATTTCCAGCAGATTGAGAATAGCCTCGATAGACATCGCCTTTAAATAACGCGAAATATTATAAATCCGTAAACAAATTTTAAAAAATCACCCGTGGAGCACAGATTATGAAACAATTTCCAGAACATTGAGAATAGCCTCCATAGACATCACCTTTAAATAACCCGAAATAGCATAAATCTTTAAGCAAATTTTAAAAAATCACGCGTGGAGCACAGATTATGAATCAATTTCCAGCACATTGAGAATAGCTTCGATAGACATCACCTTTAAATAACGCGAAAAGTATAAATCTGTAAACAATTTGAAAAAAAAAAAAAAAGAATCACGCTTGGAGAATAGATTGTGAAACAATTTCCAGCACATTGAAAATAGTCTCGATAGACACCACCTTTAAATAACTCGAAATAGTATAAATCCGTAAGCAAATTGAAAAAAAAATCAAGATTGGAGCATAGATTGTGAAACATTTTCCAGCACATTGAAAATAGTCTCGATAGACATCGCCTTTAAATAACGCGAAATAGTATAAATGCGTAAACAAATTCAAAACTAGTATGTTGTGGCCATCACAAAACTTTCTTCTATCTCATACTTGTCAATACTTCAAAATTCATTATCACAGTGCATCTATGCTCATCATGAGGATTCTAAAAAGATGAAATTCCGTGCATTAGTTCTTGAGATATTACTGTCCATGAAATCGTGTAAATCCATCAAAATGCAACATAGCAGCGCCACCTATTGGGTGATTTTAACCAGACCCTAATTATCATCCACATGTGTCAATGTCTAATTGAATATGAAGTTCGGGGAAAATCCGTGCATTAGTTCCTAAGATAGAGCTATTGCGCAAATCATGACAAATGCAGCACAACAGCGCCACCTGTTGAGCGATTTACACAACCACATAATCAGTATCAACATTTATCAAGGTGTAATTGAATCTGAAGTTTGATGAAAATTCGTGCATTAGTTCTTGAGATAGAGCTATTGAGTAAATAGTGCAAAATGCAGCATAGCAGCGCCACCTATTGGGCGATATTCACCAACACGTAGTCAGCATCATTTCATATCAAAGAGTAACTGAATCTGAAGTTTGATGAAAATATGTCCATTAGTTCTTGAGATACAGCGATTGAAGAAATCGTGAAAAATGCTGTATAGCAGCGCCACCTGTTGAGCGATTTACACCAAAATGTACAAAATGTCAATTCATATCAAGGATTAACTGATTCTGAAGTTTAGTGAAAATTGTTGCATTAGTTCTTCAGATACCGCTATAATGGAAATTCTGAAAAGTGCAGCATAGCAGCGCCACCTGTTGAGCGATTTGCACCAAAACACAAACAGTACTAATTCATATCAAAGTATACATGAATCTGAAGTTTGTTGAAAATCCAAGCATTAGTTGTTGAGATAGAGCTATTGCGGAAATTGTAAAAAATGCAGTATAGCAGCGCCACCTGTTGAGCGATTTACACCAAACTGTACAAAACTTCAATTCATGTCAAGGATTAACTGAATCTGAAGTTTGATGAAAATCCGTGCATTAATTCTTGAGATAGAGCCACTGCGGGAATTTTAAAAAATGCAGCATAGCAGCACCACCTGTTGAGCGATTTGCACCAACACGTAATCAGCATCAAGTCATATCAAGGACTAACAGAATCTGAAGTTTTATGAAAATCCGTGCATTAGTTCTTGAGATAGAGCCATTTCGGAAATCATACAAAATGCAGCATAGCAGCGCCATCTGTTGAGCGATTTGCACCAAAAACTAATCAGCATCAACTTGTATTAGGGACTAACTGAATATCAATTTTTATTAAATTCCGTGCATTAGTTCTTGAGATAGAGCGCCCACAATATTTGTGTCACATACACACAGACGGACAGACTCACAGAGTCACAGACAGACATTTTGTAAAAACATGTTTTTCGGGTTCTCTGACCTCTAAAACGTGTAAATCCGTCGAAAACCGGAATTCGAAAATTTTCATGAATCCAATACTTTCTTCTTGTAAAGATAGAAGAAAGTAAAAATCACGCTTGGAGCACAGATTATGAAACAATTTCCAGCACATTGAGAATAGCCTCGATAGACATCGCCTTTAAATAACGCGAAATCTTATAAATTTGTAAATGAATTTAAAAAAATCACGCGTGGAGCACAGATTATGAAACAATTTCCAGCACATTGAGAATAGCCTCGATAGACATCGCCTTTAAATAACGCGAAATAGTATAAATCTGTAAATAAATGCAAAAAAATCACGCGTGGAGCACAGATTATGAAACAATTTCCAGCACATTGAGAATAGCCCCGATAGACATCACCTTTAAATAACGCGAAATAGAATAAATATGTAAACAAATTGAAAAAAAAAATCAAGATTGGAGCATAGATTGTGAAACAATTTCCAGCACATTGAAAATAGTCTCGATAGACATCGCGTTTAAATAACGCGAAATAGTATAAATCCGTAATCAAATTAAAAAAAAAAACACGCGTGGAGCACAGATTATGAAACAATTTCCAGCACATTGAGAATAGCTTCGATAGACATCACCTTTAAATAACGCGAAAAAGTATAAATCTGTAAACAAATTGAGAAAAAAAATCACGCTTGGAGCATAAATTGTGAAACAATTTCCAACACATTGAAAATAGTCTCGATAGACATCGCCTTTAAATAAAGCGAAATATTATAAATCCCTAAACAAATTTAAAAGAAATCACGCGTGGAGCACAGATTATGAAACCATTTCCAGCACATTGAGAATAGCCCCGATAGACATCACCTTTAAATAACGCGAAATAGAATAAATATGTAAACAAATTGAAAAAAAAAATCAAGATTGGAGCATAGATTGTGAAACAATTTCCAGCACATTGAAAATAGTCTCGATAGACATCGCCTTTAAATAACGCGAAATAGTATAAATCCGTAATCAAATTAAAAAAAAAAACACGCGTGGAGCACAGATTATGAAACAATTTCCAGCACATTGAGAATAGCTTCGATAGACATCACCTTTAAATAACGCGAAAAAGTATAAATCTGTAAACAAATTGAGAAAAAAAATCACGCTTGGAGCATAAATTGTGAAACAATTTCCAACACATTGAAAATAGTCTCGATAGACATCGCCTTTAAATAAAGCGAAATATTATAAATCCCTAAACAAATTTAAAAGAAATCACGCGTGGAGCACAGATTATGAAACCATTTCCAGTGCATTGAGAATAGCCTCTATAGACATCGCCTTTAAATAACGCGAAATAGTATTATATATCCGTAAACAAATTTAAAAATATCACGCGTGGAGCAGAGATTATGAAACAATTTCCAGCACATTGAGAATAGCCTCGATAGATATCACCTTTAAATAACGCGAAATAGTATAAATGCGTAAACAATTTTTAAAAAAATCAAGCGTGGAGCACAGATTATGAAAAAATTTACAGCACATTGAGAATAGCCTCGATAGACATCGCCTTTAAATAACGCGAAATCTTATAAATTTGTAAAGAAATTTAAAGAAATCACGCGTGGAGCACAGATTATGAAACAATTTCCAGCACATTGAGAATAGACTCGATAGACATCACCTTTAAATAACGCGAAATATTGTAAATGTGTAAACAATTTTTTAAAAAATCAAGCGTGGAGCACAGATTATGAAAAAATTTACTGCACATTGAGAATAGCCTCGATAGACATCACCTTTAAATAACGCGAAATAGTATAAATGCGTAAACAAATTCAAAAAAATCACGCTTGGAGCACAGATTATGAAACAATTTCCAGCACATTGAGAATAGCCTCGATAGACATCGCCTTTAAATAACGCGAAATAGTATAAATCTGTAAATAAATGCAAAAAAATCACGCGTGGAGCACAGATTATGAATCAATTTCCAGCACATTGAGAATAGCCTCGATAGACATCACCTTTAAATAACGCGAAATAGTATAAATGCGTAAACAATTTTTTAAAAAATCAATCGTGGAGCACAGATTATGAAAAAATTTACTGCACATTGAGAATAGCCTCGATAGACATCGCCTTTAAATAACGCGAAATAGTATAAATCCGTAAACAAATTCAAAAAAAATCACTCGTGGAGAACAGATTATGAAACAATTTCCAGCACATTGATAATAGCCTCGATAGACATCACCTTTAAATAACGCGAAATAGTATAAATATGTAAACAAATTGAAAAAAAAAATCAAGATTGGAGCATAGATTGTGAAACAATTTCCAGCACATTGAAAATAGTCTCGATAGAAATCGCCTCTAAATAACGAGGAATATTATAAATCCGAAAACAAATTTTAAAAAATCACGCGTGGAGCACAGATTATGAAACAATTTCCAGCAGATTGAGAATAGCCTCGATAGACATCGCCTTTAAATAACGCGAAATATTATAAATCCGTAAACAAATTTTAAAAAATCACGCGTGGAGCACAGATTATGAAACAATTTCCAGAACATTGAGAATAGCCTCCATAGACATCACCTTTAAATAACCCGAAATAGTATAAATCCTTAAGCAAATTTTAAAAAATCACGCGTGGAGCACAGATTATGAATCAATTTCCAGCACATTGAGAATAGCTTCGATAGACATCACCTTTAAATAACGCGAAAAGTATAAATCTGTAAACAATTTGAAAAAAAAAAAAAAGAATCACGCTTGGAGAATAGATTGTGAAACAATTTCCAGCACATTGAAAATAGTCTCGATATACACCACCTTTAAATAACTCGAAATAGTATAAATCCGTAAGCAAATTGAAAAAAAAATCAAGATTGGAGCATAGATTGTGAAACATTTTCCAGCACATTGAAAATAGTCTCGATAGACATCGCCTTTAAATAACGCGAAATAGTATAAATGCGTAAACAAATTCAAAACTAGTATGTTGTGGCCATCACAAAACTTTCTTCTATCTCATACTTGTCAATACTTCAAAATTCATTATCACAGTGCATCTATGCTCATCATGAGGATTCTAAAAAGATGAAATTCCGTGCATTAGTTCTTGAGATATTACTGTCCATGAAATCGTGTAAATCCATCAAAATGCAACATAGCAGCGCCACCTATTGGGTGATTTTAACCAGACCCTAATTATCATCCACATGTGTCAATGTCTAATTGAATATGAAGTTCGGGGAAAATCCGTGCATTAGTTCCTAAGATAGAGCTATTGCGCAAATCATGACAAATGCAGCACAACAGCGCCACCTGTTGAGCGATTTACACAACCACATAATCAGTATCAACATTTATCAAGGTGTAATTGAATCTGAAGT
Source organism: Maratus speciosus (assembly GCA_963932465.1). Taxonomy (NCBI): domain Eukaryota; kingdom Metazoa; phylum Arthropoda; class Arachnida; order Araneae; family Salticidae; genus Maratus; species Maratus speciosus. The sequence goes on from CAWVRF010001553.1 coordinate 439,422, forward strand.
TTGATGAAAATTCGTGCATTAGTTCTTGAGATAGAGCTATTGAGTAAATAGTGCAAAATGCAGCATAGCAGCGCCACCTATTGGGCGATATTCACCAACACGTAGTCAGCATCATTTCATATCAAAGAGTAACTGAATCTGAAGTTTGATGAAAATATGTCCATTAGTTCTTGAGATACAGCGAGTGAAGAAATCGTGAAAAATGCTGTATAGCAGCGCCACCTGTTGAGCGATTTACACCAAAATGTACAAAATGTCAATTCATATCAAGGATTAACTGATTCTGAAGTTTAGTGAAAATTGTTGCATTAGTTCTTCAGATACCGCTATAATGGAAATTCTGAAAAGTGCAGCATAGCAGCGCCACCTGTTGAGCGATTTGCACCAAAACACAAACAGTACTAATTCATATCAAAGTATACATGAATCTGAAGTTTGTTGAAAATCCAAGCATTAGTTGTTGAGATAGAGCTATTGCGGAAATTGTAAAAAATGCAGTATAGCAGCGCCACCTGCTGAGCGATTTACGCCAAACTGTACAAAACTTCAATTCATGTCAAGGATTAACTGAATCTGAAGTTTGATGAAAATCCGTGCATTAATTCTTGAGATAGAGCCACTGCGGGAATTTTAAAAAATGCAGCATAGCAGCACCACCTGTTGAGCGATTTGCACCAACACGTAATCAGCATCAAGTCATATCAAGGACTAACAGAATCTGAAGTTTTATGAAAATCCGTGCATTAGTTCTTGAGATAGAGCCATTTCGGAAATCATACAAAATGCAGCATAGCAGCGCCATCTGTTGAGCGATTTGCACCAAACACTAATCAGCATCAACTTGTATTAGGGACTAACTGAATATCAATTTTTATTAAATTCCGTGCATTAGTTCTTGAGATAGAGCGCCCACAATATTTGTGTCACATACACACAGACAGACAGACAGACAGACTCACAGAGTCACAGACAGACATTTTGTAAAAACATGTTTTTCGGGTTCTCTGACCTCTAAAACGTGTAAATCCGTCGAAAACCGGAATTCGAAAATTTTCATGAATCCAATACTTTCTTCTTGTAAAGATAGAAGAAAGTAAAAATCACGCTTGGAGCACAGATTATGAAACAATTTCCAGCACATTGAGAATAGCCTCGATAGACATCGCCTTTAAATAACGCGAAATCTTATAAATTTGTAAATAAATTTAAAAAAATCACGCGTGGAGCACAGATTATGAAACAATTTCCAGCACATTGAGAGTAGCCTCGATAGACATCGCCTTTAAATAACGCGAAATAGTATAAATCTGTAAAAAAATGCAAAAAAATCACGCGTGGAGCACAGATTATGAAACAATTTCCAGCACATTGAGAATAGCCCCGATAGACATCACCTATAAATAACGCGAAATAGTATAAATATGTAAACAAATTGAAAAAAAAAATCAAGATTGGAGCATAGATTGTGAAACAATTTCCAGCACATTGAAAATAGTCTCGATAGACATCTCCTTTAAATAACGCGAAATAGTATAAATCAGTAAACAAATTAAAAAAAAAACACGCGTGGAGCACAGATTATGAAACAATTTCCAGCACTTTGAGAATAGCCTCGATAGACATCGCCTTTAAATACAGCGAAATATTATAAATCCGTAAACAAATTTAAAAATATCACGCGTGGAGCACAGATTATGAAACAATTTCCAGCACATTGAGAATAGCCTCGATAGATATCACCTTTAAATAACGCGAAATAGTGTAAATGCGTAAACAATTTTTTAAAAAACCAAGCGTGGAGCACAGATTATGAAAAAATTTACTGCACATTGAGAATAGCCTCGATAGACATCGCCTTTAAATAACGCGAAATCTTATACATTTGTAAATAAATTTAAAAAAATCACGCGTGGAGCACAGATTATGAAACAATTTCCAGCACATTGAGAATAGTCTCGATAGACATCCCCTTTAAATACGCAAAATAGTATAAATCCGTAAACAAATTAAAAAAAATCACGCGTGGAGAACAGATTATGAAACAATTTCTAGCACATTGAGAATAGCCTCGATAGACATCACCTTTAAATAACGCGAAATAGTATAAATATGTAAACAAATTGAAAAAAAAATCAAGATTGGAGCATAGATTGTGAAACAATTTCCAGCACATTGAAAATAGTCTCGATAGACATCGCCTTTAAATAACGCGGAATATTATAAATCCGAAAACAAATTCAAAAAAATCACGCGTGGAGCATAGATTATGAAACAATTTCCAGCACATTGAGAATAGCCTCGATAGATATCGCCTTTAAATAACGCGAAATATTATAAATCCGTAAACAAATTAAAAAAAATCACGCGTGGAGCACAGATTATGAAACAATTTCCAGAACATTGAGAATAGCCTCCATAGACATCACCTTTAAAATAACCCGAAATAGTATAAATCCATAAACAAATTTTAAACTAGTTGGATGTGCCAATCCCAAAACTTTCTTCTATCTTATACATCCTAATATTTCAAAACCTACTAGTTACACATGTTAATACTTCAATATTATTAGTTCAATACTATACCAACTTTGATTTTCATCTTAAATTTCTGCTCAAGTCAATTAAACGAACTAAAAACGAGTTAATCTATATCATGATATTTGTTAAAATTATTAATTTTTCCTTATTTTGTTGTTATCAGCTGTTTGCGAATAGCCGGCTTAGCAGGTAGCGAGTTCCCGCCGCTGCACAATAGAACTACGAAAAATCAAGAAAAGTATACAAAAATCGCTAGCACAGAGCCCCTTTACCGCGCATTATTTCCAAATTCAAGGAGGACCTGTTGGCCAAAGCCAAAAACAAACACAAAAATTTTGGTTCAATTGTATGCATAATTTTATACGTTGTTCGATGGTACAATAATGAAAATGGCACAGAGATCGGAATTATAGCGCCCTCTTCAGGCGGAATTTTTTCAAGTTCAGGGAGAACTTGTTTGCCATAGCCAGAAACATGCACAAAAAAATTGGTTCAATTATATGGATAACTTCATACACTTTTCGATGGTACAATAATGAAAATGGTACAGACATTGCAATTATCGACGCTTTGCACTTTTCGACGGTACAATATTCAAAATGACGCAAAAATGGCACAAAAATCGCTATTACAGCGCCCTCTACGGGCGATTTTTTTACAAATTAAGGGAGGACCTCCTTTCCATAGCCAAGAACTTAAAAAAAATTTTGGTTCAATTCCATGCATAACTTCATACACTTTTGGACGGTAAAACATTCAAAATCGCACAAAAATCGCTATTACAGCGCCCCCTACCGGTGAATTTTTTCCAAATTCAGGGAGAACCAGCTTGCCATAGCAAAAAACTTAAAATAAAAATTTGGTTCAATTCTATGCATAACTTCATGCACTTTTGGATGGTACAATATTCAAAATCGCACAAAAATCGCATTTACAGCGCCCCCTACCGGCGAATTTTTTCCAAATTCAGGGAGGACCTGCTTGCCATATCCAAAAACTTAAAATAAAAATTTGGCTCAATTCCATGCATAACTCCATACACTTTTGGATGGTACAATATTCAAAATCGCACAAAACTTGCGATATCAGCGCCCCCTACCGGCGAATTTTTTCCATATTCCAGGAGGACCTGCTTGCCATAGCCAAAAACTTAAAATAAAATTTTGGTTTAATTCTATGCATAACTTCATACACTTTTTGATGGTACAATGGCGACAGACAGACGGACAGACGGACAGACGGACACACAGACAGACAGACATTTTCTATAAACTTGTTTTTCGGAATCTCTGACCCCTAAAACATGTAAATCCGTCGAAAACCGGAAGTCGAAAAAAATTTCGATTACAATATTTTCTTCTATTGAAGATAGAAGAAAGTAAAAATCACGCGTGGAGCACAGATTATGAATCAATTTCCAGCACATTGAGAATAGCTTCGATAGACATCACCTTTAAATAACGCGAAAAGTATAAATCTGTAAACAATTTGAAAAAAAAAAAGAATCACGCTTGGAGAATAGATTGTGAAACAATTTCCAGCACATTGAAAATAGTCTCGATAGACACCACCTTTAAATAACTCGAAATAGTATAAATCCGTAAACAAATTAAAAAAAATCACGCGTGGACCACAGATTATGAAACAATTTCCAGCACATTGAGAATAGCCTCGATAGACATCGCCTTTAAATAACGCGAAATAGTATAAATCTGTAAATAAATGCAAAAAAATCACGCGTGGAGCACAGATTATGAAACAATTTCCAGCACATTGAGAATAGCCTCGATAGACATCACCTTTAAATAACGCGAAATAGTATAAATATGTAAACAAATTGAAAAAAAAATCAAGATTGGAGCATAGATTGTGCAACAATTTCCAGCACATTGAAAATAGTCTCGATAGACATCGCCTTTAAATAACGCGAAATAGTATAAATGCGTAAACAAATTCAAAAAAATCACGCTTGGAGCACAGATTATGAAACAATTTCCAGCACATTGAGAATAGCCTCGATAGACATCGCCTTTAAATAATGCGAAATCTTATAAATTTGTAAATAAATTTAAAAAAATCACGCGTGGAGCACAGATTATGAAACAATTTCCAGCACATTGAGAATAGCCTCGATAGACATCGCCTTTAAATAACGCGAAATAGTATAAATCTGTAAATAAATGCAAAAAAATCACGCGTGGAGCACAGATTATGAAACAATTTCCAGCACATTGAGAATAGCCCCGATAGACATCACCTTTAAATAACGCGAAATAGAATAAATATGTAAACGAATTGAAAAAAAAAATCAAGATTGGAGCATAGATTGTGAAACAATTTCCAGCACATTGAAAATAGTCTCGATAGACATCGCCTTTAAATAACGCGAAATAGTATAAATCCGTAATCAAATTAAAAAAAAAACACGCGTGGAACACAGATTATGAAACAATTTCCAGCACATTGAGAATAGCTTCGATAGACATCACCTTTAAATAACGCGAAAAAGTATAAATCTGTAAACAAATTGAGAAAAAAAATCACGCTTGGAGCATAAATTGTGAAACAATTTCCAACACATTGAAAATAGTCTCGATAGACATCGCCTTTAAATAAAGCGAAATATTATAAATCCCTAAACAAATTTAAAAGAAATCACGCGTGGAGCACAGATTATGAAACCATTTCCAGCACATTGAGAATAGCCTCTATAGACATCGCCTTTAAATAACGCGAAATAGTATTATATATCCGTAAACAAATTTAAAAATATCACGCGTGGAGCAGAGATTATGAAACAATTTCCAGCACATTGAGAATAGCCTCGATAGATATCACCTTTAAATAACGCGAAATAGTATAAATGCGTAAACAATTTTTAAAAAAATCAAGCGTGGAGCACAGATTATGAAAAAATTTACAGCACATTGAGAATAGCCTCGATAGACATCGCCTTTAAATAACGCGAAATCTTATAAATTTGTAAATAAATTTAAAGAAATCACGCGTGGAGCACAGATTATGAAACAATTTCCAGCACATTGAGAATAGACTCGATAGACATCACCTTTAAATAACCCGAAATAGTATAAATCTGTAAATAAAATTGAAAAAAAAATCACGCTTGGGGCACAGATTGTGAAACAATTTCCAGCACATTGAGAATAGCCTCGATAGACATCACCTTTAAATAACGCGAAATAGTATAAATATGTAAACAAAATGAAAAAAAAATCAAGATTGGAGCATAGATTGTGAAACAATTTCCAGCACATTGAAAATAGTCTCGATAGACATCGCCTTTAAATAACGCGAAATAGTATAAATGCGTAAACAAATTAAAAAAAAATCACGCTTGGAGCACAGATTATGAAACAATTTCCAGCACATTGAGAATAGCCTCGATAGACATCGCCTTTAAATAATGCGAAATCTTATAAATTTGTAAATAAATTTAAAAAAATCACGCGTGGAGCACAGATTATGAAACAATTTCCAGCACATTGAGAATAGCCTCGATAGACATCGCCTTTAAATAACGCGAAATAGTATAAATCTGTAAATAAATGCAAAAAAATCACGCGTGGAGCACAGATTATGAAACAATTTCCAGCACATTGAGAATAGCCCCGATAAACATCACCTTTAAATAACGCGAAATAGAATAAATATGTAAACAAATTGAAAAAAAAATCAAGATTGGAGCATAGATTGTGAAACAATTTCCAGCACATTGAAAATAGTCTCGATAGACATCGCCTTTAAATAACGCGAAATAGTATAAATCCGCAATCAAATTAAAAAAAAAACACGCGTGGAGCACAGATTATGAAACAACTTCCAGCACATTGAGAATAACTTCGATAGACATCACCTTTAAATAACGCGAAAAAGTATAAATCTGTAAACAAATTGAGAAAAAAAATCACGCTTGGAGCATAAATTGTGAAACAATTTCCAACACATTGAAAATAGTCTCGATAGACATCGCCTTTAAATAAAGCGAAATATTATAAATCCCTAAACAAATTTAAAAGAAATCACGCGTGGAGCACAGATTATGAAACCATTTCCAGCACATTGAGAATAGCCTCGATAGATATCACCTTTAAATAACGCGAAATAGTATAAATGCGTAAACAATTTTTAAAAAAATCAAGCGTGGAGCACAGATTATGAAAAAATTTACAGCACATTGAGAATAGCCTCGATAGACATCGCCTTTAAATAACGCGAAATCTTATAAATTTGTAAATAAATTTAAAGAAATCACGCGTGGGGCACAGATTATGAAACAATTTCCAGCACATTGAGAATAGTCTCGATAGACATCGCCTTTAAATACGCAAAATAGTATAAATCCGTAAACAAATTTAAAAAAATCACGCGTGGAGCACAGATTATGAAACAATTTCCAGCACATTGAGAATAGACTCGATAGACATCACCTTTAAATAACGCGAAATAGTATAAATATGTAAACAAATTGAAAAAAAAAATCAAGATTGGAGCATAGATTGTGAAACAATATCCAGCACATTGAAAATAGTCTCGATAGACATCGCCTTTAAATAACGCGGAATATTATAAATCTGTAAATAAAATTGAAAAAAAAATCACGCTTGGAGCAGAGATTGTGAAACAATTTCCAGCACATTGAGAATAGCTTCGATAGACATCAGCTTTAAATAACGCGAAATAGTATAAATATGTAAACAAATTGAAAAAAAATCACGCGTGGAGCACAGATTATGAAACAATTTCCAGCACATTGAGAATAGCCTCCATAGACATCACCTTTAAATAACCCGAAATAGTATAAATCTGTAAATAAAATTGAAAAAAAAATCGCGCTTGGAGCAGAGATTGTGAAACAATTTCCAGCACATTGAGAATAGCTTCGATAGACATCGCCTTTAATTAACGCGAAATATTATAAATCCGTAAACAAATTAAAAAAAATCACGCGTGGAGCACAGATTATGAAACAATTTCCAGAACATTGAGAATAGCCTCCATAGACATCACCTTTAAATAACCCGAAATAGTATAAATCCATAAGCAAATTTAAAAAAAAATCACGCGTGGAGCACAGATTATGAATCAATTTCCAGCACATTGAGAATAGCTTCGATAGACATCACCTTTAAATAACGCGAAAAGTATAAATCTGTAAACAATTTGAAAAAAAAAAAAAGAATCACGCTTGGAGAATAGATTGTGAAAAAATTTCCCGCACATTGAAAATAGTCTCGATAGACACCACCTTTAAATAACTCGAAATAGTATAAATCCGTAAACAAATTGAAAAAAAAAATCAAGATTGGAGCATAGATTGTGAAACATTTTCCAGCACATTGAATATAGTCTCGATAGACATCGCCTTTAAATAACGCGGAATATTATAAATCTGTAAATAAAATTGAAAAAAAAAATCACGCTTGGAGCAGAGATTGTGAAACAATTTCCAGCACATTGAGAATAGCTTCGATAGACATCAGCTTTAAATAACGCGAAATAGTATAAATATGTAAACAAATTGAAAAAAAATCACGCGTGGAGCACAGATTATGAAACAATTTCCAGCACATTGAGAATAGCCTCCATAGACATCACCTTTAAATAACCCGAAATAGTATAAATCTGTAAATAAAATTGAAAAAAAATCACGCTTGGAGCAGAGATTGTGAAACAATTTCCAGCACATTGAGAATAGCTTCGATAGACATCCTCTTAATTAACGCGAAATATTATAAATCCGTAAACAAATGAAAAAAAATGACGCGTGGAGCACAGATTATGAAACAATTTCCAGAACATTGAGAATAGCCTCCATAGACATCACCTTTAAATAACCCGAAATAGTATAAATCCATAAGCAAATTTTAAAAAAAATCACGCGTGGAGCACAGATTATGAATCAATTTCCAGCACATTGAGAATAGCTTCGATAGACATCACCTTTAAATAACGCGAAAAGTATAAATCTGTAAACAATTTGAAAAAAAAAAAAAAAAGAATCACGCTTGGAGAATAGATTGTGAAAACATTTCCCGCACATTGAAAATAGTCTCGATAGACACCACCTTTAAATAACTCGAAATAGTATAAATCCGTAAACAAATTGAAAAAAAAAAATCAAGATTGGAGCATAGATTGTGAAACATTTTCCAGCACATTGAATATAGTCTCGATAGACATCGCCTTTAAATAACGCGGAATATTATAAATCTGTAAATAAAATTGAAAAAAAAAATCACGCTTGGAGCAGAGATTGTGAAACAATTTCCAGCACATTGAGAATAGCTTCGATAGACATCAGCTTTAAATAACTCGAAATAGTATAAATCCGTAAACAAATTGAAAAAAAAAAATCAAGATTGGAGCATAGATTGTGAAACATTTTCCAGCACATTGAATATAGTCTCGATAGACATCGCCTTTAAATAACGCGGAATATTATAAATCTGTAAATAAAATTGAAAAAAAAAATCACGCTTGGAGCACAGATTATGAATCAATTTCCAGCACATTGAGAATAGCCTCCATAGACATCACCTTTAAATAACCCGAAATAGTATAAATCTGTAAATAAAATTGAAAAAAAATCACGCGTGGAGCACAGATTATGAATCAATTTCCAGCACATTGAGAATAGCTTCGATAGACATCACCTTTAAATAACGCGAAAAGTATAAATCTGTAAACAATTTGAAAAAAAAAAAAAAAAAAGAATCACGCTTGGAGAATAGATTGTGAAACAATTTCCCGCACATTGAAAATAGTCTCGATAGACACCACCTTTAAATAACTCGAAATAGTATAAATCCGTAAGCAAATTGAAAAAAAAAATCAAGATTGGAGCATAGATTGTGAAACATTTTCCAGCACATTGAATATAGTCTCGATAGACATCGCCTTTAAATAACGCGAAATAGTATAAATGCGTAAACAAATTCAAAAAAATCACGCTTGGAGCACAGATTATGAAACAATTTCCAGCACATTGAGAATAGCCTCGATAGACATCACATTTAAATAACGCGAAATAGTATAAATATGTAAACAAATTGAAAAAAAAAAATCAAGATTGGAGCATAGATTGTGAAACAATTTCCAGCACATTGAAAATAGTCTCGATAGACATCTCCTTTAAATAACGCGAAATAGTATAAATCAGTAAACAAATTAAAAAAAAAACACGCGTGGAGCACAGATTATGAAACAATTTCCAGCACTTTGAGAATCGCCTCGATAGACATCGCCTTTAAATACAGCGAAATATTATAAATCCGTAAACAAATTTAAAAATATCACGCGTGGAGCACAGATTATGAAACAATTTCCAGCACATTGAGAATAGCCTCGATAGATATCACCTTTAAATAACGCGAAATAGTGTAAATGCGTAAACAATTTTTAAAAAAACCAAGCGTGGAGCACAGATTATGAAAAAATTTCCAGCACATTGAGAATAGCCTCGATAGACATCACCTTTAAATAACGCGAAATAGTATAAATCCGTAAACAAATTAAAAAAAAAACACGCGTGGAGCACAGATTATGAAACAATTTCCAGCACATTGAGAATAGCTTCGATAGACATCACCTTTAAATAACGCGAAAAATTATAAATCTGTAAACAAATTGAAAAATATCACGCGTGGAGCACAGATTATGAAACAATTTCCAGCACATTGAGAATAGCCTCGATAGATATCACCTTTAAATAACGCGAAATAGTGTAAATGCGTAAACAATTTTTAAAAAAACCAAGCGTGGAGCACAGATTATGAAAAAATTTACTGCACATTGAGAATAGCCTCGATAGACATCGCCTTTAAATAACGCGAAATCTTATAAATTTGTAAATAAATTTAAAAAAATCACGCGTGGAGCACAGATTATGAAACAATTTCCAGCACATTGAGAATAGTCTCGATAGACATCCCCTTTAAATACGCAAAATAGTATAAATCCGTAAACAAATTCAAAAAAATCACGCGTGGAGAACAGATTATGAAACAATTTCCAGCACATTGAGAATAGCCTCGATAGACATCACCTTTAAATAACGCGAAATAGTATAAATATGTAAACAAATTGAAAAAAAAAATCAAGATTGGAGCATAGATTGTGAAACAATTTCCAGCACATTGAAAATAGTCTCGATAGACATCGCCTTTAAATAACGCGGAATATTATAAATCCCAAAACAAATTAAAAAAAATCACGCGTGGAGCACAGATTATGAAACAATTTCCAGAACATTGAGAATAGCCTCCATAGACATCACCTTTAAAATAAAACGAAATAGTATAAATCCATAAACAAATTTTAAAAAATCACGCGTGGAGCACAGATTATGAATCAATTTCCAGCACATTGAGAATAGCTTCGATAGACATCACCTTTAAATAACGCGAAAAGTATAAATCTGTAAACAATTTGAAAAAAAAAAAAAAGAATCACGCTTGGAGAATAGATTGTGAAACAATTTCCAGCACATTGAAAATAGTCTCGATAGACACCACCTTTAAATAACTCGAAATATTATAAATCCGTAAACAAATTTAAAAAAATCACGCGTGGACCACAGATTATGAAACAATTTCCAGCACATTGAGAATAGCCTCGATAGACATCACCTTTAAATAACGCGAAATAGTATAAATGCGTAAAGAAATTCAAAAAAATCACGCTCGGAGCACAGATTATGAAACAATTTCCAGCACATTGATAATAGCCTTGATAGACATCGCCTTTAAATAACGCGAAATAGTATAAATCTGTAAATAAATGCAAAAAAATCACGCGTGGAGCACAGATTATGAAACAATTTCCAGCACATTGAGAATAGCCTCGATAGACATCACCTTTAAATAACGCGAAATAGTATAAATATGTAAACAAATTGAAAAAAAAATCAAGATTGGAGCATAGATTGTGAAACAATTTCCAGCACATTGAAAATAGTCTCGATAGACATCGCCTTTAAATAACGCGAAATAGTATAAATGCGTAAACAAATTCAAAAAAATCACGCTTGGAGCACAGATTATGAAACAATTTCCAGCACATTGAGAATAGCCTCGATAGACATCGCCTTTAAATAATGCGAAATCTTATAAATTTGTAAATAAATTTAAAAAAATCACGCGTGGAGCACAGATTATGAAACAATTTCCAGCACATTGAGAATAGCCTCGATAGACATCGCCTTTAAATAACGCGAAATAGTATAAATCTGTAAATAAATGCAAAAAAATCACGCGTGGAGCACAGATTATGAAACAATTTCCAGCACATTGAGAATAACCTCGATAGACATCACCTTTAAATAACGCGAAATAGTATAAATATGTAAACAAATTGAAAAAAAAAAATCAAGATTGGAGCATAGATTGTGAAACAATTTCCAGCACATTGAAAATAGTCTCGATAGACATCGCCTTTAAATAACGCGAAATAGTATAAATGCGTAAACAAATTCAAAAAAATCACGCTTGGAGCACAGATTATGAAACAATTTCCAGCACATTGAGAATAGCCTCGATAGACATCGCCTTTAAATAACGCGAAATAGTATAAATCCGTAAACAAATTAAAAAAAAAACACGCGTGGAGCACAGATTATGAAACAATTTCCAGCACATTGAGAATAGCTTCGATAGACATCACCTTTAAATAACGCGAAAAATTATAAATCTGTAAACAAATTGAAAAATATCACGCGTGGAGCACAGATTATGAAACAATTTCCAGCACATTGAGAATAGCCTCGATAGATATCACCTTTAAATAACGCGAAATAGTGTAAATGCGTAAACAATTTTTAAAAAAACCAAGCGTGGAGCACAGATTATGAAAAAATTTACTGCACATTGAGAATAGCCTCGATAGACATCGCCTTTAAATAACGCGAAATCTTATAAATTTGTAAATAAATTTAAAAAAATCACGCGTGGAGCACAGATTATGAAACAATTTCCAGCACATTGAGAATAGTCTCGATAGACATCCCCTTTAAATACGCAAAATAGTATAAATCCGTAAACAAATTCAAAAAAATCACGCGTGGAGAACAGATTATGAAACAATTTCCAGCACATTGAGAATAGCCTCGATAGACATCACCTTTAAATAACGCGAAATAGTATAAATATGTAAACAAATTGAAAAAAAAAATCAAGATTGGAGCATAGATTGTGAAACAATTTCCAGCACATTGAAAATAGTCTCGATAGACATCGCCTTTAAATAACGCGGAATATTATAAATCCCAAAACAAATTAAAAAAAATCACGCGTGGAGCACAGATTATGAAACAATTTCCAGAACATTGAGAATAGCCTCCATAGACATCACCTTTAAAATAAAACGAAATAGTATAAATCCATAAACAAATTTTAAAAAATCACGCGTGGAGCACAGATTATGAATCAATTTCCAGCACATTGAGAATAGCTTCGATAGACATCACCTTTAAATAACGCGAAAAGTATAAATCTGTAAACAATTTGAAAAAAAAAAAAAAGAATCACGCTTGGAGAATAGATTGTGAAACAATTTCCAGCACATTGAAAATAGTCTCGATAGACACCACCTTTAAATAACTCGAAATATTATAAATCCGTAAACAAATTTAAAAAAATCACGCGTGGACCACAGATTATGAAACAATTTCCAGCACATTGAGAATAGCCTCGATAGACATCACCTTTAAATAACGCGAAATAGTATAAATGCGTAAAGAAATTCAAAAAAATCACGCTCGGAGCACAGATTATGAAACAATTTCCAGCACATTGATAATAGCCTTGATAGACATCGCCTTTAAATAACGCGAAATAGTATAAATCTGTAAATAAATGCAAAAAAATCACGCGTGGAGCACAGATTATGAAACAATTTCCAGCACATTGAGAATAGCCTCGATAGACATCACCTTTAAATAACGCGAAATAGTATAAATATGTAAACAAATTGAAAAAAAAATCAAGATTGGAGCATAGATTGTGAAACAATTTCCAGCACATTGAAAATAGTCTCGATAGACATCGCCTTTAAATAACGCGAAATAGTATAAATGCGTAAACAAATTCAAAAAAATCACGCTTGGAGCACAGATTATGAAACAATTTCCAGCACATTGAGAATAGCCTCGATAGACATCGCCTTTAAATAATGCGAAATCTTATAAATTTGTAAATAAATTTAAAAAAATCACGCGTGGAGCACAGATTATGAAACAATTTCCAGCACATTGAGAATAGCCTCGATAGACATCGCCTTTAAATAACGCGAAATAGTATAAATCTGTAAATAAATGCAAAAAAATCACGCGTGGAGCACAGATTATGAAACAATTTCCAGCACATTGAGAATAACCTCGATAGACATCACCTTTAAATAACGCGAAATAGTATAAATATGTAAACAAATTGAAAAAAAAAAATCAAGATTGGAGCATAGATTGTGAAACAATTTCCAGCACATTGAAAATAGTCTCGATAGACATCGCCTTTAAATAACGCGAAATAGTATAAATGCGTAAACAAATTCAAAAAAATCACGCTTGGAGCACAGATTATGAAACAATTTCCAGCACATTGAGAATAGCCTCGATAGACATCGCCTTTAAATAACGCGAAATAGTATAAATCCGTAAACAAATTAAAAAAAAAACACGCGTGGAGCACAGATTATGAAACAATTTCCAGCACATTGAGAATAGCTTCGATAGACATCACCTTTAAATAACGCGAAAAATTATAAATCTGTAAACAAATTGAAAAATATCACGCGTGGAGCACAGATTATGAAACAATTTCCAGCACATTGAGAATAGCCTCGATAGATATCACCTTTAAATAACGCGAAATAGTGTAAATGCGTAAACAATTTTTTAAAAAAAAATCAAGATTGGAGCATAGATTGTGAAACAATTTCCAGCACATTGAAAATAGTCTCGATAGACATCGCCTTTAAATAACGCGAAATAGTATAAATGCGTAAACAAATTCAAAAAAATCACGCTTGGAGCACAGATTATGAAACAATTTCCAGCACATTGAGAATAGCCTCGATAGACATCGCCTTTAAATAACGCGAAATAGTATAAATCCGTAAACAAATTAAAAAAAAAAACACGCGTGGAGCACAGATTATGAAACAATTTCCAGCACATTGAGAATAGCTTCGATAGACATCACCTTTAAATAACGCGAAAAATTATAAATCTGTAAACAAATTGAAAAATATCACGCGTGGAGCACAGATTATGAAACAATTTCCAGCACATTGAGAATAGCCTCGATAGATATCACCTTTAAATAACGCGAAATAGTGTAAATGCGTAAACAATTTTTAAAAAAACCAAGCGTGGAGCACAGATTATGAAAAAATTTACTGCACATTGAGAATAGCCTCGATAGACATCGCCTTTAAATAACGCGAAATAGTATAAATGCGTAAACAAATTCAAAAAAATCACGCTTGGAGCACAGATTATGAAACAATTTCCAGCACATTGAGAATAGCCTCGATAGACATCGCCTTTAAATAACGCGAAATAGTATAAATCCGTAAACAAATTAAAAAAAAAACACGCGTGGAGCACAGATTATGAAACAATTTCCAGCACATTGAGAATAGCTTCGATAGACATCACCTTTAAATAACGCGAAAAATTATAAATCTGTAAACAAATTGAAAAATATCACGCGTGGAGCACAGATTATGAAACAATTTCCAGCACATTGAGAATAGCCTCGATAGATATCACCTTTAAATAACGCGAAATAGTGTAAATGCGTAAACAATTTTTAAAAAAAAAATCAAGATTGGAGCATAGATTGTGAAACAATTTCCAGCACATTGAAAATAGTCTCGATAGACATCGCCTTTAAATAACGCGAAATAGTATAAATGCGTAAACAAATTCAAAAAAATCACGCTTGGAGCACAGATTATGAAACAATTTCCAGCACATTGAGAATAGCCTCGATAGACATCGCCTTTAAATAACGCGAAATAGGATAAATCCGTAAACAAATTAAAAAAAAAACACGCGTGGAGCACAGATTATGAAACAATTTCCAGCACATTGAGAATAGCTTCGATAGACATCACCTTTAATTAACGCGAAAAATTATAAATCTGTAAACAAATTGAAAAATATCACGCGTGGAGCACAGATTATGAAACAATTTCCAGCACATTGAGAATAGCCTCGATAGATATCACCTTTAAATAACGCGAAATAGTGTAAATGCGTAAACAATTTTTAAAAAAACCAAGCGTGGAGCACAGATTATGAAAAAATTTACTGCACATTGAGAATAGCCTCGATAGACATCGCCTTTAAATAACGCGAAATCTTATAAATTTGTAAATAAATTTAAAAAAATCACGCGTGGAGCACAGATTATGAAACAATTTCCAGCACATTGAGAATAGTCTCGATAGACATCCCCTTTAAATACGCAAAATAGTATAAATCCGTAAACAAATTCAAAAAAATCACGCGTGGAGAACAGATTATGAAACAATTTCCAGCACATTGAGAATAGCCTCGATAGACATCACCTTTAAATAACGCGAAATAGTATAAATATGTAAACAAATTGAAAAAAAAAATCAAGATTGGAGCATAGATTGTGAAACAATTTCCAGCACATTGAAAATAGTCTCGATAGACATCGCCTTTAAATAACGCGGAATATTATAAATCCCAAAACAAATTAAAAAAAATCACGCGTGGAGCACAGATTATGAAACAATTTCCAGAACATTGAGAATAGCCTCCATAGACATCACCTTTAAAATAACCCGAAATATTATAAATCCATAAACAAATTTTAAAAAATCACGCGTGGAGCACAGATTATGAATCAATTTCCAGCACATTGAGAATAGCTTCGATAGACATCACCTTTAAATAACGCGAAAAGTATAAATCTGTAAACAATTTGAAAAAAAAAAAAGAATCACGCTTGGAGAATAGATTGTGAAACAATTTCCAGCACATTGAAAATAGTCTCGATAGACATCGCCTTTAAATAACGCGAAATATTATAAATCCGTAAACAAATTTTAAAAAATCACGCGTGGACCACAGATTATGAAACAATTTCCAGCACATTGAGAATAGCCTCGATAGACATCACCTTTAAATAACGCGAAATAGTATAAATGCGTAAAGAAATTCAAAAAAATCACGCTTGGAGCACAGATTATGAAACAATTTCCAGCACATTGAGAATAGCCTCGATAGACATCGCCTTTAAATAACGCGAAATAGTATAAATCTGTAAAAAAATGCAAAAAAATCACGCGTGGAGCACAGATTATGAAACAATTTCCAGCACATTGAGAATAGCCTCGATAGACATCACCTTTAAATAACGCGAAATAGTATAAATATGTAAACAAATTGAAAAAAAAAAATCAAGATTGGAGCATAGATTGTGAAACAATTTCCAGCACATTGAAAATAGTCTCGATAGACATCGCCTTTAAATAACGCGAAATAGTATAAATGCGTAAACAAATTTAAAAAAATCACGCTTGGAGCACAGATTATGAAACAATTTCCAGCACATTGAGAATAGCCTCGATAGACATCGCCTTTAAATAATGCGAAATCTTATAAATTTGTAAATAAATTTAAAAAAATCACGCGTGGAGCACAGATTATGAAACAATTTCCAGCACATTGAGAATAGCCTCGATAGACATCGCCTTTAAATAACGCGAAATAGTATAAATCTGTAAATAAATGCAAAAAAATCACGCGTGGAGCACAGATTATGAAACAATTTCCAGCACATTGAGAATAGCCTCGATAGACATCACCTTTAAATAACGCGAAATAGTATAAATATGTAAACAAATTGAAAGAAAAAATCAAGATTGGAGCATAGATTGTGAAACAATTTCCAGCACATTGAAAATAGTCTCGATAGACATCGCCTTTAAATAACGCGAAATAGTATAAATGCGTAAACAAATTCAAAAAAATCACGCTTGGAGCACAGATTATGAAACAATTTCCAGCACATTGAGAATAGCCTCGATAGACATCGCCTTTAAATAATGCGAAATCTTATAAATTTGTAAATAAATTTAAAAAAATCACGCGTGGAGCACAGATTATGAAACAATTTCCAGCACATTGAGAATAGCCTCGATAGACATCGCCTTTAAATAACGCGAAATAGTATAAATCTGTAAATAAATGCAAAAAAATCACGCGTGGAGCACAGATTATGAAACAATTTCCAGCACATTGAGAATAGCCCCGATAGACATCACCTTTAAATAACGCGAAATAGCGTATTTTATATATCCGTAAACAAATTTAAAAATATCACGCGTGGAGCAGAGATTATGAAACAATTTCCAGCACATTGAGAATAGCCTCGATAGATATCACCTTTAAATAACGCGAAATAGTATAAATGCGTAAACAATTTAAAAAAAACTCAAGCGTGGAGCACAGATTATGAAAAAATTTACAGCACATTGAGAATAGCCTCGATAGACTTCGCTTTTAAATAACGCGAAAACTTATAAATTTGTAAATAAATTTAAAGAAATCACGCGTGGAGCACAGATTATGAAACAATTTCCAGCACATTGAGAATAGTCTCGATAGACATCGCCTTTAAATACGCAAAATAGTATAAATCCGTAAACAAATTCAAAAAAATCACGCGTGGAGCACAGATTATGAAACAATTTCCAGCACATTGAGAATAGCCTCGATAGACATCACCTTTAAATAACGCGAAATAGTATAAATATGTAAACAAATTGAAAAAAAAATCAAGATTGGAGCATAGATTGTGAAACAATATCCAGCACATTGAAAATAGTCTCGATAGACATCGCCTTTAAATAACGCGGAATATTATAAATCTGTAAATAAAATTGAAAAAAAAAATCACGCTTGGAGCAGAGATTGTGAAACAATTTCCAGCACATTGAGAATAGCTTCGATAGACATCAGCTTTAAATAACGCGAAATAGTATAAATATGTAAACAAATTGAAAAAAAAATCAAGATTGGAGCACAGATTATGAAACAATTTCCAGCACATTGAGAATAGCCTCGATAGACATCGCCTTTAAATAATGCGAAATCTTATAAATTTGTAAATAAATTTAAAAAAATCACGCGTGGAGCACAGATTATGAAACAATTTCCAGCACATTGAGAATAGCCCCGATAGACATCATCTTTAAATAACGCGAAATAGCGTATTTTATATATCCGTAAACAAATTTAAAAATATCACGCGTGGAGCAGAGATTATGAAATATTTTCCAGCACATTGAGAATAGCCTCGATAGACATCGCCTTTAAATAACGCGAAATATTATAAATCCGTAAACAAATTAAAAAAAATCACGCGTGGAGCACAGATTATGAAACAATTTCCAGAACATTGAGAATAGCCTCCATAGACATCACCTTTAAAATAACCCGAAATAGTATAAATCCATAAACAAATTTTAAAAAATCACGCGTGGAGCACAGATTATGAATCAATTTCCAGCACATAGAGAATAGCTTTGATAGACATCACCTTTAAATAACGCGAAAAGTATAAATCTGTAAACAATTTGAAAAAAAAAAAAAGAATCACGCTTGGAGAATAGATTGTGAAACAATTTCCAGCACATTGAGAATAGCTTCGATAGACACCACCTTTAAATAACTCGAAATAGTATAAATCCGTAAACAAATTGAAAAAAAAAAATCAAGATTGGAGCATAGATTGTGAAACATTTTCCAGCACATTGAATATAGTCTCGATAGACATCGCCTTTAAATAACGCGGAATATTATAAATCTGTAAATAAAATTGAAAAAAAAAATCACGCTTGGAGCACAGATTATGAATCAATTTCCAGCACATTGAGAATAGCCTCCATAGACATCACCTTTAAATAACCCGAAATAGTATAAATCTGTAAATAAAATTGAAAAAAAAATCACGCGTGGAGCACAGATTATGAATCAATTTCCAGCACATTGAGAATAGCTTCGATAGACATCACCTTTAAATAACGCGAAAAGTATAAATCTGTAAACAATTTGAAAAAAAAAAAAAAAAAAAGAATCACGCTTGGAGAATAGATTGTGAAACAATTTCCCGCACATTGAAAATAGTCTCGATAGACACCACCTTTAAATAACTCGAAATAGTATAAATCCGTAAGCAAATTGAAAAAAAAAATCAAGATTGGAGCATAGATTGTGAAACATTTTCCAGCACATTGAATATAGTCTCGATAGACATCGCCTTTAAATAACGCGAAATAGTATAAATGCGTAAACAAATTCAAAAAAATCACGCTTGGAGCACAGATTATGAAACAATTTCCAGCACATTGAGAATAGCCTCGATAGACATCACATTTAAATAACGCGAAATAGTATAAATATGTAAACAAATTGAAAAAAAAAAATCAAGATTGGAGCATAGATTGTGAAACAATTTCCAGCACATTGAAAATAGTCTCGATAGACATCTCCTTTAAATAACGCGAAATAGTATAAATCAGTAAACAAATTAAAAAAAAAACACGCGTGGAGCACAGATTATGAAACAATTTCCAGCACTTTGAGAATCGCCTCGATAGACATCGCCTTTAAATACAGCGAAATATTATAAATCCGTAAACAAATTTAAAAATATCACGCGTGGAGCACAGATTATGAAACAATTTCCAGCACATTGAGAATAGCCTCGATAGATATCACCTTTAAATAACGCGAAATAGTGTAAATGCGTAAACAATTTTTAAAAAAACCAAGCGTGGAGCACAGATTATGAAAAAATTTCCAGCACATTGAGAATAGCCTCGATAGACATCACCTTTAAATAACGCGAAATAGTATAAATCCGTAAACAAATTAAAAAAAAAACACGCGTGGAGCACAGATTATGAAACAATTTCCAGCACATTGAGAATAGCTTCGATAGACATCACCTTTAAATAACGCGAAAAATTATAAATCTGTAAACAAATTGAAAAATATCACGCGTGGAGCACAGATTATGAAACAATTTCCAGCACATTGAGAATAGCCTCGATAGATATCACCTTTAAATAACGCGAAATAGTGTAAATGCGTAAACAATTTTTAAAAAAACCAAGCGTGGAGCACAGATTATGAAAAAATTTACTGCACATTGAGAATAGCCTCGATAGACATCGCCTTTAAATAACGCGAAATCTTATAAATTTGTAAATAAATTTAAAAAAATCACGCGTGGAGAACAGATTATGAAACAATTTCCAGCACATTGAGAATAGCCTCGATAGACATCACCTTTAAATAACGCGAAATAGTATAAATATGTAAACAAATTGAAAAAAAAAATCAAGATTGGAGCATAGATTGTGAAACAATTTCCAGCACATTGAAAATAGTCTCGATAGACATCGCCTTTAAATAACGCGGAATATTATAAATCCCAAAACAAATTAAAAAAAATCACGCGTGGAGCACAGATTATGAAACAATTTCCAGAACATTGAGAATAGCCTCCATAGACATCACCTTTAAAATAACCCGAAATAGTATAAATCCATAAACAAATTTTAAAAAATCACGCGTGGAGCACAGATTATGAATCAATTTCCAGCACATTGAGAATAGCTTCGATAGACATCACCTTTAAATAACGCGAAAAGTATAAATCTGTAAACAATTTGAAAAAAAAAAAAAAGAATCACGCTTGGAGAATAGATTGTGAAACAATTTCCAGCACATTGAAAATAGTCTCGATAGACACCACCTTTAAATAACTCGAAATATTATAAATCCGTAAACAAATTTAAAAAAATCACGCGTGGACCACAGATTATGAAACAATTTCCAGCACATTGAGAATAGCCTCGATAGACATCACCTTTAAATAACGCGAAATAGTATAAATGCGTAAAGAAATTCAAAAAAATCACGCTCGGAGCACAGATTATGAAACAATTTCCAGCACATTGATAATAGCCTTGATAGACATCGCCTTTAAATAACGCGAAATAGTATAAATCTGTAAATAAATGCAAAAAAATCACGCGTGGAGCACAGATTATGAAACAATTTCCAGCACATTGAGAATAGCCTCGATAGACATCACCTTTAAATAACGCGAAATAGTATAAATATGTAAACAAATTGAAAAAAAAATCAAGATTGGAGCATAGATTGTGAAACAATTTCCAGCACATTGAAAATAGTCTCGATAGACATCGCCTTTAAATAACGCGAAATAGTATAAATGCGTAAACAAATTCAAAAAAATCACGCTTGGAGCACAGATTATGAAACAATTTCCAGCACATTGAGAATAGCCTCGATAGACATCGCCTTTAAATAATGCGAAATCTTATAAATTTGTAAATAAATTTAAAAAAATCACGCGTGGAGCACAGATTATGAAACAATTTCCAGCACATTGAGAATAGCCTCGATAGACATCGCCTTTAAATAACGCGAAATAGTATAAATCTGTAAATAAATGCAAAAAAATCACGCGTGGAGCACAGATTATGAAACAATTTCCAGCACATTGAGAATAACCTCGATAGACATCACCTTTAAATAACGCGAAATAGTATAAATATGTAAACAAATTGAAAAAAAAAAATCAAGATTGGAGCATAGATTGTGAAACAATTTCCAGCACATTGAAAATAGTCTCGATAGACATCGCCTTTAAATAACGCGAAATAGTATAAATGCGTAAACAAATTCAAAAAAATCACGCTTGGAGCACAGATTATGAAACAATTTCCAGCACATTGAGAATAGCCTCGATAGACATCGCCTTTAAATAACGCGAAATAGTATAAATCCGTAAACAAATTAAAAAAAAAACACGCGTGGAGCACAGATTATGAAACAATTTCCAGCACATTGAGAATAGCTTCGATAGACATCACCTTTAAATAACGCGAAAAATTATAAATCTGTAAACAAATTGAAAAATATCACGCGTGGAGCACAGATTATGAAACAATTTCCAGCACATTGAGAATAGCCTCGATAGATATCACCTTTAAATAACGCGAAATAGTGTAAATGCGTAAACAATTTTTAAAAAAAAAATCAAGATTGGAGCATAGATTGTGAAACAATTTCCAGCACATTGAAAATAGTCTCGATAGACATCGCCTTTAAATAACGCGAAATAGTATAAATGCGTAAACAAATTCAAAAAAATCACGCTTGGAGCACAGATTATGAAACAATTTCCAGCACATTGAGAATAGCCTCGATAGACATCGCCTTTAAATAACGCGAAATAGTATAAATCCGTAAACAAATTAAAAAAAAAACACGCGTGGAGCACAGATTATGAAACAATTTCCAGCACATTGAGAATAGCTTCGATAGACATCACCTTTAAATAACGCGAAAAATTATAAATCTGTAAACAAATTGAAAAATATCACGCGTGGAGCACAGATTATGAAACAATTTCCAGCACATTGAGAATAGCCTCGATAGATATCACCTTTAAATAACGCGAAATAGTGTAAATGCGTAAACAATTTTTAAAAAAACCAAGCGTGGAGCACAGATTATGAAAAAATTTACTGCACATTGAGAATAGCCTCGATAGACATCGCCTTTAAATAACGCGAAATCTTATAAATTTGTAAATAAATTTAAAAAAATCACGCGTGGAGCACAGATTATGAAACAATTTCCAGCACATTGAGAATAGTCTCGATAGACATCCCCTTTAAATACGCAAAATAGTATAAATCCGTAAACAAATTCAAAAAAATCACGCGTGGAGAACAGATTATGAAACAATTTCCAGCACATTGAGAATAGCCTCGATAGACATCACCTTTAAATAACGCGAAATAGTATAAATATGTAAACAAATTGAAAAAAAAAATCAAGATTGGAGCATAGATTGTGAAACAATTTCCAGCACATTGAAAATAGTCTCGATAGACATCGCCTTTAAATAACGCGGAATATTATAAATCCCAAAACAAATTTAAAAAAATCACGCGTGGAGCACAGATTATGAAACAATTTCCAGAACATTGAGAATAGCCTCCATAGACATCACCTTTAAAATAACCCGAAATATTATAAATCCATAAACAAATTTTAAAAAATCACGCGTGGAGCACAGATTATGAATCAATTTCCAGCACATTGAGAATAGCTTCGATAGACATCACCTTTAAATAACGCGAAAAGTATAAATCTGTAAACAATTTGAAAAAAAAAAAAGAATCACGCTTGGAGAATAGATTGTGAAACAATTTCCAGCACATTGAAAATAGTCTCGATAGACATCGCCTTTAAATAACGCGAAATATTATAAATCCGTAAACAAATTTTAAAAAATCACGCGTGGACCACAGATTATGAAACAATTTCCAGCACATTGAGAATAGCCTCGATAGACATCACCTTTAAATAACGCGAAATAGTATAAATGCGTAAAGAAATTCAAAAAAATCACGCTTGGAGCACAGATTATGAAACAATTTCCAGCACATTGAGAATAGCCTCGATAGACATCGCCTTTAAATAACGCGAAATAGTATAAATCTGTAAAAAAATGCAAAAAAATCACGCGTGGAGCACAGATTATGAAACAATTTCCAGCACATTGAGAATAGCCTCGATAGACATCACCTTTAAATAACGCGAAATAGTATAAATATGTAAACAAATTGAAAAAAAAAATCAAGATTGGAGCATAGATTGTGAAACAATTTCCAGCACATTGAAAATAGTCTCGATAGACATCGCCTTTAAATAACGCGAAATAGTATAAATGCGGAAACAAATTAAAAAAAATCACGCTTGGAGCACAGATTATGAAACAATTTCCAGCACATTGAGAATAGCCTCGATAGACATCGCCTTTAAATAATGCGAAATCTTATAAATTTGTAAATAAATTTAAAAAAATCACGCGTGGAGCACAGATTATGAAACAATTTCCAGCACATTGAGAATAGCCTCGATAGACATCGCCTTTAAATAACGCGAAATAGTATAAATCTGTAAATAAATGCAAAAAAATCACGCGTGGAGCACAGATTATGAAACAATTTCCAGCACATTGAGAATAGCCTCGATAGACATCACCTTTAAATAACGCGAAATAGTATAAATATGTAAACAAATTGAAAGAAAAAATCAAGATTGGAGCATAGATTGTGAAACAATTTCCAGCACATTGAAAATAGTCTCGATAGACATCGCCTTTAAATAACGCGAAATAGTATAAATGCGTAAACAAATTCAAAAAAATCACGCTTGGAGCACAGATTATGAAACAATTTCCAGCACATTGAGAATAGCCTCGATAGACATCGCCTTTAAATAATGCGAAATCTTATAAATTTGTAAATAAATTAAAAAAAATCACGCGTGGAGCACAGATTATGAAACAATTTCCAGCACATTGAGAATAGCCTCGATAGACATCGCCTTTAAATAACGCGAAATAGTATAAATCTGTAAATAAATGCAAAAAAATCACGCGTGGAGCACAGATTATGAAACAATTTCCAGCACATTGAGAATAGCCCCGATAGACATCACCTTTAAATAACGCGAAATAGCGTATTTTATATATCCGTAAACAAATTTAAAAATATCACGCGTGGAGCAGAGATTATGAAACAATTTCCAGCACATTGAGAATAGCCTCGATAGATATCACCTTTAAATAACGCGAAATAGTATAAATGCGTAAACAATTTAAAAAAAACTCAAGCGTGGAGCACAGATTATGAAAAAATTTACAGCACATTGAGAATAGCCTCGATAGACTTCGCTTTTAAATAACGCGAAAACTTATAAATTTGTAAATAAATTTAAAGAAATCACGCGTGGAGCACAGATTATGAAACAATTTCCAGCACATTGAGAATAGTCTCGATAGACATCGCCTTTAAATACGCAAAATAGTATAAATCCGTAAACAAATTCAAAAAAATCACGCGTGGAGCACAGATTATGAAACAATTTCCAGCACATTGAGAATAGCCTCGATAGACATCACCTTTAAATAACGCGAAATAGTATAAATATGTAAACAAATTGAAAAAAAAATCAAGATTGGAGCATAGATTGTGAAACAATATCCAGCACATTGAAAATAGTCTCGATAGACATCGCCTTTAAATAACGCGGAATATTATAAATCTGTAAATAAAATTGAAAAAAAAAATCACGCTTGGAGCAGAGATTGTGAAACAATTTCCAGCACATTGAGAATAGCTTCGATAGACATCAGCTTTAAATAACGCGAAATAGTATAAATATGTAAACAAATTGAAAAAAAAATCAAGATTGGAGCACAGATTATGAAACAATTTCCAGCACATTGAGAATAGCCTCGATAGACATCGCCTTTAAATAATGCGAAATCTTATAAATTTGTAAATAAATTTAAAAAAATCACGCGTGGAGCACAGATTATGAAACAATTTCCAGCACATTGAGAATAGCCTCGATAGACATCGCCTTTAAATAACGCGAAATAGTATAAATCTGTAAGTAAATGCAAAAAAATCACGCGTGGAGCACAGATTATGAAACAATTTCCAGCACATTGAGAATAGCCCCGATAGACATCATCTTTAAATAACGCGAAATAGCGTATTTTATATATCCGTAAACAAATTTAAAAATATCACGCGTGGAGCAGAGATTATGAAATATTTTCCAGCACATTGAGAATAGCCTCGATAGACATCGCCTTTAAATAACGCGAAATATTATAAATCCGTAAACAAATTAAAAAAAATCACGCGTGGAGCACAGATTATGAAACAATTTCCAGAACATTGAGAATAGCCTCCATAGACATCACCTTTAAAATAACCCGAAATAGTATAAATCCATAAACAAATTTTAAAAAATCACGCGTGGAGCACAGATTATGAATCAATTTCCAGCACATAGAGAATAGCTTTGATAGACATCACCTTTAAATAACGCGAAAAGTATAAATCTGTAAACAATTTGAAAAAAAAAAAAAGAATCACGCTTGGAGAATAGATTGTGAAACAATTTCCAGCACATTGAAAATAGTTTCGATAGACACCACCTTTAAATAACTCGAAATATTATAAATCCGTAAACAAATTTAAAAAAATCACGCGTGGACCACAGATTATGAAACAATTTCCAGCACATTGAGAATAGCCTCGATAGACATCACCTTTAAATAACGCGAAATAGTATAAATGCGTAAAGAAATTAAAAAAAATCACGCTTGGAGCACAGATTATGAAACAATTTCCAGCACATTGAGAATAGCCTCGATAGACATCGCCTTTAAATAATGCGAAATCTTATAAATTTGTAAATAAATTTAAAAAAATCACGCGTGGAGCACAGATTATGAAACAATTTCCAGCACATTGAGAATAGCCTCGATAGACATCGCCTTTAAATAACGCGAAATAGTATAAATCTGTAAATAAATGCAAAAAAATCACGCGTGGAGCACACATTATGAAACAATTTCCAGCACATTGAGAATAGCCCCGATAGACATCACCTTTAAATAACGCGAAATAGCGTATTTTATATATCCGTAAACAAATTTAAAAATATCACGCGTGGAGCAGAGATTATGAAACAATTTCCAGCACATTGAGAATAGCCTCGATAGATATCACCTTTAAATAACGCGAAATAGTATAAATGCGTAAACAATTTAAAAAAAACTCAAGCGTGGAGCACAGATTATGAAAAAATTTACAGCACATTGAGAATAGCCTCGATAGACTTCGCCTTTAAATAACGCGAAAACTTATAAATTTGTAAATAAATTTAAAGAAATCACGCGTGGAGCACAGATTATGAAACAATTTCCAGCACATTGAGAATAGTCTCGATAGACATTGCCTTTAAATACGCAAAATATTATAAATCCGTAAACAAATTAAAAAAAATCACGCGTGGAGCACAGATTATGAAACAATTTCCAGCACATTGAGAATAGCCTCGATAGACATCACCTTTAAATAACGCGAAATGATATAAATATGTAAACAAATTGAAAAAAAAATCAAGATTGGAGCATAGATTGTGAAACAATATCAGCACATTGAAAATAGTCTCGATAGACATCGCCTTTAAATAACGCGGAATATTATAAATCTGTAAATAAAATTGAAAAAAAAAATCACGCTTGGAGCAGAGATTGTGAAACAATTTCCAGCACATTGAGAATAGCTTCGATAGACATCAGCTTTAAATAACGCGAAATAGTATAAATATGTAAACAAATTGAAAAAAAAAATCAAGATTGGAGCATAGATTGTGAAACAATTTCCAGCACATTGAAAATAGTCTCGATAGACATCGCCTTTAAATAACGCGAAATAGTATAAATGCGTAAACAAATTAAAAAAATTCACGCTTGGAGCACAGATTATGAAACAATTTCCAGCACATTGAGAATAGCCTCGATAGACATCGCCTTTAAATAACGCGAAATAGTATAAATCTGTAAATAAATGCAAAAAAATCACGCGTGGAGCACAGATTATGAAACAATTTCCAGCACATTGAGAATAGCCTCGATAGACATCACCTTTAAATAACGCGAAATAGTATAAATATGTAAACAAATTGAAAAAAAAAATCAAGATTGGAGCATAGATTGTGAAACAATTTCCAGCATATTGAAAATAGTCTCGATAGACATCGCTTTTAAATAACGCGAAATAGTATAAATGCGTAAACAAATTCAAAAAAATCACGCTTGGAGCACAGATTATGAAACAATTTCCAGCACATTGAGAATAGCCTCGATAGACATCGCCTTTAAATAATGCGAAATCTTATAAATTTGTAAATAAATTTTAAAAAATCACGCGTGGAGCACAGATTATGAAACAATTTCCAGCACATTGAGAATAGCCTCGATAGACATCGCCTTTAAATAACGCGAAATAGTATAAATCTGTAAATAAATGCAAAAAAATCACGCGTGGAGCACAGATTATGAAACAATTTCCAGCACATTGAGAATAGCCCCGATAGACATCATCTTTAAATAACGCGAAATAGCGTATTTTATATATCCGTAAACAAATTTAAAAATATCACGCGTGGAGCAGAGATTATGAAACAATTTCCAGCACATTGAGAATAGCCTCGATAGATATCACCTTTAAATAACGCGAAATAGTATAAATGCGTAAACAATTTAAAAAAAACTCAAGCGTGGAGCACAGATTATGAAAAAATTTACAGCACATTGAGAATAGCCTCGATAGACTTCGCCTTTAAATAACGCGAAAACTTATAAATTTGTAAATAAATTTAAAGAAATCACACGTGGAGCACAGATTATGAAATAATTTCCAGCACATTGAGAATAGTCTCGATAGACATCGCCTTTAAATACGCAAAATAGTATAAATCCGTAAACAAATTAAAAAAAATCACGCGTGGAGAACAGATTATGAAACAATTTCCAGAACATTGAGAATAGCCTCCATAGACATCACCTTTAAATAACCCGAAATTGTATAAATCCATAAGCAAATTTTAAAAAATCACGCGTGGAGCACAGATTATGAATCAATTTCCAGCACATTGAGAATAGCTTCGATAGACATCACCTTTAAATAACGTGAAAAGTATAAATCTGTAAACAATTTGAAAAAAAAAAGAATCACGCTTGGAGAATAGATTGTGAAACAATTTCCAGCACATTGAAAATAGTCTCGATAGACACCACCTTTAAATAACTCGAAATAGTATAAATCCGTAAACAAATTGAAAAAAAATTAAGATTGGAGCATAGATTGTGAAACATTTTCCAGCACATTGAAAATAGTCTCGATAGACATCGCCTTTAAATAACGCGAAATAGTATAAATGCGTAAACAAATTAAAAAAAATCACGCTTGGAGCACAGATTATGAAACAATTTCCAGCACATTGAGAATAGCCTCGATAGACATCGCCTTTAAATAACGCGAAATCTTATAAATTTGTAAATAAATTTAAAAAAATCACGCGTGGAGCACAGATTATGAAACAATTTCCAGCACATTGAGAGTAGCCTCGATAGACATCGACTTTAAATAACGCGAAATAGTATAAATCTGTAAATAAATGCAAAAAAATCACGCGTGGAGCACAGATTATGAAACAATTTCCAGCACATTGAGAATAGCCCCGATAGACATCACCTTTAAATAACGCGAAATAGAATAAATATGTAAACAAATTGAAAAAAAAATCAAGATTGGAGCATAGATTGTGAAACAATTTCCAGCACATTGAAAATAGTCTCGATAGACATCGCCTTTAAATAACGCGAAATAGTATAATTCCGTAATCAAATTAAAAAAAAAACACGCGTGGAGCACAGATTATGAAACAATTTCCAGCACATTGAGAATAGCTTCGATAGACATCACATTTAAATATCGCGAAAAAGTATAAATCTGTAAACAAATTGAGAAAAAAAATCACGCTTGGAGCATAAATTGTGAAACAATTTCCAACACATTGAAAATAGTCTCGATAGACATCGCCTTTAAATAAAGCGAAATATTATAAATCCCTAAACAAATTTAAAAGAAATCACGCGTGGAGCACAGATTATGAAACCATTTCCAGCACATTGAGAATAGCCTCTATAGACATCGCCTTTAAATAACGCGAAATAGCATTATATATCGGTAAACAAATTTAAAAATATCACGCGTGGAGCAGAGATTATGAAACAATTTCCAGCACATTGAGAATAGCCTCGATAGATATCACCTTTAAATAACGCGAAATAGTATAAATGCGTAAACAATTTTTAAAAAAATCAAGCGTGGAGCACAGATTATGAAAAAATTTACAGCACATTGAGAATAGCCTCGATAGACATCGCCTTTAAATAACGCGAAAACTTATAAATTTGTAAATAAATTTAAAGAAATCACGCGTGGAGCACAGATTATGAAACAATTTCCAGCACATTGAGAATAGTCTCGATAGACATCGCCTTTAAATACGCAAAATAGTATAAATCCGTAAACAAATTTAAAAAAATCACGCGTGGAGCACAGATTATGAAACAATTTCCAGCACATTGAGAATAGCCTCGATAGACATCACCTTTAAATAACGCGAAATAGTATAAATATGTAAACAAATTGAAAAAAAAATCAAGATTGGAGCATAGATTGTGAAACAATATCCAGCACATTGAAAATAGTCTCGATAGACATCGCCTTTAAATAACGCGGAATATTATAAATCTGTAAATAAAATTGAAAAAAAAAATCACGCTTGGAGCAGAGATTGTGAAACAATTTCCAGCACATTGAGAATAGCTTCGATAGACATCAGCTTTAAATAACGCGAAATAGTATAAATATGTAAACAAATTGAAAAAAAAATCACGCGTGGAGCACAGATTATGAAACAATTTCCAGCACATTGAGTGTAGCCTCCATAGACATCACCTTTAAATAACCCGAAATAGTATAAATCTGTAAATAAAATTGAAAAAAAAATCACGCTTGGAGCAGAGATTGTGAAACAATTTCCAGCACATTGAGAATAGCTTCGATAGACATCACCTTTAAATAACGCGAAAAGTATAAATGTGTAAACAATTTGAAAAAAAAAAAAAAAGAATCACGCTTGGAGAATAGATTGTGAAACAATTTCCAGCACATTGAAAATAGTCTCGATAGACACCACCTTTAAATAACTCGAAATAGTATAAATCCGTAAACAAATTGAAAAAAAATCAAGATTGGAGCATAGATTGTGAAACATTTTCCAGCACATTGAAAATAGTCTCGATAGACATCGCCTTTAAATAACGCGAAATAGTATAAATGCGTAAACAAATTTTAAAAAAATCACGCTTGGAGCACAGATTGTGAAACAATTTCCAGCACATTGAGAATAGCCTCGATAGACATCGCCTTTAAATAACGCGAAATCTTATAAATTTGTAAATAAATTTAAAAAAATCACGCGTGGAGCACAGATTATGAAACAATTTCCAGCACATTGAGAGTAGCCTCGATAGACATCGACTTTAAATAAAGCGAAATAGTATAAATCTGTAAAAAAATGGAAAAAAATCACGCGTGGAGCACAGATTATGAAACAATTTCCAGCACATTGAGAATAGCCCCGATAGACATCACATTTAAATAACGCGAAATAGTATAAATATGTAAACAAATTGAAAAAAAAATCAAGATTGGAGCATAGATTGTGAAACAATTTCCAGCACATTGAAAATAGTCTCGATAGACATCGCCTTTAAATAAAGCGATATATTATAAATCCGTAAACAAATTTAAAAATATCATGCGTGGAGCGCAGATTATGAAAAAATTTACAGCACATTGAGAATAGTCTCGATATACATCGCCTTTAAATACACAAAATAGTATAAATCCGTAAACAAATTCAAAAAAATCACGCGTAGAGAACAGATTATGAAAATATTTCCAGCACTTTGATAACAGCCTCGATAGACATCGCCTTTAAATATAGCGAAATATTATAAATCCGTAAACAAATTTAAAAATATCACGCGTGGAGCACAGATTATGAAAAATTTTCCAGCACATTGAGAATAGCCTCGATAGATATCACCTTTAAATAACGCGAAATAGTGTAAATGCGTAAACAATTTTTAAAAAAACCAAGCGTGGAGCACAGATTATGAAAAAATTTACTGCACATTGAGAATAGCCTCGATAGACATCGCCTTTAAATAAAGCGAAATATTATAAATCCGTAAACAAATTTAAAAATATCACGCGTGGAGCACAGATTATGAAACAATTTCCAGCACATTGAGAATAGTCTCGATAGACATCGCCTTTAAATACGCAAAATATTATAAATCCGTAAACAAATTCAAAAAATTCACGCGTAGAGAACAGATTATGAAACAATTTCCAGCACATTGAGAATAGCCTCGATAGACATCGCCTTTAAATAAAGCGAAATATTATAAATCCGTAAACAAATTTAAAAATATCACGCGTGGAGCACAGATTATGAAACAATTTCCAGCACATTGAGAATAGTCTCGATAGACATCGCCTTTAAATACGCAAAATATTATAAATCCGTAAACAAATTCAAAAAAATCACGCGTAGAGAACAGATTATGAAAATATTTCCAGCACTTTGAGAATAGCCTCGATAGACATCGCCTTTAAATAAAGCGAAATATTATAAATCCGTAAACAAATTTAAAAATATCACGCGTGGAGCACAGATTATGAAAAATTTTCCAGCACATTGAGAATAGCCTCGATAGATATCACCTTTAAATAACGCGAAATAGTGTAAATGCGTATACAATTTTTAAAAAAACCAAGCGTGGAGCACAGATTATGAAAAAATTTACTGCACATTGAGAATAGCCTCGATAGACATCGCCTTTAAATAACGCGAAATCTTATAAATTTGTAAATAAATTTAAAAAAATCACGCGTGGAGCACATATTATGAAACAATTTCCAGCACATTGAGAGTAGCCTCGATAGACATCGACTTTAAATAACGCGAAATAGTATAAATCTGTAAAAAAATGCAAAAAAATCACGCGTGGAGCACAGATTATGAAACAATTTCCAGCACATTGAGAATAGCCCCGATAGACATCACCTTTAAATAACGCGAAATAGTATAAATATCTAAACAAATTGAAAAAAAAATCAAGATTGGAGCATAGATTGTGAAACAATTTCCAGCACATTGAAAATAGTCTCGATAGACATCGCCTTTAAATAACGCGAAATAGTATAAATGCGTAAACAAATTCAAAAAAATCACGCTTGGAGCACAGATTATGAAACAATTTCCAGCACATTGAGAATAGCCTCGATAGACATCGCCTTTAAATAACGCGAAATCTTATAAATTTGTAAATAAATTTTAAAAAATCACGCGTGGAGCACAGATTATGAAACAATTTCCAGCACATTGAGAATAGCCCCGATAGACATCACCTTTAAATAACGCGAAATAGTATAAATATGTAAACAAATTGAAAAAAAAATCAAGATTGGAGCATAGATTGTGAAACAATTTCCAGCACATTGAAAATAGTCTCGATAGACATCGCCTTTAAATAAAGCGAAATATTATAAATCCGTAAACAAATTTAAAAATATCACGCGTGGAGCGCAGATTATGAAAAAATTTACAGCACATTGAGAATAGTCTCGATATACACCGCCTTTAAAAACGCAAAATAGTATAAATCCGTAAACAAATTCAAAAAAATCACGCGTAGAGAACAGATTATGAAAATATTTCCAGATCTTTGAGAATAGCCTCGATAGACATCGCCTTTAAATAAAGCGAAATATTATAAATCCGTAAACAAATTTAAAAATATCACGCGTGGAGCACAGATTATGAAAAATTTTCCAGCACATTGAGAATAGCCTCGATAGATATCACCTTTAAATAACGCGAAATAGTGTAAATGCGTAAACAATTTTTAAAAAAAACAAGCGTGGAGCACAGATTATGAAAAAATTTACTGCACATTGAGAATAGCCTCGATAGACATCGCCTTTAAATAAAGCGAAATATTATAAATCCGTAAACAAATTTAAAAATATCACGCGTGGACCACAGATTATGAAACAATTTCCAGCACATTGAGAATAGTCTCGATAGACATCGCCTTTAAATACGCAAAATATTATAAATCCGTAAACAAATTCAAAAAATTCACGCGTAGAGAACAGATTATGAAACAATTTCCAGCACATTGAGAATAGCCTCGATAGACATCGCCTTTAAATAAAGCGAAATATTATAAATCCGTAAACAAATTTAAAAATATCACGCGTGGAGCACAGATTATGAAACAATTTCCAGCACATTGAGAATAGTCTCGATAGACATCGCCTTTAAATACGCAAAATATTATAAATCCGTAAACAAATTCAAAAAAATCACGCGTAGAGAACAGATTATGAAAATATTTCCAGCACTTTGAGAATAGCCTCGATAGACATCGCCTTTAAATAAAGCGAAATATTATAAATCCGTAAACAAATTTAAAAATATCACGCGTGGAGCACAGATTATGAAAAATTTTCCAGCACATTGAGAATAGCCTCGATAGATATCACCTTTAAATAACGCGAAATAGTGTAAATGCGTAAACAATTTTTTAAAAAACCAAGCGTGGAGCACAGATTATGAAAAAATTTACTGCACATTGAGAATAGCCTCGATAGACATCGCCTTTAAATAACGCGAAATCTTATAAATTTGTAAATAAATTTAAAAAAATCACGCGTGGAGCACAGATTATGAAACAATTTCCAGCACATTGAGAATAGTCTCGATAGACATCGCCTTTAAATACGCAAAATAGTATAAATCCGTAAACAAATTCAAAAAAATCACGCGTGGAGAAAAGATTATGAAACAATTTCCAGCACATTGAGAATAGCCTCGATAGACATCACCTTTAAATAACGCGAAATAGTATAAATATGTAAACAAATTGAAAAAAAAAAATCAAGATTGGAGCATAGATTGTGAAACAATTTCCAGCACCTTGAAAATAGTCTCGATAGACATCGCCTTTAAATAACGCGGAATATTATAAATCCGAAAACAAATTCAAAAAAATCACGCGTGGAGCACAGATTATGAAACAATTTCCAGCACATTGAGAATAGCCTCGATAGACATCGCCTTTAAATAACGCGAAATATTATAAATCCGTAAACAAATTTAAAAAAATCACGCATGGAGCACAGATTATGAAACAATTTCCAGAACATTGAGAATAGCCTCCATAGACATCACCTTTAAATAACCCGAAATAGTATAAATCCATAAACAAATTTTAAAAAATCACGCGTGGAGCACAGATTATGAATCAATTTCCAGCACATTGAGAATAGCTTCGATAGACATCACCTTTAAATAACGCGAAAAGTATAAATCTGCAAACAATTAAAAAAAAAAAAAGAATCACGCTTGAAGAATAGATTGTGAAACAATTTCCAGCACATTGAAAATAGTCTCGACAGACACCACCTTTAAATAACGCGAAATAGTATAAATGCGTAAACAAATTCAAAAAAATCACGCTTGGAGCACAGATTATGAAACAATTTCCAGCACATTGAGAATAGCCTCGATAGACATCGCCTTTAAATAAAGCGAAATATTATAAATCCGTAAACAAATTTAAAAATATCACGCGTGGAGCGCAGATTATGAAAAAATTTACAGCACATTGAGAATAGTCTCGATATACATCGCCTTTAAAAACGCAAAATAGTATAAATCCGTAAACAAATTCAAAAAAATCACGCGTAGAAAACAGATTATGAAAATATTTCCAGATCTTTGAGAATAGCCTCGATAGACATCGCCTTTAAATAAAGCGAAATATTATAAATCCGTAAACAAATTTAAAAATATCACGCGTGGAGCACAGATTATGAAAAATTTTCCAGCACATTGAGAATAGCCTCGATAGATATCACCTTTAAATAACGCGAAATAGTGTAAATGCGTAAACAATTTTTAAAAAAAACAAGCGTGGAGCACAGATTATGAAAAAATTTACTGCACATTGAGAATAGCCTCGATAGACATCGCCTTTAAATAAAGCGAAATATTATAAATCCGTAAACAAATTTAAAAATATCACGCGTGGAGCACAGATTATGAAACAATTTCCAGCACATTGAGAATAGTCTCGATAGACATCGCCTTTAAATACGCAAAATATTATAAATCCGTAAACAAATTCAAAAAATTCACGCGTAGAGAACAGATTATGAAACAATTTCCAGCACATTGAGAATAGCCTCGATAGACATCGCCTTTAAATAAAGCGAAATATTATAAATCCGTAAACAAATTTAAAAATATCACGCGTGGAGCACAGATTATGAAACAATTTCCAGCACATTGAGAATAGTCTCGATAGACATCGCCTTTAAATACGCAAAATATTATAAATCCGTAAACAAATTCAAAAAAATCAGGCGTAGAGAACAGATTATGAAAATATTTCCAGCACTTTGAGAATAGCCTCGATAGACATCGCCTTTAAATAAAGCGAAATATTATAAATCCGTAAACAAATTTAAAAATATCACGCGTGGAGCACAGATTATGAAAAATTTTCCAGCACATTGAGAATAGCCTCGATAGATATCACCTTTAAATAACGCGAAATAGTGTAAATGCGTAAACAATTTTTTAAAAAACCAAGCGTGGAGCACAGATTATGAAAAAATTTACTGCACATTGAGAATAGCCTCGATAGACATCGCCTTTAAATAACGCGAAATCTTATAAATTTGTAAATAAATTTAAAAAAATCACGCGTGGAGCACAGATTATGAAACAATTTCCAGCACATTGAGAATAGTCTCGATAGACATCGCCTTTAAATACGCAAAATAGTATAAATCCGTAAACAAATTCAAAAAAATCACGCGTGGAGAAAAGATTATGAAACAATTTCCAGCACATTGAGAATAGCCTCGATAGACATCACCTTTAAATAACGCGAAATAGTATAAATATGTAAACAAATTGAAAAAAAAATCAAGATTGGAGCATAGATTGTGAAACAATTTCCAGCACCTTGAAAATAGTCTCGATAGACATCGCCTTTAAATAACGCGGAATATTATAAATCCGAAAACAAATTCAAAAAAATCACGCGTGGAGCACAGATTATGAAACAATTTCCAGCACATTGAGAATAGCCTCGATAGACATCGCCTTTAAATAACGCGAAATATTATAAATCCGTAAACAAATTTAAAAAAATCACGCATGGAGCACAGATTATGAAACAATTTCCAGAACATTGAGAATAGCCTCCATAGACATCACCTTTAAATAACCCGAAATAGTATAAATCCATAAACAAATTTTAAAAAATCACGCGTGGAGCACAGATTATGAATCAATTTCCAGCACATTGAGTATAGCTTCGATAGACATCACCTTTAAATAACGCGAAAAGTGTAAATCTGCAAACAATTTGAAAAAAAAAAGAATCACGCTTGAAGAATAGATTGTGAAACAATTTCCAGCACATTGAAAATAGTCTCGACAGACACCACCTTTAAATAACGCGAAATAGTATAAATGCGTAAACAAATTTAAAAAAATCACGCTTGGAGCACAGATTATGAAACAATTTCCAGCACATTGAGAATAGCCTCGATAGACATCGCCTTTAAATAACGCGAAATAGTATAAATATGTAAACAAATTGAAAAAAAATCAAGATTGGAGCATAGATTGTGAAACAATTTCCAGCACACTGAAAATAGTCTTGATAGACATCGCCTTTAAATAACGCGAAATAGTATAAATGCGTAAACAAATTAAAAAACATCACGTTTGGAGCACAGATTATGAAACACTTTCCAGCACATTGAGAATAGCCTCGATAGACATCGCCTTTAAATAATGCGAAATCTTATAAATTTGTAAATAAATTTAAAAAAATCACGCGTGGAGCACAGATTATGAAACAATTTCCAGCACATTGAGAATAGCCTCGATAGACATCACCTTTAAATAACGCGAAATAGTATAAATATGTAAACAAATTGAAAAAAAAAATCAAGATTGGAGCATAGATTGTGAAACAATATCGAGCACATTAAAAATAGTCTCGATAGACATCGCCTTTAAATAACGCGGAATATTATAAATCTGTAAACAAATTGAAAAAAAAATCACGCGTGGAGCACAGATTATGAAACAATTTCCAGCACATTGAGAATAGCTTCGATAGACATCACCTTTAAATAACGCGAAAAGTATAAATCTGTAAACAATTTGATAAAAATAAAAAACAAAAAAAAATCACGCTTGGGGTATAAATTGTGAAACAATATCCAGCACATTGAAAATAGTCTCGATAGATATCGCCTTTAAATAAAACGAAATAGTATAAATCCGTAAAAAAAATTTAAAAAAATCACGCGTGGAGCACAGATTATGAAACAATTTCCAGCACATTGAGAATAGCCTCGATAGACATCGCCTTTAAATACGCAAAATAGTATAAATCTGTAAATAAATGCAAAAAAATCACTCGTGGAGAACAGATTATGAAACAATTTCCAGCACACTGAGAATAGCCTCGATAGACATCACATTTAAATAACGCGAAATAGTA
Source organism: Maratus speciosus (assembly GCA_963932465.1). Lineage (NCBI taxonomy): Eukaryota > Metazoa > Arthropoda > Arachnida > Araneae > Salticidae > Maratus > Maratus speciosus. Next base: position 478,178 of record CAWVRF010001553.1, read on the forward strand.
TAAATATGTAAACAAATTGAAAAAAAAATCAAGATTGGAGCATAGATTGTGAAACAATTTCCAGCACACTGAAAATAGTCTCGATAGACATCGCCTTTAAATAACGCGGAATATTATAAATCCGAAAACAAATTCAAAAAAATCTCGCGTGGAGCACAGATTATGAAACAATTTCCAGCACATTGAGAATAGCCTCGATAGACATCACCTTTAAATAACGCGAAATAGTATAAATATGTAAACAAATTGAAAAAAAAATCAAGATTGGAGCATAGATTGTGAAACAATTTCCAGCACACTGAAAATAGTCTCGATAGACATCGCCTTTAAATAACGCGAATCAGTATAAATATGTAAACAAATTGAAAAAAAAAAATCAAGATTGGAGCATAGATTGTGAAACAATTTCCAGCACATTGAAAATAGTCTCGATAGAAATCGCCTTTAAATAACGTGGAATATTATAAATCCGAAAACAAATTCAAAAAAATCTCGCGTGGAGCACAGATTATGAAACAATTTCCAGCACATTGAGAATAGCCTCGATAGACATCACCTTTAAATAACGCGAAATAGTATAAATATGTAAACAAATTGAAAAAAAATCAAGATTGGAGCATAGATTGTGAAACAATTTCCAGCACACTGAAAATAGTCTCGATAGACATCGCCTTTAAATAACGCGAAATAGTATAAATGCGTAAACAAATTCAAAAAAATCACGTTTGGAGCACAGATTATGAAACAATTTCCAGCACATTGAGAATAGCCTCGATAGACATCGACTTTAAATAATGCGAAATCTTATAAATTTGTAAATAAATTTAAAAAAATCACGCGTGGAGCACAGATTATGAAACAATTTCCAGCACATTGAGAATAGCCTCGATAGACATCGCCTTTAAATAACGCGAAATAGTATAAATATGTAAACAAATTGAAAAAAAAAATCAAGATTGGAGCATAGATTGTGAAACAATTTCCAGCACATTGAAAATAGTCTCGATAGACATCGCCTTTAAATAACGCGAAATCTTATAAATTTGTAAATAAATTTTAAAAAATCACGCGTGGAGCACAGATTATGAAACAATTTCCAGCACATTGAGAATAGTCTCGATAGACATCGCCTTTAAATACGCAAAATATTATAAATCCGTAAACAAATTCAAAAAATTCACGCGTAGAGAACAGATTATGAAACAATTTCCAGCACATTGAGAATAGCCTCGATAGACATCGCCTTTAAATAAAGCGAAATATTATAAATCCGTAAACAAATTTAAAAATATCACGCGTGGAGCACAGATTATGAAACAATTTCCAGCACATTGAGAATAGTCTCGATAGACATCGCCTTTAAATACGCAAAATATTATAAATCCGTAAACAAATTCAAAAAAATCAGGCGTAGAGAACAGATTATGAAAATATTTCCAGCACTTTGAGAATAGCCTCGATAGACATCGCCTTTAAATAAAGCGAAATATTATAAATCCGTAAACAAATTTAAAAATATCAAGCGTGGAGCACAGATTATGAAAAATTTTCCAGCACATTGAGAATAGCCTCGATAGATATCACCTTTAAATAACGCGAAATATTGTAAATGCGTAAACAATTTTTTAAAAAACCAAGCGTGGAGCACAGATTATGAAAAAATTTACTGCACATTGAGAATAGCCTCGATAGACATCGCCTTTAAATAACGCGAAATCTTATAAATTTGTAAATAAATTTAAAAAAATCACGCGTGGAGCACAGATTATGAAACAATTTCCAGCACATTGAGAATAGTCTCGATAGACATCGCCTTTAAATACGCAAAATAGTATAAATCCGTAAACAAATTCAAAAAAATCACGCGTGGAGAAAAGATTATGAAACAATTTCCAGCACATTGAGAATAGCCTCGATAGACATCACCTTTAAATAACGCGAAATAGTATAAATATGTAAACAAATTGAAAAAAAAATCAAGATTGGAGCATAGATTGTGAAACAATTTCCAGCACCTTGAAAATAGTCTCGATAGACATCGCCTTTAAATAACGCGGAATATTATAAATCCGAAAACAAATTCAAAAAAATCACGCGTGGAGCACAGATTATGAAACAATTTCCAGCACATTGAGAATAGCCTCGATAGACATCGCCTTTAAATAACGCGAAATATTATAAATCCGTAAACAAATTTAAAAAAATCACGCATGGAGCACAGATTATGAAACAATTTCCAGAACATTGAGAATAGCCTCCATAGACATCACCTTTAAATAACCCGAAATAGTATAAATCCATAAACAAATTTTAAAAAATCACGCGTGGAGCACAGATTATGAATCAATTTCCAGCACATTGAGTATAGCTTCGATAGACATCACCTTTAAATAACGCGAAAAGTGTAAATCTGCAAACAATTTGAAAAAAAAAAGAATCACGCTTGAAGAATAGATTGTGAAACAATTTCCAGCACATTGAAAATAGTCTCGACAGACACCACCTTTAAATAACGCGAAATAGTATAAATGCGTAAACAAATTAAAAAAAATCACGCTTGGAGCACAGATTATGAAACAATTTCCAGCACATTGAGAATAGCCTCGATAGACATCGCCTTTAAATAACGCGAAATAGTATAAATATGTAAACAAATTGAAAAAAAATCAAGATTGGAGCATAGATTGTGAAACAATTTCCAGCACACTGAAAATAGTCTTGATAGACATCGCCTTTAAATAACGCGAAATAGTATAAATGCGTAAACAAATTAAAAAACATCACGTTTGGAGCACAGATTATGAAACACTTTCCAGCACATTGAGAATAGCCTCGATAGACATCGCCTTTAAATAATGCGAAATCTTATAAATTTGTAAATAAATTTAAAAAAATCACGCGTGGATCACAGATTATGAAACAATTTCCAGCACATTGAGAATAGCCTCGATAGACATCACCTTTAAATAACGCGAAATAGTATAAATATGTAAACAAATTGAAAAAAAAATCAAGATTGGAGCATAGATTGTGAAACAATATCGAGCACATTAAAAATAGTCTCGATAGACATCGCCTTTAAATAACGCGGAATATTATAAATCTGTAAACAAATTGAAAAAAAAATCACGCGTGGAGCACAGATTATGAAACAATTTCCAGCACATTGAGAATAGCTTCGATAGACATCACCTTTAAATAAAGCGAAAAGTATAAATCTGTAAACAATTTGATAAAAATAAAAAACAAAAAAAAATCACGCTTGGGGTATAAATTGTGAAACAATATCCAGCACATTGAAAATAGTCTCGATAGATATCGCCTTTAAATAAAACGAAATAGTATAAATCCGTAAAAAAAATTTAAAAAAATCACGCGTGGAGCACAGATTATGAAACAATTTCCAGCACATTGAGAATAGCCTCGATAGACATCGCCTTTAAATACGCAAAATAGTATAAATCTGTAAATAAATGCAAAAAAATCACTCGTGGAGAACAGATTATGAAACAATTTCCAGCACACTGAGAATAGCCTCGATAGACATCACATTTAAATAACGCGAAATAGTATAAATGCGTAAACAAATTGAAAAAAAAATCAAGATTGGAGCATAGATTGTGAAACAATTTCCAGCACATTGAAAATAGTCTCGATAGAAATCGCCTTTAAATAACGCGGAATATTATAAATCCGAAAACAAATTCAAAAAAATCTCGCGTGGAGCACAGATTATGAAACAATTTCCAGCACATTGAGAATAGCCTCGATAGACATCACCTTTAAATAACGCGAAATAGTATAAATATGTAAACAAATTGAAAAAAAAATCAAGATTGGAGCATAGATTGTGAAACAATTTCCAGCACACTGAAAATAGTCTCGATAGACATCGCCTTTAAATAACGCGAATCAGTATAAATATGTAAACAAATTGAAAAAAAAAAATCAAGATTGGAGCATAGATTGTGAAACAATTTCCAGCACATTGAAAATAGTCTCGATAGAAATCGCCTTTAAATAACGTGGAATATTATAAATCCGAAAACAAATTCAAAAAAATCTCGCGTGGAGCACAGATTATGAAACAATTTCCAGCACATTGAGAATAGCCTCGATAGACATCACCTTTAAATAACGCGAAATAGTATAAATATGTAAACAAATTGAAAAAAAATCAAGATTGGAGCATAGATTGTGAAACAATTTCCAGCACACTGAAAATAGTCTCGATAGACATCGCCTTTAAATAACGCGAAATAGTATAAATGCGTAAACAAATTCAAAAAAATCACGTTTGGAGCACAGATTATGAAACAATTTCCAGCACATTGAGAATAGCCTCGATAGACATCGCCTTTAAATAATGCGAAATCTTATAAATTTGTAAATAAATTTAAAAAAATCACGCGTGGAGCACAGATTATGAAACAATTTCCAGCACATTGAGAATAGCCTCGATAGACATCGCCTTTAAATAACGCGAAATAGTATAAATATGTAAACAAATTGAAAAAAAAAATCAAGATTGGAGCATAGATTGTGAAACAATTTCCAGCACATTGAAAATAGTCTCGATAGACATCGCCTTTAAATAACGCGAAATCTTATAAATTTGTAAATAAATTTTAAAAAATCACGCGTGGAGCACAGATTATGAAACAATTTCCAGCACATTGAGAATAGTCTCGATAGACATCGCCTTTAAATACGCAAAATATTATAAATCCGTAAACAAATTCAAAAAATTCACGCGTAGAGAACAGATTATGAAACAATTTCCAGCACATTGAGAATAGCCTCGATAGACATCGCCTTTAAATAAAGCGAAATATTATAAATCCGTAAACAAATTTAAAAATATCACGCGTGGAGCACAGATTATGAAAAATTTTCCAGCACATTGAGAATAGCCTCGATAGATATCACCTTTAAATAACGCGAAATAGTGTAAATGCGTAAACAATTTTTTAAAAAACCAAGCGTGGAGCACAGATTATGAAAAAATTTACTGCACATTGAGAATAGCCTCGATAGACATCGCCTTTAAATAACGCGAAATCTTATAAATTTGTAAATAAATTTAAAAAAATCACGCGTGGAGCACAGATTATGAAACAATTTCCAGCACATTGAGAATAGTCTCGATAGACATCGCCTTTAAATACGCAAAATAGTATAAATCCGTAAACAAATTCAAAAAAATCACGCGTGGAGAAAAGATTATGAAACAATTTCCAGCACATTGAGAATAGCCTCGATAGACATCACCTTTAAATAACGCGAAATAGTATAAATATGTAAACAAATTGAAAAAAAAATCAAGATTGGAGCATAGATTGTGAAACAATTTCCAGCACCTTGAAAATAGTCTCGATAGACATCGCCTTTAAATAACGCGGAATATTATAAATCCGAAAACAAATTCAAAAAAATCACGCGTGGAGCACAGATTATGAAACAATTTCCAGCACATTGAGAATAGCCTCGATAGACATCGCCTTTAAATAACGCGAAATATTATAAATCCGTAAACAAATTTAAAAAAATCACGCATGGAGCACAGATTATGAAACAATTTCCAGAACATTGAGAATAGCCTCCATAGACATCACCTTTAAATAACCCGAAATAGTATAAATCCATAAACAAATTTTAAAAAATCACGCGTGGAGCACAGATTATGAATCAATTTCCAGCACATTGAGTATAGCTTCGATAGACATCACCTTTAAATAACGCGAAAAGTGTAAATCTGCAAACAATTTGAAAAAAAAAAGAATCACGCTTGAAGAATAGATTGTGAAACAATTTCCAGCACATTGAAAATAGTCTCGACAGACACCACCTTTAAATAACGCGAAATAGTATAAATGCGTAAACAAATTAAAAAAAATCACGCTTGGAGCACAGATTATGAAACAATTTCCAGCACATTGAGAATAGCCTCGATAGACATCGCCTTTAAATAACGCGAAATAGTATAAATATGTAAACAAATTGAAAAAAAATCAAGATTGGAGCATAGATTGTGAAACAATTTCCAGCACATTGAAAATAGTCTCGATAGAAATCGCCTTTAAATAACGCGGAATATTATAAATCCGAAAACAAATTCAAAAAAATCTCGCGTGGAGCACAGATTATGAAACAATTTCCAGCACATTGAGAATAGCCTCGATAGACATCACCTTTAAATAACGCGAAATAGTATAAATATGTAAACAAATTGAAAAAAAAATCAAGATTGGAGCATAGATTGTGAAACAATTTCCAGCACACTGAAAATAGTCTCGATAGACATCGCCTTTAAATAACGCGAATCAGTATAAATATGTAAACAAATTGAAAAAAAAAAATCAAGATTGGAGCATAGATTGTGAAACAATTTCCAGCACATTGAAAATAGTCTCGATAGAAATCGCCTTTAAATAACGTGGAATATTATAAATCCGAAAACAAATTCAAAAAAATCTCGCGTGGAGCACAGATTATGAAACAATTTCCAGCACATTGAGAATAGCCTCGATAGACATCACCTTTAAATAACGCGAAATAGTATAAATATGTAAACAAATTGAAAAAAAATCAAGATTGGAGCATAGATTGTGAAACAATTTCCAGCACACTGAAAATAGTCTCGATAGACATCGCCTTTAAATAACGCGAAATAGTATAAATGCGTAAACAAATTAAAAAAAATCACGTTTGGAGCACAGATTATGAAACAATTTCCAGCACATTGAGAATAGCCTCGATAGACATCGCCTTTAAATAATGCGAAATCTTATAAATTTGTAAATAAATTTAAAAAAATCACGCGTGGAGCACAGATTATGAAACAATTTCCAGCACATTGAGAATAGCCTCGATAGACTTCGCCTTTAAATAACGCGAAATAGTATAAATATGTAAACAAATTGAAAAAAAAAATCAAGATTGGAGCATAGATTGTGAAACAATTTCCAGCACATTGAAAATAGTCTCGATAGACATCGCCTTTAAATAACGCGAAATAGTATAAATCCGTAATCAAATTAAAAAAAAAACACGCGTGGAGCACAGATTATGAAACAATTTCCAGCACATTGAGAACAGCTTCGATAGACATCACCTTTAAATAACGCGAAAAAGTATAAATCTGTAAACAAATTGAGAATAAAAAAATCACGCTTGGAGCATAAATTGTGAAACAATTTCCAACACATTGAAAATAGTCTCGATAGACATCGCCTTTAAATAAAGCGAAATATTATAAATCCCTAAACAAATTTAAAAGAAATCACGCGTAGAGCACAGATTATGAAACCATTTCCAGCACATTGAGAATAGCCTCGATAGACATCGCCTTTAAATAACGCGAAATCTTATAAATTTGTAAATAAATTTAAAAAAATCACGCGTGGAGCACAGATTATGAAACAATTTCCAGCACATTGAGAGTAGCCTCGATAGACATCGACCTTAAATAACGCGAAATAGTATAAATCTGTAAAAAAATGCAAAAAAATCACGCGTGGAGCACAGATTATGAAACAATTTCCAGCACATTGAGAATAGCCCCGATAGACATCACCTTTAAATAACGCGAAATAGTATAAATATGTAAACAAATTGAAAAAAAAATCAAGATTGGAGCATAGATTGTGAAACAATTTCCAGCACATTGAAAATAGTCTTGATAGACATCGCCTTTAAATAAAGCGAAATATTATAAATCCGTAAACAAATTTAAAAATATCACGCGTGGAGCACAGATTATGAAAAATTTTCCAGCACATTGAGAATAGCCTCGATAGATATCACCTTTAAATAACGCGAAATAGTGTAAATGCGTAAACAATTTTTAAAAAAAACAAGCGTGGAGCACAGATTATGAAAAAATTTACTGCACATTGAGAATAGCCTCGATAGACATCGCCTTTAAATAAAGCGAAATATTATAAATCCGTAAACAAATTTAAAAATATCACGCGTGGAGCACAGATTATGAAACAATTTCCAGCACATTGAGAATTGTCTCGATAGACATCGCCTTTAAATACGCAAAATATTATAAATCCGTAAACAAATTCAAAAAATTCACGCGTAGAGAACAGATTATGAAACAATTTCCAGCACATTGAGAATAGCCTCGATAGACATCGCCTTTAAATAAAGCGAAATATTATAAATCCGTAAACAAATTTAAAAATATCACGCGTGGAGCACAGATTATGAAACAATTTCCAGCACATTGAGAATAGTCTCGATAGACATCGCCTTTAAATACGCAAAATATTATAAATCCGTAAACAAATTCAAAAAAATCACGCGTAGAGAACAGATTATGAAAATATTTCCAGCACTTTGAGAATAGCCTCGATAGACATCGCCTTTAAATAAAGCGAAATATTATAAATCCGTAAACAAATTTAAAAATATCACGCGTGGAGCACAGATTATGAAAAATTTTCCAGCACATTGAGAATAGCCTCGATAGATATCACCTTTAAATAACGCGAAATAGTGTAAATGCGTAAACAATTTTTTAAAAAACCAAGCGTGGAGCACAGATTATGAAAAAATTTACTGCACATTGAGAATAGCCTCGATAGACATCGCCTTTAAATAACGCGAAATCTTATAAATTTGTAAATAAATTTTAAAAAATCACGCGTGGAGCACAGATTATGAAACAATTTCCAGCACATTGAGAATAGTCTCGATAGACATCGCCTTTAAATACGCAAAATAGTATAAATCCGTAAACAAATTCAAAAAAATCACGCGTGGAGAAAAGATTATGAAACAATTTCCAGCACATTGAGAATAGCCTCGATAGACATCACCTTTAAATAACGCGAAATAGTATAAATGCGTAAACAAATTAAAAAAAATCACGCTTGGAGCACAGATTATGAAACAATTTCCAGCACATTGAGAATAGCCTCGATAGACATCGCCTTTAAATAACGCGAAATAGTATAAATCTGTAAATAAATGCAAAAAAATCACGCGTGGAGAACAGATTATGAAACAATTTCCAGCACATTGAGAATAGCGTCGATAGACATCGCCTTTAAATAACGCGAAATAGTATAAATCTGTAAATAAATGCAAAAAAATCACGCGTGGAGCACAGATTATGAAACAATTTCCAGCACACTGAGAATAGCCTCGATAGACATCACATTTAAATAACGCGAAATAGTATAAATGCGTAAACAAATTGAAAAAAAAATCAAGATTGGAGCATAGATTGTGAAACAATTTCCAGCACATTGAAAATAGTCTCGATAGAAATCGCCTTTAAATAACGCGGAATATTATAAATCCGAAAACAAATTCAAAAAAATCTCGCGTGGAGCACAGATTATGAAACAATTTCCAGCACATTGAGAATAGCCTCGATAGACATCACCTTTAAATAACGCGAAATAGTATAAATATGTAAGCAAATTGAAAAAAAAATCAAGATTGGAGCATAGATTGTGAAACAATTTCCAGCACACTGAAAATAGTCTCGATAGACATCGCCTTTAAATAACGCGAATCAGTATAAATATGTAAACAAATTGAAAAAAAAAAATCAAGATTGGAGCATAGATTGTGAAACAATTTCCAGCACATTGAAAATAGTCTCGATAGAAATCGCCTTTAAATAACGTGGAATATTATAAATCCGAAAACAAATTCAAAAAAATCTCGCGTGGAGCACAGATTATGAAACAATTTCCAGCACATTGAGAATAGCCTCGATAGACATCACCTTTAAATAACGCGAAATAGTATAAATATGTAAACAAATTGAAAAAAAATCAAGATTGGAGCATAGATTGTGAAACAATTTCCAGCACACTGAAAATAGTCTCGATAGACATCGCCTTTAAATAACGCGAAATAGTATAAATGCGTAAACAAATTCAAAAAAATCACGTTTGGAGCACAGATTATGAAACAATTTCCAGCACATTGAGAATAGCCTCGATAGACATCGCCTTTAAATAATGCGAAATCTTATAAATTTGTAAATAAATTTAAAAAAATCACGCGTGGAGCACAGATTATGAAACAATTTCCAGCACATTGAGAATAGCCTCGATAGACATCGCCTTTAAATAACGCGAAATAGTATAAATATGTAAACAAATTGAAAAAAAAAATCAAGATTGGAGCATAGATTGTGAAACAATTTCCAGCACATTGAAAATAGTCTCGATAGACATCGCCTTTAAATAACGCGAAATAGTATAAATCCGTAATCAAATTTAAAAAAAAACACGCGTGGAGCACAGATTATGAAACAATTTCCAGCACATTGAGAACAGCTTCGATAGACATCACCTTTAAATAACGCGAAAAAGTATAAATCTGTAAACAAATTGAGAATAAAAAAATCACGCTTGGAGCATAAATTGTGAAACAATTTCCAACACATTGAAAATAGTCTCGATAGACATCGCCTTTAAATAAAGCGAAATATTATAAATCCCTAAACAAATTTAAAAGAAATCACGCGTAGAGCACAGATTATGAAACCATTTCCAGCACATTGAGAATAGCCTCGATAGACATCGCCTTTAAATAACGCGAAATCTTATAAATTTGTAAATAAATTTAAAAAAATCACGCGTGGAGCACAGATTATGAAACAATTTCCAGCACAATGAGAGTAGCCTCGAGAGACATCGACCTTAAATAACGCGAAATAGTATAAATCTGTAAAAAAATGCAAAAAAATCACGCGTGGAGCACAGATTATGAAACAATTTCCAGCACATTGAGAATAGCCCCGATAGACATCACCTTTAAATAACGCGAAATAGTATAAATATGTAAACAAATTGAAAAAAAAAATCAAGATTGGAGCATAGATTGTGAAACAATTTCCAGCACATTGAAAATAGTCTCGATAGACATCGCCTTTAAATAAAGCGAAATATTATAAATCCGTAAACAAATTTAAAAATATCACGCGTGGAGCACAGATTATGAAAAATTTTCCAGCACTTTGAGAATAGCCTCGATAGATATCACCTTTAAATAACGCGAAATAGTGTAAATGCGTAAACAATTTTTAAAAAAAACAAGCGTGGAGCACAGATTATGAAAAAATTTACTGCACATTGAGAATAGCCTCGATAGACATCGCCTTTAAATAAAGCGAAATATTATAAATCCGTAAACAAATTTAAAAATATCACGCGTGGAGCACAGATTATGAAACAATTTCCAGCACATTGAGAATAGTCTCGATAGACATCGCCTTTAAATACGCAAAATATTATAAATCCGTAAACAAATTCAAAAAATTCACGCGTAGAGAACAGATTATGAAACAATTTCCAGCACATTGAGAATAGCCTCGATAGACATCGCCTTTAAATAAAGCGAAATATTATAAATCCGTAAACAAATTTAAAAATATCACGCGTGGAGCACAGATTATGAAACAATTTCCAGCACATTGAGAATAGTCTCGATAGACATCGCCTTTAAATACGCAAAATATTATAAATCCGTAAACAAATTCAAAAAAATCACGCGTAGAGAACAGATTATGAAAATATTTCCAGCACTTTGAGAATAGCCTCGATAGACATCGCCTTTAAATAAAGCGAAATATTATAAATCCGTAAACAAATTTAAAAATATCACGCGTGGAGCACAGATTATGAAAAATTTTCCAGCACATTGAGAATAGCCTCGATAGATATCACCTTTAAATAACGCGAAATAGTGTAAATGCGTAAACAGTTTTTTAAAAAACCAAGCGTGGAGCACAGATTATGAAAAAATTTACTGCACATTGAGAATAGCCTCGATAGACATCGCCTTTAAATAACGCGAAATCTTATAAATTTGTAAATAAATTTTAAAAAATCACGCTTGGAGCACAGATTATGAAACAATTTCCAGCACATTGAGAATAGTCTCGATAGACATCGCCTTTAAATACGCAAAATAGTATAAATCCGTAAACAAATTCAAAAAAATCACGCGTGGAGAAAAGATTATGAAACAATTTCCAGCACATTGAGAATAGCCTCGATAGACATCACCTTTAAATAACGCGAAATAGTATAAATATGTAAACAAATTGAAAAAAAAAATCAAGATTGGAGCATAGATTGTGAAACAATTTCCAGCACCTTGAAAATAGTCTCGATAGACATCGCCTTTAAATAACGCGGAATATTATAAATCCGAAAACAAATTCAAAAAAATCACGCGTGGAGCACAGATTATGAAACAATTTCCAGCACATTGAGAATAGCCTCGATAGACATCGCCTTTAAATAACGCGAAATATTATAAATCCGTAAACAAATTTAAAAAAATCACGCATGGAGCACAGATTATGAAACAATTTCCAGAACATTGAGAATAGCCTCCATAGACATCACCTTTAAATAACCCGAAATAGTATAAATCCATAAACAAATTTTAAAAAATCACGCGTGGAGCACAGATTATGAATCAATTTCCAGCACATTGAGAATAGCTTCGATAGACATCACCTTTAAATAACGCGAAAAGTATAAATCTGCAAACAATTTGAAAAAAAAAAAGAATCACGCTTGAAGAATAGATTGTGAAACAATTTCCAGCACATTGAAAATAGTCTCGACAGACACCACCTTTAAATAACGCGAAGTAGTATAAATGCGTAAACAAATTCAAAAAAATTACGCTTGGAGCACAGATTATGAAACAATTTCCAGCACATTGAGAATAGCCTCGATAGACATCGCCTTTAAATAAAGCGAAATATTATAAATCCGTAAACAAATTTAAAAATATCACGCGTGGAGCGCAGATTATGAAAAAATTTACAGCACATTGAGAATAGTCTCGATATACATCGCCTTTAAAAACGCAAAATAGTATAAATCCGTAAACAAATTCAAAAAAATCACGCGTAGAAAACAGATTATGAAAATATTTCCAGATCTTTGAGAATAGCCTCGATAGACATCGCCTTTAAATAAAGCGAAATATTATAAATCCGTAAACAAATTTAAAAATATCACGCGTGGAGCACAGATTATGAAAAATTTTCCAGCACATTGAGAATAGCCTCGATAGATATCACCTTTAAATAACGCGAAATAGTGTAAATGCGTAAACAATTTTTAAAAAAAACAAGCGTGGAGCACAGATTATGAAAAAATTTACTGCACATTGAGAATAGCCTCGATAGACATCGCCTTTAAATAAAGCGAAATATTATAAATCCGTAAACAAATTTAAAAATATCACGCGTGGAGCACAGATTATGAAACAATTTCCAGCACATTGAGAATAGTCTCGATAGACATCGCCTTTAAATACGCAAAATATTATAAATCCGTAAACAAATTCAAAAAATTCACGCGTAGAGAACAGATTATGAAACAATTTCCAGCACATTGAGAATAGCCTCGATAGACATCGCCTTTAAATAAAGCGAAATATTATAAATCCGTAAACAAATTTAAAAATATCACGCGTGGAGCACAGATTATGAAACAATTTCCAGCACATTGAGAATAGTCTCGATAGACATCGCCTTTAAATACGCAAAATATTATAAATCCGTAAACAAATTCAAAAAAATCACGCGTAGAGAACAGATTATGAAAATATTTCCAGCACTTTGAGAATAGCCTCGATAGACATCGCCTTTAAATAAAGCGAAATATTATAAATCCGTAAACAAATTTAATAATATCACGCGTGGAGCACAGATTATGAAAAATTTTCCAGCACATTGAGAATAGCCTCGATAGATATCACCTTTAAATAACGCGAAATAGTGTAAATGCGTAAACAATTTTTTAAAAAACCAAGCGTGGAGCACAGATTATGAAAAAATTTACTGCACATTGAGAATAGCCTCGATAGACATCGCCTTTAAATAACGCGAAATCTTATAAATTTGTAAATAAATTTAAAAAAATCACGCGTGGAGCACAGATTATGAAACAATTTCCAGCACATTGAGAATAGTCTCGATAGACATCGCCTTTAAATACGCAAAATAGTATAAATCCGTAAACAAATTCAAAAAAATCACGCGTAGAGAACAGATTATGAAAATATTTCCAGATCTTTGAGAATAGCCTCGATAGACATCGCCTTTAAATAAAGCGAAATATTATAAATCCGTAAACAAATTTAAAAATATCACGCGTGGAGCACAGATTATGAAAAATTTTCCAGCACATTGAGAATAGCCTCGATAGATATCACCTTTAAATAACGCGAAATAGTGTAAATGCGTAAACAATTTTTAAAAAAAACAAGCGTGGAGCACAGATTATGAAAAAATTTACTGCACATTGAGAATAGCCTCGATAGACATCGCCTTTAAATAAAGCGAAATATTATAAATCCGTAAACAAATTTAAAAATATCACGCGTGGAGCACAGATTATGAAACAATTTCCAGCACATTGAGAATAGTCTCGATAGACATCGCCTTTAAATACGCAAAATATTATAAATCCGTAAACAAATTCAAAAAAATCACGCGTAGAGAACAGATTATGAAAATATTTCCAGCACTTTGAGAATAGCCTCGATAGACATCGCCTTTAAATAAAGCGAAATATTATAAATCCGTAAACAAATTTAAAAATATCACGCGTGGAGCACAGATTATGAAAAATTTTCCAGCACATTGAGAATAGCCTCGATAGATATCACCTTTAAATAACGCGAAATAGTGTAAATGCGTAAACAATTTTTTAAAAAACCAAGCGTGGAGCACAGATTATGAAAAAATTTACTGCACATTGAGAATAGCCTCGATAGACATCGCCTTTAAATAACGCGAAATCTTATAAATTTGTAAATAAATTTAAAAAAATCACGCGTGGAGCACAGATTATGAAACAATTTCCAGCACATTGAGAATAGTCTCGATAGACATCGCCTTTAAATACGCAAAATAGTATAAATCCGTAAACAAATTCAAAAAAATCACGCGTGGAGAAAAGATTATGAAACAATTTCCAGCACATTGAGAATAGCCTCGATAGACATCGCCTTTAAATAACGCGGAATATTATAAATCCGAAAACAAATTCAAAAAAATCACGCGTGGAGCACAGATTATGAAACAATTTCCAGCACATTGAGAATAGCCTCGATAGACATCGCCTTTAAATAAAGCGAAATATTATAAATCCGTAAACAAATTTAAAAAAATCACGCATGGAGCACAGATTATGAAACAATTTCCAGAACATTGAGAATAGCCTCCATAGACATCACCTTTAAATAACCCGAAATAGTATAAATCCATAAACAAATTTTAAAAAATCACGCGTGGAGCACAGATTATGAATCAATTTCCAGCACATTGAGAATAGCTTCGATAGACATCACCTTTAAATAACGCGAAAAGTATAAATCTGCAAACAATTTGAAAAAAAAAAGAATCACGCTTGAAGAATAGATTGTGAAACAATTTCAGCACATTGAAAATAGTCTCGACAGACACCACCTTTAAATAACGCGAAATAGTATAAATGCGTAAACAAATTCAAAAAAATCACGCTTGGAGCACAGATTATGAAACAATTTCCAGCACATTGAGAATAGCCTCGATAGACATCGCCTTTAAATAACGCGAAATAGTATAAATATGTAAACAAATTGAAAAAAAATCAAGATTGGAGCATAGATTGTGAAACAATTTCCAGCACACTGAAAATAGTCTTGATAGACATCGCCTTTAAATAACGCGAAATAGTATAAATGCGTAAACAAATTAAAAAACATCACGTTTGGAGCACAGATTATGAAACACTTTCCAGCATATTGAGAATAGCCTCGATAGACATCGCCTTTAAATAATGCGAAATCTTATAAATTTGTAAATAAATTTAAAAAAATCACGCGTGGAGCACAGATTATGAAACAATTTCCAGCACATTGAGAATAGCCTCGATAGACATCACCTTTAAATAACGCGAAATAGTATAAATATGTAAACAAATTGAAAAAAAAAATCAAGATTGGAGCATAGATTGTGAAACAATATCGAGCACATTAAAAATAGTCTCGATAGACATCGCCTTTAAATAACGCGGAATATTATAAATCTGTAAACAAATTGAAAAAAAAATCACGCGTGGAGCACAGATTATGAAACAATTTCCAGCACATTGAGAATAGCTTCGATAGACATCACCTTTAAATAACGCGAAAAGTATAAATCTGTAAACAATTTGATAAAAATAAAAAACAAAAAAAAATCACGCTTGGGGTATAAATTGTGAAACAATATCCAGCACATTGAAAATAGTCTCGATAGATATCGCCTTTAAATAAAACGAAATAGTATAAATCCGTAAAAAAAATTTAAAAAAATCACGCGTGGAGCACAGATTATGAAACAATTTCCAGCACATTGAGAATAGCCTCGATAGACATCGCCTTTAAATACGCAAAATAGTATAAATCTGTAAATAAATGCAAAAAAATCACTCGTGGAGAACAGATTATGAAACAATTTCCAGCACACTGAGAATAGCCTCGATAGACATCACATTTAAATAACGCGAAATAGTATAAATGCGTAAACAAATTGAAAAAAAAATCAAGATTGGAGCATAGATTGTGAAACAATTTCCAGCACATTGAAAATAGTCTCGATAGAAATCGCCTTTAAATAACGCGGAATATTATAAATCCGAAAACAAATTCAAAAAAATCTCGCGTGGAGCACAGATTATGAAACAATTTCCAGCACATTGAGAATAGCCTCGATAGACATCACCTTTAAATAACGCGAAATAGTATAAATATGTAAACAAATTGAAAAAAAAATCAAGATTGGAGCATAGATTGTGAAACAATTTCCAGCACACTGAAAATAGTCTCGATAGACATCGCCTTTAAATAACGCGAATCAGTATAAATATGTAAACAAATTGAAAAAAAAAAAATCAAGATTGGAGCATAGATTGTGAAACAATTTCCAGCACATTGAAAATAGTCTCGATAGAAATCGCCTTTAAATAACGTGGAATATTATAAATCCGAAAACAAATTCAAAAAAATCTCGCGTGGAGCACAGATTATGAAACAATTTCCAGCACATTGAGAATAGCCTCGATAGACATCACCTTTAAATAACGCGAAATAGTATAAATATGTAAACAAATTGAAAAAAAATCAAGATTGGAGCATAGATTGTGAAACAATTTCCAGCACACTGAAAATAGTCTCGATAGACATCGCCTTTAAATAACGCGAAATAGTATAAATGCGTAAACAAATTCAAAAAAATCACGTTTGGAGCACAGATTATGAAACAATTTCCAGCACATTGAGAATAGCCTCGATAGACATCGCCTTTAAATAATGCGAAATCTTATAAATTTGTAAATAAATTTAAAAAAATCACGCGTGGAGCACAGATTATGAAACAATTTCCAGCACATTGAGAATAGCCTCGATAGACATCGCCTTTAAATAACGCGAAATAGTATAAATATGTAAACAAATTGAAAAAAAAAATCAAGATTGGAGCATAGATTGTGAAACAATTTCCAGCACATTGAAAATAGTCTCGATAGACATCGCCTTTAAATAACGCGAAATAGTATAAATCCGTAATCAAATTAAAAAAAAAACACGCGTGGAGCACAGATTATGAAACAATTTCCAGCACATTGAGAACAGCTTCGATAGACATCACCTTTAAATAACGCGAAAAAGTATAAATCTGTAAACAAATTGAGAATAAAAAAATCACGCTTGGAGCATAAATTGTGAAACAATTTCCAACACATTGAAAATAGTCTCGATAGACATCGCCTTTAAATAAAGCGAAATATTATAAATCCCTAAACAAATTTAAAAGAAATCACGCGTAGAGCACAGATTATGAAACCATTTCCAGCACATTGAGAATAGCCTCGATAGACATCGCCTTTAAATAACGCGAAATCTTATAAATTTGTAAATAAATTTAAAAAAATCACGCGTGGAGCACAGATTATGAAACAATTTCCAGCACATTGAGAGTAGCCTCGATAGACATCGACCTTAAATAACGCGAAATAGTATAAATCTGTAAAAAAATGCAAAAAAATCACGCGTGGAGCACAGATTATGAAACAATTTCCAGCACATTGAGAATAGCCCCGATAGACATCACCTTTAAATAACGCGAAATAGTATAAATATGTAAACAAATTGAAAAAAAAATCAAGATTGGAGCATAGATTGTGAAACAATTTCCAGCACATTGAAAATAGTCTCGATAGACATCGCCTTTAAATAAAGCGAAATATTATAAATCCGTAAACAAATTTTAAAATATCACGCGTGGAGCACAGATTATGAAAAATTTTCCAGCACATTGAGAATAGCCTCGATAGATATCACCTTTAAATAACGCGAAATAGTGTAAATGCGTAAACAATTTTTAAAAAAACCAAGCGTGGAGCACAGATTATAAAAAAATTTACTGCACATTGAGAATAGCCTCGATAGACATCGCCTTTAAATAAAGCGAAATATTATAAATCCGTAAACAAATTTAAAAATATCACGCGTGGAGCACAGATTATGAAACAATTTCCAGCACATTGAGAATAGTCTCGATAGACATCGCCTTTAAATACGCAAAATATTATAAATCCGTAAACAAATTCAAAAAATTCACGCGTAGAGAACAGATTATGAAACAATTTCCAGCACATTGAGAATAGCCTCGATAGACATCGCCTTTAAATAAAGCGAAATATTATAAATCCGTAAACAAATTTAAAAATATCACGCGTGGAGCACAGATTATGAAACAATTTCCAGCACATTGAGAATAGCCTCGATAGATATCACCTTTAAATAACGCGAAATAGTGTAAATGCGTAAACAATTTTTAAAAAAACCAAGCGTGGAGCACAGATTATGAAAAAATTTACTGCACATTGAGAATAGCCTCGATAGACATCGCCTTTAAATAAAGCGAAATATTATAAATCCGTAAACAAATTCAAAAAAATCACGCGTAGAGAACAGATTATGAAAATATTTCCAGCACTTTGAGAATAGCCTCGATAGACATCGCCTTTAAATAAAGCGAAATATTATAAATCCGTAAACAAATTTAAAAATATCACGCGTGGAGCACAGATTATGAAAAATTTTCCAGCACATTGAGAATAGCCTCGATAGATATCACCTTTAAATAACGCGAAATAGTGTAAATGCGTAAACAATTTTAAAAAAAAACAAGCGTGGAGCACAGATTATGAAAAAATTTACTGCACATTGAGAATAGCCTCGATAGACATCGCCTTTAAATAAAGCGAAATATTATAAATCCGTAAACAAATTTAAAAATATCACGCGTGGAGCACAGATTATGAAACAATTTCCAGCACATTGAGAATAGTCTCGATAGACATCGCCTTTAAATACGCAAAATATTATAAATCCGTAAACAAATTCAAAAAATTCACGCGTAGAGAACAGATTATGAAACAATTTCCAGCACATTGAGAATAGCCTCGATAGACATCGCCTTTAAATAAAGCGAAATATTATAAATCCGTAAACAAATTTAAAAATATCACGCGTGGAGCACAGATTATGAAACAATTTCCAGCACATTGAGAATAGTCTCGATAGACATCGCCTTTAAATACGCAAAATATTATAAATCCGTAAACAAATTCAAAAAAATCACGCGTAGAGAACAGATTATGAAAATATTTCCAGCACTTTGAGAATAGCCTCGATAGACATCGCCTTTAAATAAAGCGAAATATTATAAATCCGTAAACAAATTTAAAAATATCACGCGTGGAGCACAGATTATGAAAAATTTTCCAGCACATTGAGAATAGCCTCGATAGATATCACCTTTAAATAACGCGAAATAGTGTAAATGCGTAAACAATTTTTTAAAAAACCAAGCGTGGAGCACAGATTATGAAAAAATTTACTGCACATTGAGAATAGCCTCGATAGACATCGCCTTTAAATAACGCGAAATCTTATAAATTTGTAAATAAATTTAAAAAAATCACGCGTGGAGCACAGATTATGAAACAATTTCCAGCACATTGAGAATAGTCTCGATAGACATCGCCTTTAAATACGCAAAATAGTATAAATCCGTAAACAAATTCAAAAAAATCACGCGTAGAGAACAGATTATGAAAATATTTCCAGATCTTTGAGAATAGCCTCGATAGACATCGCCTTTAAATAAAGCGAAATATTATAAATCCGTAAACAAATTTAAAAATATCACGCGTGGAGCACAGATTATGAAAAATTTTCCAGCACATTGAGAATAGCCTCGATAGATATCACCTTTAAATAACGCGAAATAGTGTAAATGCGTAAACAATTTTTAAAAAAAACAAGCGTGGAGCACAGATTATGAAAAAATTTACTGCACATTGAGAATAGCCTCGATAGACATCGCCTTTAAATAAAGCGAAATATTATAAATCCGTAAACAAATTTAAAAATATCACGCGTGGAGCACAGATTATGAAACAATTTCCAGCACATTGAGAATAGTCTCGATAGACATCGCCTTTAAATACGCAAAATATTATAAATCCGTAAACAAATTCAAAAAAATCACGCGTAGAGAACAGATTATGAAAATATTTCCAGCACTTTGAGAATAGCCTCGATAGACATCGCCTTTAAATAAAGCGAAATATTATAAATCCGTAAACAAATTTAAAAATATCACGCGTGGAGCACAGATTATGAAAAATTTTCCAGCACATTGAGAATAGCCTCGATAGATATCACCTTTAAATAACGCGAAATAGTGTAAATGCGTAAACAATTTTTTAAAAAACCAAGCGTGGAGCACAGATTATGAAAAAATTTACTGCACATTGAGAATAGCCTCGATAGACATCGCCTTTAAATAACGCGAAATCTTATAAATTTGTAAATAAATTTAAATAATCACGCGTGGAGCACAGATTATGAAACAATTTCCAGCACATTGAGAATAGTCTCGATAGACATCGCCTTTAAATACGCAAAATAGTATAAATCCGTAAACAAATTCAAAAAAATCACGCGTGGAGAAAAGATTATGAAACAATTTCCAGCACATTGAGAATAGCCTCGATAGACATCGCCTTTAAATAACGCGGAATATTATAAATCCGAAAACAAATTCAAAAAAATCACGCGTGGAGCACAGATTATGAAACAATTTCCAGCACATTGAGAATAGCCTCGATAGACATCGCCTTTAAATAAAGCGAAATATTATAAATCCGTAAACAAATTTAAAAAAATCACGCATGGAGCACAGATTATGAAACAATTTCCAGAACATTGAGAATAGCCTCCATAGACATCACCTTTAAATAACCCGAAATAGTATAAATCCATAAACAAATTTTAAAAAATCACGCGTGGAGCACAGATTATGAATCAATTTCCAGCACATTGAGAATAGCTTCGATAGACATCACCTTTAAATAACGCGAAAAGTATAAATCTGCAAACAATTTGAAAAAAAAAAAGAATCACGCTTGAAGAATAGATTGTGAAACACTTTCCAGCACATTGAGAATAGCCTCGATAGACATCGCCTTTAAATAATGCGAAATCTTATAAATTTGTAAATAAATTTAAAAAAATCACGCGTGGAGCACAGATTATGAAACAATTTCCAGCACATTGAGAATAGCCTCGATAGACATCACCTTTAAATAACGCGAAATAGTATAAATATGTAAACAAATTGAAAAAAAAAATCAAGATTGGAGCATAGATTGTGAAACAATATCGAGCACATTAAAAAGAGTCTCGATAGACATCGCCTTTAAATAACGCGGAATATTATAAATCTGTAAACAAATTGAAAAAAAAATCACGCGTGGAGCACAGATTATGAAACAATTTCCAGCACATTGAGAATAGCTTCGATAGACATCACCTTTAAATAACGCGAAAAGTATAAATCTGTAAACAATTTGATAAAAATAAAAAACAAAAAAAAATCACGCTTGGGGTATAAATTGTGAAACAATATCCAGCACATTGAAAATAGTCTCGATAGATATCGCCTTTAAATAAAACGAAATAGTATAAATCCGTAAAAAAAATTTAAAAAAATCACGCGTGGAGCACAGATTATGAAACAATTTCCAGCACATTGAGAATAGCCTCGATAGACATCGCCTTTAAATACGCAAAATAGTATAAATCTGTAAATAAATGCAAAAAAATCACTCGTGGAGAACAGATTATGAAACAATTTCCAGCACACTGAGAATAGCCTCGATAGACATCACATTTAAATAACGCGAAATAGTATAAATGCGTAAACAAATTGAAAAAAAAATCAAGATTGGAGCATAGATTGTGAAACAATTTCCAGCACATTGAAAATAGTCTCGATAGAAATCGCCTTTAAATAACGCGGAATATTATAAATCCGAAAACAAATTCAAAAAAATCTCGCGTGGAGCACAGATTATGAAACAATTTCCAGCACATTGAGAATAGCCTCGATAGACATCACCTTTAAATAACGCGAAATAGTATAAATATGTAAACAAATTGAAAAAAAAATCAAGATTGGAGCATAGATTGTGAAACAATTTCCAGCACACTGAAAATAGTCTCGATAGACATCGCCTTTAAATAACGCGAATCAGTATAAATATGTAAACAAATTGAAAAAAAAAAATCAAGATTGGAGCATAGATTGTGAAACAATTTCCAGCACATTGAAAATAGTCTCGATAGAAATCGCCTTTAAATAACGTGGAATATTATAAATCCGAAAACAAATTCAAAAAAATCTCGCGTGGAGCACAGATTATGAAACAATTTCCAGCACATTGAGAATAGCCTCGATAGACATCACCTTTAAATAACGCGAAATAGTATAAATATGTAAACAAATTGAAAAAAAATCAAGATTGGAGCATAGATTGTGAAACAATTTCCAGCACACTGAAAATAGTCTCGATAGACATCGCCTTTAAATAACGCGAAATAGTATAAATGCGTAAACAAATTCAAAAAAATCACGTTTGGAGCACAGATTATGAAACAATTTCCAGCACATTGAGAATAGCCTCGATAGACATCGCCTTTAAATAATGCGAAATCTTATAAATTTGTAAATAAATTTAAAAAAATCACGCGTGGAGCACAGATTATGAAACAATTTCCAGCACATTGAGAATAGCCTCGATAGACATCGCCTTTAAATAACGCGAAATAGTATAAATATGTAAACAAATTGAAAAAAAAAATCAAGATTGGAGCATAGATTGTGAAACAATTTCCAGCACATTGAAAATAGTCTCGATAGACATCGCCTTTAAATAACGCGAAATAGTATAAATCCGTAATCAAATTAAAAAAAAAACACGCGTGGAGCACAGATTATGAAACAATTTCCAGCACATTGAGAACAGCTTCGATAGACATCACCTTTAAATAACGCGAAAAAGTATAAATCTGTAAACAAATTGAGAATAAAAAAATCACGCTTGGAGCATAAATTGTGAAACAATTTCCAACACATTGAAAATAGTCTCGATAGACATCGCCTTTAAATAAAGCGAAATATTATAAATCCCTAAACAAATTTAAAAGAAATCACGCGTAGAGCACAGATTATGAAACCATTTCCAGCACATTGAGAATAGCCTCGATAGACATCGCCTTTAAATAACGCGAAATCTTATAAATTTGTAAATAAATTTAAAAAAATCACGCGTGGAGCACAGATTATGAAACAATTTCCAGCACATTGAGAGTAGCCTCGATAGACATCGACCTTAAATAACGCGAAATAGTATAAATCTGTAAAAAAATGCAAAAAAATCACGCGTGGAGCACAGATTATGAAACAATTTCCAACACATTGAGAATAGCCCCGATAGACATCACCTTTAAATAACGCGAAATAGTATAAATATGTAAACAAATTGAAAAAAAAATCAAGATTGGAGCATAGATTGTGAAACAATTTCCAGCACATTGAAAATAGTCTCGATAGACATCGCCTTTAAATAAAGCGAAATATTATAAATCCGTAAACAAATTTTAAAATATCACGCGTGGAGCACAGATTATGAAAAATTTTCCAGCACATTGAGAATAGCCTCGATAGATATCACCTTTAAATAACGCGAAATAGTGTAAATGCGTAAACAATTTTTAAAAAAACCAAGCGTGGAGCACAGATTATAAAAAAATTTACTGCACATTGAGAATAGCCTCGATAGACATCGCCTTTAAATAAAGCGAAATATTATAAATCCGTAAACAAATTTAAAAATATCACGCGTGGAGCACAGATTATGAAACAATTTCCAGCACATTGAGAATAGTCTCGATAGACATCGCCTTTAAATACGCAAAATATTATAAATCCGTAAACAAATTCAAAAAATTCACGCGTAGAGAACAGATTATGAAACAATTTCCAGCACATTGAGAATAGCCTCGATAGACATCGCCTTTAAATAAAGCGAAATATTATAAATCCGTAAACAAATTTAAAAATATCACGCGTGGAGCACAGATTATGAAACAATTTCCAGCACATTGAGAATAGCCTCGATAGATATCACCTTTAAATAACGCGAAATAGTGTAAATGCGTAAACAATTTTTAAAAAAACCAAGCGTGGAGCACAGATTATGAAAAAATTTACTGCACATTGAGAATAGCCTCGATAGACATCGCCTTTAAATAAAGCGAAATATTATAAATCCGTAAACAAATTCAAAAAAATCACGCGTAGAGAACAGATTATGAAAATATTTCCAGCACTTTGAGAATAGCCTCGATAGACATCGCCTTTAAATAAAGCGAAATATTATAAATCTGTAAACAAATTTAAAAATATCACGCGTGGAGCACAGATTATGAAAAATTTTCCAGCACATTGAGAATAGCCTCGATAGATATCACCTTTAAATAACGCGAAATAGTGTAAATGCGTAAACAATTTTTAAAAAAACCAAGCGTGGAGCACAGATTATGAAAAAATTTACTGCACATTGAGAATAGCCTCGATAGAGATCGCCTTTAAATAACGCGAAATCTTATAAATTTGTAAATAAATTTAAAAAAATCACGCGTGGAGCACAGATTATGAAACAATTTCCAGCACATTGAGAATAGTCTCGATAGACATCGCCTTTAAATACGCAAAATAGTATAAATCCGTAAACAAATTCAAAAAAATCACGCGTGGAGAAAAGATTATGAAACAATTTCCAGCACATTGAGAATAGCCTCGATAGATATCGCCTTTAAATAACGCGAAATGGTGTAAATGCGTAAACAATTTAAAAAAAAAACAAGCGTGGAGCACAGATTATGAAAAAATTTACTGCACATTGAGAATAGTCTCGATAGACATCGCCTTTAAATACGCAAAATATTATAAATCCGTAAACAAATTCAAAAAAATCACGCGTAGAGAACAGATTATGAAAATATTTCCAGCACTTTGAGAATAGCCTCGATAGACATCGCCTTTAAATAAAGCGAAATATTATAAATCCGTAAACAAATTTAAAAATATCACGCGTGGAGCACAGATTATGAAAAATTTTCCAGCACATTGAGAATAGCCTCGATAGATATCACCTTTAAATAACGCGAAATAGTGTAAATGCGTAAACAATTTTTAAAAAAACCAAGCGTGGAGCACAGATTATGAAAAAATTTACTGCACATTGAGAATAGCCTCGATAGAGATCGCCTTTAAATAACGCGAAATCTTATAAATTTGTAAATAAATTTAAAAAAATCACGCGTGGAGCACAGATTATGAAACAATTTCCAGCACATTGAGAATAGTCTCGATAGACATCGCCTTTAAATACGCAAAATAGTATAAATCCGTAAACAAATTAAAAAAATCACGCGTGGAGAAAAGATTATGAAACAATTTCCAGAACATTGAGAATAGCCTCCATAGACATCACCTTTAAATAACCCGAAATAGTATAAATCCATAAACAAATTTTAAAAAATCACGCGTGGAGCACAGATTATGAATCAATTTCCAGCACATTGAGAATAGCTTCGATAGACATCACCTTTAAATAACGCAAAAAGTATAAATCTGCAAACAATTTGAAAAAAAAAAAAGAATCACGCTTGAAGAATAGATTGTGAAACAATTTCCAGCACATTGAAAATAGTCTCGATAGACACCACCTTTAAATAACGCGAAATAGTATAAATGCGTAAACAAATCCAAAAAAATCACGCTTGGAGCACAGATTATGAAACAATTTCCAGCACATTGAGAATAGCCTCGATAGACATCGCCTTTAAATAACGCGAAATAGTATAAATATGTAAACAAATTGAAAAAAAATCAAGATTGGAGCATAGATTGTGAAACAATTTCCAGCACACTGAAGATAGTCTTGATAGACATCGCCTTTAAATAACGCGAAATAGTATAAATGCGTAAACAAATTAAAAAAAATCACGTTTGGAGCACAGATTATGAAACAATTTCCAGCACATTGAGAATAGCCTTGATAGACATCGCCTTTAAATAATGCGAAATCTTATAAATTTGTAAATAAATTTAAAAAAATCACGCGTGGAGCACAGATTATGAAACAATTTCCAGCACATTGAGAATAGCCTCGATAGACATCGCCTTTAAATAACGCGAAATAGTATAAATCTGTAAATAAATGCAAAAAAATCACGCGTGGAGCACAGATTATGAAACAATTTCCAGCACATTGAGAATAGCCCCGATAGACACCACCTTTAAATAACGCGAAATAGAATAAATATGTAAACAAATTGAAAAAAAAAATCAAGATTGGAGCATAGATTGTGAAACAATTTCTAGCACATTGAAAATTGTCTCGATAGACATCGCCTTTAAATAACGCGAAATAGTATAAATCCGTAATCAAATTAAAAAAAAAACACGCGTGGAGCACAGATTATGAAACAATTTCCAGCACATTGAGAACAGCTTCGATAGACATCACCTTTAAATAACGCGAAAAAGTATAAATCTGTAAACAAATTGAGAAAAAAAAATCACGCTTGGAGCATAAATTGTGAAACAATTTCCAACACATTGAAAATAGTCTCGATAGACATCGCCTTTAAATGAAGCGAAATATTATAAATCCCTAAACAAATTTAAAAGAAATCACGCGTGGAGCACAGATTATGAAACCATTTCCAGCACATTGAGAATAGACTCTATAGACATCGCCTTTAAATAACGCGAAATAGTATTATATATCCGTAAACAAATTTAAAAATATCACGCGTGGAGCACAGATTATGAAACAATTTCCAGCACATTGAGAATAGCCTCGATAGATATCACCTTTAAATAACGCGAAATAGTATAAATGCGTAAACAATTTTTAAAAAATCAAGCGTGGAGCACAGATTATGAAAAAAATTACAGCACATTGAGAATAGCCTCGATAGACATCGCCTTTAAATAACGCGAAATCTTATAAATTTGTAAATAAATTTAAAGAAATCACGCGTGGAGCACAGATTATGAAACAATTTCCAGCACATTGAGAATAGTCTCGATAGACATCGCCTTTAAATAAAGCGAAATATTATAAATCCGTAAACAAATTTTAAAATATCACGCGTGGAGCACAGATTATGAAAAATTTTCCAGCACATTGAGAATAGCCTCGATAGATATCACCTTTAAATAACGCGAAATAGTGTAAATGCGTAAACAATTTTTAAAAAAACCAAGCGTGGAGCACAGATTATAAAAAAATTTACTGCACATTGAGAATAGCCTCGATAGACATCGCCTTTAAATAAAGCGAAATATTATAAATCCGTAAACAAATTTAAAAATATCACGCGTGGAGCACAGATTATGAAACAATTTCCAGCACATTGAGAATAGTCTCGATAGACATCGCCTTTAAATACGCAAAATATTATAAATCCGTAAACAAATTCAAAAAATTCACGCGTAGAGAACAGATTATGAAACAATTTCCAGCACATTGAGAATAGCCTCGATAGACATCGCCTTTAAATAAAGCGAAATATTATAAATCCGTAAACAAATTTAAAAATATCACGCGTGGAGCACAGATTATGAAACAATTTCCAGCACATTGAGAATAGCCTCGATAGATATCACCTTTAAATAACGCGAAATAGTGTAAATGCGTAAACAATTTTTAAAAAAACCAAGCGTGGAGCACAGATTATGAAAAAATTTACTGCACATTGAGAATAGCCTCGATAGACATCGCCTTTAAATAAAGCGAAATATTATAAATCCGTAAACAAATTCAAAAAAATCACGCGTAGAGAACAGATTATGAAAATATTTCCAGCACTTTGAGAATAGCCTCGATAGACATCGCCTTTAAATAAAGCGAAATATTATAAATCCGTAAACAAATTTAAAAATATCACGCGTGGAGCACAGATTATGAAAAATTTTCCAGCACATTGAGAATAGCCTCGATAGATATCACCTTTAAATAACGCGAAATAGTGTAAATGCGTAAACAATTTTAAAAAAAAACAAGCGTGGAGCACAGATTATGAAAAAATTTACTGCACATTGAGAATAGCCTCGATAGACATCGCCTTTAAATAAAGCGAAATATTATAAATCCGTAAACAAATTTAAAAATATCACGCGTGGAGCACAGATTATGAAACAATTTCCAGCACATTGAGAATAGTCTCGATAGACATCGCCTTTAAATACGCAAAATATTATAAATCCGTAAACAAATTCAAAAAATTCACGCGTAGAGAACAGATTATGAAACAATTTCCAGCACATTGAGAATAGCCTCGATAGACATCGCCTTTAAATAAAGCGAAATATTATAAATCCGTAAACAAATTTAAAAATATCACGCGTGGAGCACAGATTATGAAACAATTTCCAGCACATTGAGAATAGTCTCGATAGACATCGCCTTTAAATACGCAAAATATTATAAATCCGTAAACAAATTCAAAAAAATCACGCGTAGAGAACAGATTATGAAAATATTTCCAGCACTTTGAGAATAGCCTCGATAGACATCGCCTTTAAATAAAGCGAAATATTATAAATCCGTAAACAAATTTAAAAATATCACGCGTGGAGCACAGATTATGAAAAATTTTCCAGCACATTGAGAATAGCCTCGATAGATATCACCTTTAAATAACGCGAAATAGTGTAAATGCGTAAACAATTTTTTAAAAAACCAAGCGTGGAGCACAGATTATGAAAAAATTTACTGCACATTGAGAATAGCCTCGATAGACATCGCCTTTAAATAACGCGAAATCTTATAAATTTGTAAATAAATTTAAAAAAATCACGCGTGGAGCACAGATTATGAAACAATTTCCAGCACATTGAGAATAGTCTCGATAGACATCGCCTTTAAATACGCAAAATAGTATAAATCCGTAAACAAATTCAAAAAAATCACGCGTAGAGAACAGATTATGAAAATATTTCCAGATCTTTGAGAATAGCCTCGATAGACATCGCCTTTAAATAAAGCGAAATATTATAAATCCGTAAACAAATTTAAAAATATCACGCGTGGAGCACAGATTATGAAAAATTTTCCAGCACATTGAGAATAGCCTCGATAGATATCACCTTTAAATAACGCGAAATAGTGTAAATGCGTAAACAATTTTTAAAAAAAACAAGCGTGGAGCACAGATTATGAAAAAATTTACTGCACATTGAGAATAGCCTCGATAGACATCGCCTTTAAATAAAGCGAAATATTATAAATCCGTAAACAAATTTAAAAATATCACGCGTGGAGCACAGATTATGAAACAATTTCCAGCACATTGAGAATAGTCTCGATAGACATCGCCTTTAAATACGCAAAATATTATAAATCCGTAAACAAATTCAAAAAAATCACGCGTAGAGAACAGATTATGAAAATATTTCCAGCACTTTGAGAATAGCCTCGATAGACATCGCCTTTAAATAAAGCGAAATATTATAAATCCGTAAACAAATTTAAAAATATCACGCGTGGAGCACAGATTATGAAAAATTTTCCAGCACATTGAGAATAGCCTCGATAGATATCACCTTTAAATAACGCGAAATAGTGTAAATGCGTAAACAATTTTTTAAAAAACCAAGCGTGGAGCACAGATTATGAAAAAATTTACTGCACATTGAGAATAGCCTCGATAGACATCGCCTTTAAATAACGCGAAATCTTATAAATTTGTAAATAAATTTAAATAATCACGCGTGGAGCACAGATTATGAAACAATTTCCAGCACATTGAGAATAGTCTCGATAGACATCGCCTTTAAATACGCAAAATAGTATAAATCCGTAAACAAATTCAAAAAAATCACGCGTGGAGAAAAGATTATGAAACAATTTCCAGCACATTGAGAATAGCCTCGATAGACATCGCCTTTAAATAACGCGGAATATTATAAATCCGAAAACAAATTCAAAAAAATCACGCGTGGAGCACAGATTATGAAACAATTTCCAGCACATTGAGAATAGCCTCGATAGACATCGCCTTTAAATAAAGCGAAATATTATAAATCCGTAAACAAATTTAAAAAAATCACGCATGGAGCACAGATTATGAAACAATTTCCAGAACATTGAGAATAGCCTCCATAGACATCACCTTTAAATAACCCGAAATAGTATAAATCCATAAACAAATTTTAAAAAATCACGCGTGGAGCACAGATTATGAATCAATTTCCAGCACATTGAGAATAGCTTCGATAGACATCACCTTTAAATAACGCGAAAAGTATAAATCTGCAAACAATTTGAAAAAAAAAAAGAATCACGCTTGAAGAATAGATTGTGAAACAATTTCCAGCACATTGAAAATAGTCTCGACAGACACCACCTTTAAATAACGCGAAATAGTATAAATGCGTAAACAAATTCAAAAAAATCACGCTTGGAGCACAGATTATGAAACAATTTCCAGCACATTGAGAATAGCCTCGATAGACATCGCCTTTAAATAACGCGAAATAGTATAAATATGTAAACAAATTGAAAAAAAATCAAGATTGGAGCATAGATTGTGAAACAATTTCCAGCACACTGAAAATAGTCTTGATAGACATCGCCTTTAAATAACGCGAAATAGTATAAATGCGTAAACAAATTAAAAAACATCACGTTTGGAGCACAGATTATGAAACACTTTCCAGCACATTGAGAATAGCCTCGATAGACATCGCCTTTAAATAATGCGAAATCTTATAAATTTGTAAATAAATTTAAAAAAATCACGCGTGGAGCACAGATTATGAAACAATTTCCAGCACATTGAGAATAGCCTCGATAGACATCACCTTTAAATAACGCGAAATAGTATAAATATGTAAACAAATTGAAAAAAAAAATCAAGATTGGAGCATAGATTGTGAAACAATATCGAGCACATTAAAAAGAGTCTCGATAGACATCGCCTTTAAATAACGCGGAATATTATAAATCTGTAAACAAATTGAAAAAAAAATCACGCGTGGAGCACAGATTATGAAACAATTTCCAGCACATTGAGAATAGCTTCGATAGACATCACCTTTAAATAACGCGAAAAGTATAAATCTGTAAACAATTTGATAAAAATAAAAAACAAAAAAAAATCACGCTTGGGGTATAAATTGTGAAACAATATCCAGCACATTGAAAATAGTCTCGATAGATATCGCCTTTAAATAAAACGAAATAGTATAAATCCGTAAAAAAAATTTAAAAAAATCACGCGTGGAGCACAGATTATGAAACAATTTCCAGCACATTGAGAATAGCCTCGATAGACATCGCCTTTAAATACGCAAAATAGTATAAATCTGTAAATAAATGCAAAAAAATCACTCGTGGAGAACAGATTATGAAACAATTTCCAGCACACTGAGAATAGCCTCGATAGACATCACATTTAAATAACGCGAAATAGTATAAATGCGTAAACAAATTGAAAAAAAAATCAAGATTGGAGCATAGATTGTGAAACAATTTCCAGCACACTGAAAATAGTCTCGATAGACATCGCCTTTAAATAACGCGAATCAGTATAAATATGTAAACAAATTGAAAAAAAAAAATCAAGATTGGAGCATAGATTGTGAAACAATTTCCAGCACATTGAAAATAGTCTCGATAGAAATCGCCTTTAAATAACGTGGAATATTATAAATCCGAAAACAAATTCAAAAAAATCTCGCGTGGAGCACAGATTATGAAACAATTTCCAGCACATTGAGAATAGCCTCGATAGACATCACCTTTAAATAACGCGAAATAGTATAAATATGTAAACAAATTGAAAAAAAATCAAGATTGGAGCATAGATTGTGAAACAATTTCCAGCACACTGAAAATAGTCTCGATAGACATCGCCTTTAAATAACGCGAAATAGTATAAATGCGTAAACAAATTCAAAAAAATCACGTTTGGAGCACAGATTATGAAACAATTTCCAGCACATTGAGAATAGCCTCGATAGACATCGCCTTTAAATAATGCGAAATCTTATAAATTTGTAAATAAATTTAAAAAAATCACGCGTGGAGCACAGATTATGAAACAATTTCCAGCACATTGAGAATAGCCTCGATAGACATCGCCTTTAAATAACGCGAAATAGTATAAATATGTAAACAAATTGAAAAAAAAAATCAAGATTGGAGCATAGATTGTGAAACAATTTCCAGCACATTGAAAATAGTCTCGATAGACATCGCCTTTAAATAACGCGAAATAGTATAAATCCGTAATCAAATTAAAAAAAAAACACGCGTGGAGCACAGATTATGAAACAATTTCCAGCACATTGAGAACAGCTTCGATAGACATCACCTTTAAATAACGCGAAAAAGTATAAATCTGTAAACAAATTGAGAATAAAAAAATCACGCTTGGAGCATAAATTGTGAAACAATTTCCAACACATTGAAAATAGTCTCGATAGACATCGCCTTTAAATAAAGCGAAATATTATAAATCCCTAAACAAATTTAAAAGAAATCACGCGTAGAGCACAGATTATGAAACCATTTCCAGCACATTGAGAATAGCCTCGATAGACATCGCCTTTAAATAACGCGAAATCTTATAAATTTGTAAATAAATTTAAAAAAATCACGCGTGGAGCACAGATTATGAAACAATTTCCAGCACATTGAGAGTAGCCTCGATAGACATCGACCTTAAATAACGCGAAATAGTATAAATCTGTAAAAAAATGCAAAAAAATCACGCGTGGAGCACAGATTATGAAACAATTTCCAACACATTGAGAATAGCCCCGATAGACATCACCTTTAAATAACGCGAAATAGTATAAATATGTAAACAAATTGAAAAAAAAATCAAGATTGGAGCATAGATTGTGAAACAATTTCCAGCACATTGAAAATAGTCTCGATAGACATCGCCTTTAAATAAAGCGAAATATTATAAATCCGTAAACAAATTTTAAAATATCACGCGTGGAGCACAGATTATGAAAAATTTTCCAGCACATTGAGAATAGCCTCGATAGATATCACCTTTAAATAACGCGAAATAGTGTAAATGCGTAAACAATTTTTAAAAAAACCAAGCGTGGAGCACAGATTATAAAAAAATTTACTGCACATTGAGAATAGCCTCGATAGACATCGCCTTTAAATAAAGCGAAATATTATAAATCCGTAAACAAATTTAAAAATATCACGCGTGGAGCACAGATTATGAAACAATTTCCAGCACATTGAGAATAGTCTCGATAGACATCGCCTTTAAATACGCAAAATATTATAAATCCGTAAACAAATTCAAAAAATTCACGCGTAGAGAACAGATTATGAAACAATTTCCAGCACATTGAGAATAGCCTCGATAGACATCGCCTTTAAATAAAGCGAAATATTATAAATCCGTAAACAAATTTAAAAATATCACGCGTGGAGCACAGATTATGAAACAATTTCCAGCACATTGAGAATAGCCTCGATAGATATCACCTTTAAATAACGCGAAATAGTGTAAATGCGTAAACAATTTTTAAAAAAACCAAGCGTGGAGCACAGATTATGAAAAAATTTACTGCACATTGAGAATAGCCTCGATAGACATCGCCTTTAAATAAAGCGAAATATTATAAATCCGTAAACAAATTCAAAAAAATCACGCGTAGAGAACAGATTATGAAAATATTTCCAGCACTTTGAGAATAGCCTCGATAGACATCGCCTTTAAATAAAGCGAAATATTATAAATCTGTAAACAAATTTAAAAATATCACGCGTGGAGCACAGATTATGAAAAATTTTCCAGCACATTGAGAATAGCCTCGATAGATATCACCTTTAAATAACGCGAAATAGTGTAAATGCGTAAACAATTTTTAAAAAAACCAAGCGTGGAGCACAGATTATGAAAAAATTTACTGCACATTGAGAATAGCCTCGATAGAGATCGCCTTTAAATAACGCGAAATCTTATAAATTTGTAAATAAATTTAAAAAAATCACGCGTGGAGCACAGATTATGAAACAATTTCCAGCACATTGAGAATAGTCTCGATAGACATCGCCTTTAAATACGCAAAATAGTATAAATCCGTAAACAAATTCAAAAAAATCACGCGTGGAGAAAAGATTATGAAACAATTTCCAGCACATTGAGAATAGCCTCGATAGATATCGCCTTTAAATAACGCGAAATAGTGTAAATGCGTAAACAATTTTAAAAAAAAACAAGCGTGGAGCACAGATTATGAAAAAATTTACTGCACATTGAGAATAGTCTCGATAGACATCGCCTTTAAATACGCAAAATATTATAAATCCGTAAACAAATTCAAAAAAATCACGCGTAGAGAACAGATTATGAAAATATTTCCAGCACTTTGAGAATAGCCTCGATAGACATCGCCTTTAAATAAAGCGAAATATTATAAATCCGTAAACAAATTTAAAAATATCACGCGTGGAGCACAGATTATGAAAAATTTTCCAGCACATTGAGAATAGCCTCGATAGATATCACCTTTAAATAACGCGAAATAGTGTAAATGCGTAAACAATTTTTAAAAAAACCAAGCGTGGAGCACAGATTATGAAAAAATTTACTGCACATTGAGAATAGCCTCGATAGAGATCGCCTTTAAATAACGCGAAATCTTATAAATTTGTAAATAAATTTAAAAAAATCACGCGTGGAGCACAGATTATGAAACAATTTCCAGCACATTGAGAATAGTCTCGATAGACATCGCCTTTAAATACGCAAAATAGTATAAATCCGTAAACAAATTAAAAAAAATCACGCGTGGAGAAAAGATTATGAAACAATTTCCAGAACATTGAGAATAGCCTCCATAGACATCACCTTTAAATAACCCGAAATAGTATAAATCCATAAACAAATTTTAAAAAATCACGCGTGGAGCACAGATTATGAATCAATTTCCAGCACATTGAGAATAGCTTCGATAGACATCACCTTTAAATAACGCAAAAAGTATAAATCTGCAAACAATTTGAAAAAAAAAAAAGAATCACGCTTGAAGAATAGATTGTGAAACAATTTCCAGCACATTGAAAATAGTCTCGATAGACACCACCTTTAAATAACGCGAAATAGTATAAATGCGTAAACAAATCCAAAAAAATCACGCTTGGAGCACAGATTATGAAACAATTTCCAGCACATTGAGAATAGCCTCGATAGACATCGCCTTTAAATAACGCGAAATAGTATAAATATGTAAACAAATTGAAAAAAAATCAAGATTGGAGCATAGATTGTGAAACAATTTCCAGCACACTGAAGATAGTCTTGATAGACATCGCCTTTAAATAACGCGAAATAGTATAAATGCGTAAACAAATTAAAAAAAATCACGTTTGGAGCACAGATTATGAAACAATTTCCAGCACATTGAGAATAGCCTTGATAGACATCGCCTTTAAATAATGCGAAATCTTATAAATTTGTAAATAAATTTAAAAAAATCACGCGTGGAGCACAGATTATGAAACAATTTCCAGCACATTGAGAATAGCCTCGATAGACATCGCCTTTAAATAACGCGAAATAGTATAAATCTGTAAATAAATGCAAAAAAATCACGCGTGGAGCACAGATTATGAAACAATTTCCAGCACATTGAGAATAGCCCCGATAGACACCACCTTTAAATAACGCGAAATAGAATAAATATGTAAACAAATTGAAAAAAAAAATCAAGATTGGAGCATAGATTGTGAAACAATTTCTAGCACATTGAAAATTGTCTCGATAGACATCGCCTTTAAATAACGCGAAATAGTATAAATCCGTAATCAAATTAAAAAAAAAACACGCGTGGAGCACAGATTATGAAACAATTTCCAGCACATTGAGAACAGCTTCGATAGACATCACCTTTAAATAACGCGAAAAAGTATAAATCTGTAAACAAATTGAGAAAAAAAAATCACGCTTGGAGCATAAATTGTGAAACAATTTCCAACACATTGAAAATAGTCTCGATAGACATCGCCTTTAAATGAAGCGAAATATTATAAATCCCTAAACAAATTTAAAAGAAATCACGCGTGGAGCACAGATTATGAAACCATTTCCAGCACATTGAGAATAGACTCTATAGACATCGCCTTTAAATAACGCGAAATAGTATTATATATCCGTAAACAAATTTAAAAATATCACGCGTGGAGCACAGATTATGAAACAATTTCCAGCACATTGAGAATAGCCTCGATAGATATCACCTTTAAATAACGCGAAATAGTATAAATGCGTAAACAATTTTTAAAAAATCAAGCGTGGAGCACAGATTATGAAAAAAATTACAGCACATTGAGAATAGCCTCGATAGACATCGCCTTTAAATAACGCGAAATCTTATAAATTTGTAAATAAATTTAAAGAAATCACGCGTGGAGCACAGATTATGAAACAATTTCCAGCACATTGAGAATAGTCTCGATAGACATCGCCTTTAAATACGCAAAATAGTATAAATCCGTAAACAAATTTAAAAAAATCACGCGTGGAGCACAGATTATGAAACAATTTCCAGCACATTGAGAATAGACTCTATAGACATCGCCTTTAAATAACGCGAAATAGTATTATATATCCGTAAACAAATTTAAAAATATCACGCGTGGAGCACAGATTATGAAACAATTTCCAGCACATTGAGAATAGCCTCGATAGATATAACTTTAAATAACGCGAAATAGTATAAATGCGTAAACAATTTTTAAAAAATCAAGCGTGGAGCACAGATTATGAAAAAAATTACAGCACATTGAGAATAGCCTCGATAGACATCGCCTTTAAATAACGCGAAATCTTATAAATTTGTAAATAAATTTAAAGAAATCACGCGTGGAGCACAGATTATGAAACAATTTCCAGCACATTGAGAATAGCCTCGATAGACATCACCTTTAAATAACGCGAAATAGTATAAATATGTAAACAAATTGAAAAAAAAAATCAAGATTGGAGCATAGATTGTGAAACAATATCGAGCACATTAAAAATAGTCTCGATAGACATCGCCTTTAAATAACGCGGAATATTATAAATCTGTAAACAAATTGAAAAAAAATCACGCGTGGAGCACAGATTATGAAACAATTTCCAGCACATTGAGAATAGCTTCGATAGACATCACCTTTAAATAACGCGAAAAGTATAAATCTGTAAACAATTTGACAAAAATAAAAAACAAAAAAAAATCACGCTTGGGGTATAAATTGTGAAACAATATCCAGCACATTGAAAATAGTCTCGATAGATATCGCCTTTAAATAAAACGAAATAGTATAAATCCGTAAAAAAAATTTAAAAAAATCACGCGTGGAGCACAGATTATGAAACAATTTCCAGCACATTGAGAATAGCCTCGATAGACATCGCCTTTAAATACGCAAAATAGTATAAATCTGTAAATAAATGCAAAAAAATCACTCGTGGAGAACAGATTATGAAACAAATTCCAGCACACTGAGAATAGCCTCGATAGACATCACATTTAAATAACGCGAAATAGTATAAATGCGTAAACAAATTGAAAAAAAAATCAAGATTGGAGCATAGATTGTGAAACAATTTCCAGCACATTGAAAATAGTCTCGATAGAAATCGCCTTTAAATAACGCGGAATATTATAAATCCGAAAACCAATTCAAAAAAATCTCGCGTGGAGCACAGATTATGAAACAATTTCCAGCACATTGAGAATAGCCTCGATAGACATCACCTTTAAATAACGCGAAATAGTATAAATATGTAAACAAATTGAAAAAAAATCAAGATTGGAGCATAGATTGTGAAACAATTTCCAGCACACTGAAAATAGTCTCGATAGACATCGCCTTTAAATAACGCGAAATAGTATAAATATGTAAACAAATTGAAAAAAAAAATCAAGATCGGAGCATAGATTGTGAAACAATTTCCAGCACATTGAAAATAGTCTCGATAGAAATGGCCTTTAAATAACGCGGAATATTATAAATCCGAAAACAAATTCAAAAAAATCTCGCGTGGAGCACAGATTATGAAACAATTTCCAGCACATTGAGAATAGCCTCGATAGACATCACCTTTAAATAACGCGAAATAGTATAAATATGTAAACAAATTGAAAAAAAAATCAAGATTGGAGCATAGATTGTGAAACAATTTCCAGCACACTGAAAATAGTCTCGATAGACATCGCCTTTAAATAACGCGAAATAGTATAAATGCGTAAACAAATTTAAAAAAATCACGTTTGGAGCACAGATTATGAAACAATTTCCAGCACATTGAGAATAGCCTCGATAGACATCGCCTTTAAATAATGCGAAATCTTATAAATTTGTAAATAAATTTAAAAAAATCACGCGTGGAGCACAGATTATGAAACAATTTCCAGCACATTGAGAATAGCCTCGATAGACATCGCCTTTAAATAACGCGAAATAGTATAAATATGTAAACAAATTGAAAAAAAAATCAAGATTGGAGCATAGATTGTGAAACAATTTCCAGCACATTGAAAATAGTCTCGATAGACATCGCCTTTAAATAACGCGAAATAGTATAAATCCGTAATCAAATTTAAAAAAAAACACGCGTGGAGCACAGATTATGAAACAATTTCCAGCACATTGAGAACAGCTTCGATAGACATCACCTTTAAATAACGCGAAAAAGTATAAATCTGTAAACAAATTGAGAATAAAAAAATCACGCTTGGAGCATAAATTGTGAAACAATTTCCAACACATTGAGAATAGCCTCTATAGACATCGCCTTTAAATAAAGCGAAATATTATAAATCCCTAAACAAATTTTAAAGAAATCACGCGTAGAGCACAGATTATGAAACCATTTCCAGCACATTGAGAATAGCCTCTATAGACATCGCCTTTAAATAACGCGAAATAGTAATATATATCCGTAAACAAATTTAAAAATATCACGCGTGGAGCACAGATTATGAAACAATTTCCAGCACATTGAGAATAGCCTCGATAGATATCACCTTTAAATAACGCGAAATAGTATAAATGCGTAAACAATTTTTAAAAAAAATCAAGCGTTTAGCACAGATTATGAAAAAATTTACAGCACATTGAGAATAGCCTCGATAGACATCGCCTTTAAATAAAGCGAAATCTTATAAATTTGTAAAGAAATTTAAAGAAATCACGCGTGGAGCACAGATTATGAAACAATTTCCAGCACATTGAGAATAGTCTCGATAGACATTGCCTTTAAATACGCAAAATAGTATAAATCCGTAAACAAATTCAAAAAAATCACGCGTGGAGCACAGATTATGAAACAATTTCCAGCACATTGAGAATAGCCTCGATAGACATCATCTTTAAATAACGCGAAATAGTATAAATATGTAAACAAATTGAAAAAAAAATCAAGATTGGAGCATAGATTGTGAAACAATATCCAGCACATTAAAAATAGTCTCGATAGACATCGCCTTTAAATAACGCGGAATATTATAAATCTGTAAACAAATTGAAAAAAAATCACGCGTGGAGCACAGATTATGAAACAATTTCCAGCACATTGAGAATAGCTTCGATAGACATCACCTTTAAATAACGCGAAAAGTATAAATCTGTAAACAATTTGATAAAAATAAAAAACAAAAAAAAATCACGCTTGGGGTATAAATTGTGAAACAATTTCCAGCACATTGAAAATAGTCTCGATAGATATCGCCTTTAAATAAAACAAAATAGTATAAATCCGTAAAAAAAATTTAAAAAAATCACGCGTGGAGCACAGATTATGAAACAATTTCCAGCACATTGAGAATAGCCTCGATAGACATCGCCTTTAAATACGCAAAATAGTATAAATCTGTAAATAAATGCAAAAAAATCACTCGTGGAGAACAGATTATGAAACAATTTCCAGCACTTTGAGAATAGCCTCGATAGACATCGCCTTTAAATAAAGCGAAATATTATAAATCCGTAAACAAATTTAAAAATATCACGCGTGGAGCACAGATTATGTAACAATTTCCAGCACATTGAGAATAGTCTCGATAGACATCGCCTTTAAATACGCAAAATATTATAAATCCGTAAACAAATTCAAAAAAATCACGCGTAGAGAACAGATTATGAAAATACTTCCAGCACTTTGAGAATAGCCTCGATAGACATCGCCTTTAAATAAAGCGAAATATTATAAATCCGTAAACAAATTTAAAAATATCACGCGTGGAGCACAGATTATGAAAAATTTTCCAGCACATTGAGAATAGCCTCGATAGATATCACCTTTAAATAACGCGAAATAGTGTAAATGCGTAAACAATTTTTTAAAAAACCAAGCGTGGAGCACAGATTATGAAAAAATTTACTGCACATTGAGAATAGCCTCGATAGACATCGCCTTTAAATAACGCGAAATCTTATAAATTTGTAAATAAATTTAAAAAAATCACGCGTGGAGCACAGATTATGAAACAATTTCCAGCACATTGAGAATAGTCTCGATAGACATCGCCTTTAAATACGCAAAATAGTATAAATCCGTAAACAAATTCAAAAAAATCACGCGTAGAGAACAGATTATGAAAATATTTCCAGATCTTTGAGAATAGCCTCGATAGACATCGCCTTTAAATAAAGCGAAATATTATAAATCCGTAAACAAATTTAAAAATATCACGCGTGGAGCACAGATTATGAAAAATTTTCCAGCACATTGAGAATAGCCTCGATAGATATCACCTTTAAATAACGCGAAATAGTGTAAATGCGTAAACAATTTTTAAAAAAAACAAGCGTGGAGCACAGATTATGAAAAAATTTACTGCACATTGAGAATAGCCTCGATAGACATCGCCTTTAAATAAAGCGAAATATTATAAATCCGTAAACAAATTTAAAAATATCACGCGTGGAGCACAGATTATGAAACAATTTCCAGCACATTGAGAATAGTCTCGATAGACATCGCCTTTAAATACGCAAAATATTATAAATCCGTAAACAAATTCAAAAAATTCACGCGTAGAGAACAGATTATGAAACAATTTCCAGCACATTGAGAATAGCCTCGATAGACATCGCCTTTAAATAAAGCGAAATATTATAAATCCGTAAACAAATTTAAAAATATCACGCGTGGAGCACAGATTATGAAACAATTTCCAGCACATTGAGAATAGTCTCGATAGACATCGCCTTTAAATACGCAAAATATTATAAATCCGTAAACAAATTCAAAAAAATCACGCGTAGAGAACAGATTATGAAAATATTTCCAGCACTTTGAGAATAGCCTCGATAGACATCGCCTTTAAATAAAGCGAAATATAATAAATCCGTAAACAAATTTAAAAATATCACGCGTGGAGCACAGATTATGAAAAATTTTCCAGCACATTGAGAATAGCCTCGATAGATATCACCTTTAAATAACGCGAAATAGTGTAAATGCGTAAACAATTTTTTAAAAAACCAAGCGTGGAGCACAGATTATGAAAAAATTTACTGCACATTGAGAATAGCCT
The DNA here is from genome assembly GCA_963932465.1 of Maratus speciosus. NCBI lineage: Eukaryota > Metazoa > Arthropoda > Arachnida > Araneae > Salticidae > Maratus > Maratus speciosus. Next base: position 520,212 of record CAWVRF010001553.1, read on the forward strand.
CGATAGACATCGCCTTTAAATAACGCGAAATCTTATAAATTTGTAAATAAATTTAAAAAAATCACGCGTGGAGCACAGATTATGAAACAATTTCCAGCACATTGAGAATAGTCTCGATAGACATCGCCTTTAAATACGCAAAATAGTATAAATCCGTAAACAAATTCAAAAAAATCACGCGTGGATAAAAGATTATGAAACAATTTCCAGCACATTGAGAATAGCCTCGATAGACATCGCCTTTAAATAACGCGGAATATTATAAATCCGAAAACAAATTCAAAAAAATCACGCGTGGAGCACAGATTATGAAACAATTTCCAGCACATTGAGAATAGCCTCGATAGACATCGCCTTTAAATAACGCGAAATATTATAAATCCGTAAACAAATTTAAAAAAATCACGCATGGAGCACAGATTATGAAACAATTTCCAGAACATTGAGAATAGCCTCCATAGACATCACCTTTAAATAACCCGAAATAGTATAAATCCATAAACAAATTTTAAAAAATCACGCGTGGAGCACAGATTATGAATCAATTTCCAGAACATTGAGAATAGCTTCGATAGACATCACCTTTAAATAACGCGAAAAGTATAAATCTGCAAACAATTTGAAAAAAAAAAAGAATCACGCTTGAAGAATAGATTGTGAAACAATTTCCAGCACATTGAAAATAGTCTCGACAGACACCACCTTTAAATAACGCGAAATAGTATAAATGCGTAAACAAATTCAAAAAAATCACGCTTGGAGCACAGATTATGAAACAATTTCCAGCACATTGAGAATAGCCTCGATAGACATCGCCTTTAAATAACGCGAAATAGTATAAATATGTAAACAAATTGAAAAAAAATCAAGATTGGAGCATAGATTGTGAAACAATTTCCAGCACACTGAAAATAGTCTTGATAGACATCGCCTTTAAATAACGCGAAATAGTATAAATGCGTAAACAAATTAAAAAACATCACGTTTGGAGCACAGATTATGAAACACTTTCCAGCACATTGAGAATAGCCTCGATAGACATCGCCTTTAAATAATGCGAAATCTTATAAATTTGTAAATAAATTTAAAAAAATCACGCGTGGAGCACAGATTATGAAACAATTTCCAGCACATTGAGAATAGCCTCGATAGACATCACCTTTAAATAACGCGAAATAGTATAAATATGTAAACAAATTGAAAAAAAAAATCAAGATTGGAGCATAGATTGTGAAACAATATCGAGCACATTAAAAATAGTCTCGATAGACATCGCCTTTAAATAACGCGGAATATTATAAATCTGTAAACAAATTGAAAAAAAAATCACGCGTGGAGCACAGATTATGAAACAATTTCCAGCACATTGAGAATAGCTTCGATAGACATCACCTTTAAATAAAGCGAAAAGTATAAATCTGTAAACAATTTGATAAAAATAAAAAACAAAAAAAAATCACGCTTGGGGTATAAATTGTGAAACAATATCCAGCACATTGAAAATAGTCTCGATAGATATCGCCTTTAAATAAAACGAAATAGTATAAATCCGTAAAAAAAATTTAAAAAAATCACGCGTGGAGAACAGATTATGAAACAATTTCCAGCACACTGAGAATAGCCTCGATAGACATCACATTTAAATAACGCGAAATAGTATAAATGCGTAAACAAATTGAAAAAAAAATCAAGATTGGAGCATAGATTGTGAAACAATTTCCAGCACATTGAAAATAGTCTCGATAGAAATCGCCTTTAAATAACGCGGAATATTATAAATCCGAAAACAAATTCAAAAAAATCTCGCGTGGAGCACAGATTATGAAACAATTTCCAGCACATTGAGAATAGCCTCGATAGACATCACCTTTAAATAACGCGAAATAGTATAAATATGTAAACAAATTGAAAAAAAAATCAAGATTGGAGCATAGATTGTGAAACAATTTCCAGCACACTGAAAATAGTCTCGATAGACATCGCCTTTAAATAACGCGAATCAGTATAAATATGTAAACAAATTGAAAAAAAAAAATCAAGATTGGAGCATAGATTGTGAAACAATTTCCAGCACATTGAAAATAGTCTCGATAGAAATCGCCTTTAAATAACGTGGAATATTATAAATCCGAAAACAAATTCAAAAAAATCTCGCGTGGAGCACAGATTATGAAACAATTTCCAGCACATTGAGAATAGCCTCGATAGACATCACCTTTAAATAACGCGAAATAGTATAAATATGTAAACAAATTGAAAAAAAATCAAGATTGGAGCATAGATTGTGAAACAATTTCCAGCACACTGAAAATAGTCTCGATAGACATCGCCTTTAAATAACGCGAAATAGTATAAATGCGTAAACAAATTCAAAAAAATCACGTTTGGAGCACAGATTATGAAACAATTTCCAGCACATTGAGAATAGCCTCGATAGACATCGCCTTTAAATAATGCGAAATCTTATAAATTTGTAAATAAATTTAAAAAAATCACGCGTGGAGCACAGATTATGAAACAATTTCCAGCACATTGAGAATAGCCTCGATAGACATCGCCTTTAAATAACGCGAAATAGTATAAATATGTAAACAAATTGAAAAAAAAAATCAAGATTGGAGCATAGATTGTGAAACAATTTCCAGCACATTGAAAATAGTCTCGATAGACATCGCCTTTAAATAACGCGAAATAGTATAAATCCGTAATCAAATTAAAAAAAAAAACACGCGTGGAGCACAGATTATGAAACAATTTCCAGCACATTGAGAACAGCTTCGATAGACATCACCTTTAAATAACGCGAAAAAGTATAAATCTGTAAACAAATTGAGAATAAAAAAATCACGCTTGGAGCATAAATTGTGAAACAATTTCCAACACATTGAAAATAGTCTCGATAGACATCGCCTTTAAATAAAGCGAAATATTATAAATCCCTAAACAAATTTAAAAGAAATCACGCGTAGAGCACAGATTATGAAACCATTTCCAGCACATTGAGAATAGCCTCGATAGACATCGCCTTTAAATAACGCGAAATCTTATAAATTTGTAAATAAATTTAAAAATATCACGCGTGGAGCACAGATTATGAAACAATTTCCAGCACATTGAGAGTAGCCTCGATAGACATCGACCTTAAATAACGCGAAATAGTATAAATCTGTAAAAAAATGCAAAAAAATCACGCGTGGAGCACAGATTATGAAACAATTTCCAGCACATTGAGAATAGCCCCGATAGACATCACCTTTAAATAACGCGAAATAGTATAAATATGTAAACAAATTGAAAAAAAAATCAAGATTGGAGCATAGATTGTGAAACAATTTCCAGCACATTGAAAATAGTCTCGATAGACATCGCCTTTAAATAAAGCGAAATATTATAAATCCGTAAACAAATTTAAAAATATCACGCGTGGAGCACAGATTATGAAAAATTTTCCAGCACATTGAGAATAGCCTCGATAGATATCACCTTTAAATAACGCGAAATAGTGTAAATGCGTAAACAATTTTTAAAAAAACCAAGCGTGGAGCACAGATTATAAAAAAATTTACTGCACATTGAGAATAGCCTCGATAGACATCGCCTTTAAATAAAGCGAAATATTATAAATCCGTAAACAAATTTAAAAATATCACGCGTGGAGCACAGATTATGAAACAATTTCCAGCACATTGAGAATAGTCTCGATAGACATCGCCTTTAAATACGCAAAATATTATAAATCCGTAAACAAATTCAAAAAATTCACGCGTAGAGAACAGATTATGAAACAATTTCCAGCACATTGAGAATAGCCTCGATAGACATCGCCTTTAAATAAAGCGAAATATTATAAATCCGTAAACAAATTTAAAAATATCACGCGTGGAGCACAGATTATGAAACAATTTCCAGCACATTGAGAATAGCCTCGATAGATATCACCTTTAAATAACGCGAAATAGTGTAAATGCGTAAACAATTTTTAAAAAAACCAAGCGTGGAGCACAGATTATGAAAAAATTTACTGCACATTGAGAATAGCCTCGATAGACATCGCCTTTAAATAAAGCGAAATATTATAAATCCGTAAACAAATTCAAAAAAATCACGCGTAGAGAACAGATTATGAAAATATTTCCAGCACTTTGAGAATAGCCTCGATAGACATCGCCTTTAAATAAAGCGAAATATTATAAATCCGTAAACAAATTTAAAAATATCACGCGTGGAGCACAGATTATGAAAAATTTTCCAGCACATTGAGAATAGCCTCGATAGATATCACCTTTAAATAACGCGAAATAGTGTAAATGCGTAAACAATTTTTAAAAAAACCAAGCGTGGAGCACAGATTATGAAAAAATTTACTGCACATTGAGAATAGCCTCGATAGAGATCGCCTTTAAATAACGCGAAATCTTATAAATTTGTAAATAAATTTAAAAAAATCACGCGTGGAGCACAGATTATGAAACAATTTCCAGCACATTGAGAATAGTCTCGATAGACATCGCCTTTAAATACGCAAAATAGTATAAATCCGTAAACAAATTCAAAAAAATCACGCGTGGAGAAAAGATTATGAAACAATTTCCAGCACATTGAGAATAGCCTCGATAGATATCACCTTTAAATAACGCGAAATAGTGTAAATGCGTAAACAATTTTAAAAAAAAACAAGCGTGGAGCACAGATTATGAAAAAATTTACTGCACATTGAGAATAGCCTCGATAGACATCGCCTTTAAATAAAGCGAAATATTATAAATCCGTAAACAAATTTAAAAATATCACGCGTGGAGCACAGATTATGAAACAATTTCCAGCACATTGAGAATAGTCTCGATAGACATCGCCTTTAAATACGCAAAATATTATAAATCCGTAAACAAATTCAAAAAATTCACGCGTAGAGAACAGATTATGAAACAATTTCCAGCACATTGAGAATAGCCTCGATAGACATCGCCTTTAAATAAAGCGAAATATTATAAATCCGTAAACAAATTTAAAAATATCACGCGTGGAGCACAGATTATGAAACAATTTCCAGCACATTGAGAATAGTCTCGATAGACATCGCCTTTAAATACGCAAAATATTATAAATCCGTAAACAAATTCAAAAAAATCACGCGTAGAGAACAGATTATGAAAATATTTCCAGCACTTTGAGAATAGCCTCGATAGACATCGCCTTTAAATAAAGCGAAATATTATAAATCCGTAAACAAATTTAAAAATATCACGCGTGGAGCACAGATTATGAAAAATTTTCCAGCACATTGAGAATAGCCTCGATAGATATCACCTTTAAATAACGCGAAATAGTGTAAATGCGTAAACAATTTTTTAAAAAACCAAGCGTGGAGCACAGATTATGAAAAAATTTACTGCACATTGAGAATAGCCTCGATAGACATCGCCTTTAAATAACGCGAAATCTTATAAATTTGTAAATAAATTTAAAAAAATCACGCGTGGAGCACAGATTATGAAACAATTTCCAGCACATTGAGAATAGTCTCGATAGACATCGCCTTTAAATACGCAAAATAGTATAAATCCGTAAACAAATTCAAAAAAATCACGCGTGGAGAAAAGATTATGAAACAATTTCCAGCACATTGAGAATAGCCTCGATAGACATCACCTTTAAATAACGCGAAATAGTATAAATATGTAAACAAATTGAAAAAAAAAAATCAAGATTGGAGCATAGATTGTGAAACAATTTCCAGCACCTTGAAAATAGTCTCGATAGACATCGCCTTTAAATAACGCGGAATATTATAAATCCGAAAACATATTCAAAAAAATCACGCGTGGAGCACAGATTATGAAACAATTTCCAGCACATTGAGAATAGCCTCGATAGACATCGCCTTTAAATAACGCGAAATATTATAAATCCGTAAACAAATTTAAAAAAATCACGCATGGAGCACAGATTATGAAACAATTTCCAGAACATTGAGAATAGCCTCCATAGACATCACCTTTAAATAACCCGAAATAGTATAAATCCATAAACAAATTTTAAAAAATCACGCGTGGAGCACAGATTATGAATCAATTTCCAGCACATTGAGAATAGCTTCGATAGACATCACCTTTAAATAACGCGAAAAGTATAAATCTGCAAACAATTTGAAAAAAAAAAAGAATCACGCTTGAAGAATAGATTGTGAAACAATTTCCAGCACATTGAAAATAGTCTCGATAGACACCACCTTTAAATAACGCGAAATAGTATAAATGCGTAAACAAATTCAAAAAAATCACGCTTGGAGCACAGATTATGGAACAATTTCCAGCACATTGAGAATAGCCTCGATAGACATCGCCTTTAAATAACGCGAAATAGTATAAATATGTAAACAAATTGAAAAAAAATCAAGATTGGAGCATAGATTGTGAAACAATTTCCAGCACACTGAAAATAGTCTTGATAGACATCGCCTTTAAATAACGCGAAATAGTATAAATGCGTAAACAAATTAAAAAACATCACGTTTGGAGCACAGATTATGAAACACTTTCCAGCACATTGAGAATAGCCTCGATAGACATCGCCTTTAAATAATGCGAAATCTTATAAATTTGTAAATAAATTTAAAAAAATCACGCGTGGAGCACAGATTATGAAACAATTTCCAGCACATTGAGAATAGCCTCGATAGACATCACCTTTAAATAACGCGAAATAGTATAAATATGTAAACAAATTGAAAAAAAAATCAAGATTGGAGCATAGATTGTGAAACAATATCGAGCACATTAAAAATAGTCTCGATAGACATCGCCTTTAAATAACGCGGAATATTATAAATCTGTAAACAAATTGAAAAAAAAATCACGCGTGGAGCACAGATTATGAAACAATTTCCAGCACATTGAGAATAGCTTCGATAGACATCACCTTTAAATAACGCGAAAAGTATAAATCTGTAAACAATTTGATAAAAATAAAAAACAAAAAAAAATCACGCTTGGGGTATAAATTGTGAAACAATATCCAGCACATTGAAAATAGTCTCGATAGATATCGCCTTTAAATAAAACGAAATAGTATAAATCCGTAAAAAAATTTTTAAAAAATCACGCGTGGAGCACAGATTATGAAACAATTTCCAGCACATTGAGAATAGCCTCGATAGACATCGCCTTTAAATACGCAAAATAGTATAAATCTGTAAATAAATGCAAAAAAATCACTCGTGGAGAACAGATTATGAAACAATTTCCAGCACACTGAGAATAGCCTCGATAGACATCACATTTAAATAACGCGAAATAGTATAAATGCGTAAACAAATTGAAAAAAAAATCAAGATTGGAGCATAGATTGTGAAACAATTTCCAGCACATTGAAAATAGTCTCGATAGAAATCGCCTTTAAATAACGCGGAATATTATAAATCCGAAAACAAATTCAAAAAAATCTCGCGTGGAGCACAGATTATGAAACAATTTCCAGCACATTGAGAATAGCCTCGATAGACATCACCTTTAAATAACGCGAAATAGTATAAATATGTAAACAAATTGAAAAAAAAATCAAGATTGGAGCATAGATTGTGAAACAATTTCCAGCACACTGAAAATAGTCTCGATAGACATCGCCTTTAAATAACGCGAATCAGTATAAATATGTAAACAAATTGAAAAAAAAAAAATCAAGATTGGAGCATAGATTGTGAAACAATTTCCAGCACATTGAAAATAGTCTCGATAGAAATCGCCTTTAAATAACGCGGAATATTATAAATCCGAAAACAAATTCAAAAAAATCTCGCGTGGAGCACAGATTATGAAACAATTTCCAGCACATTGAGAATAGCCTCGATAGACATCACCTTTAAATAACGCGAAATAGTATAAATATGTAAACAAATTGAAAAAAAAATCAAGATTGGAGCATAGATTGTGAAACAATTTCCAGCACACTGAAAATAGTCTCGATAGACATCGCCTTTAAATAACGCGAAATAGTATAAATGCGTAAACAAATTAAAAAAAATCACGTTTGGAGCACAGATTATGAAACAATTTCCAGCACATTGAGAATAGTCTCGATAGACATCGCCTTTAAATACGCAAAATAGTATAAATCCGTAAACAAATTCAAAAAAATCACGCGTGGAGAAAAGATTATGAAACAATTTCCAGCACATTGAGAATAGCCTCGATAGACATCACCTTTAAATAACGCGAAATAGTATAAATATGTAAACAAATTGAAAAAAAAAATCAAGATTGGAGCATAGATTGTGAAACAATTTCCAGCACCTTGAAAATAGTCTCGATAGACATCGCCTTTAAATAACGCGGAATATTATAAATCCGAAAACAAATTCAAAAAAATCACGCGTGGAGCACAGATTATGAAACAATTTCCAGCACATTGAGAATAGCCTCGATAGACATCGCCTTTAAATAACGCGAAATATTATAAATCCGTAAACAAATTTTAAAAAATCACGCATGGAGCACAGATTATGAAACAATTTCCAGATCATTGAGAATAGCCTCCATAGACATCACCTTTAAATAACCCGAAATAGTATAAATCCATAAACAAATTTTAAAAAATCACGCGTGGAGCACAGATTATGAATCAATTTCCAGCACATTGAGAATAGCTTCGATAGACATCACCTTTGAATAACGCGAAAAGTATAAATCTGCAAACAATTTGAAAAAAAAAAAGAATCACGCTTGAAGAATAGATTGTGAAACAATTTCCAGCACATTGAAAATAGTCTCGATAGACACCACCTTTAAATAACGCGAAATAGTATAAATGCGTAAACAAATTCAAAAAAATCACGCTTGGAGCACAGATTATGGAACAATTTCCAGCACATTGAGAATAGCCTCGATAGACATCGCCTTTAAATAACGCGAAATAGTATAAATATGTAAACAAATTGAAAAAAAATCAAGATTGGAGCATAGATTGTGAAACAATTTCCAGCACACTGAAAATAGTCTTGATAGACATCGCCTTTAAATAACGCGAAATAGTATAAATGCGTAAACAAATTAAAAAACATCACGTTTGGAGCACAGATTATGAAACACTTTCCAGCACATTGAGAATAGCCTCGATAGACATCGCCTTTAAATAATGCGAAATCTTATAAATTTGTAAATAAATTTAAAAAAATCACGCGTGGAGCACAGATTATGAAACAATTTCCAGCACATTGAGAATAGCCTCGATAGACATCACCTTTAAATAACGCGAAATAGTATAAATATGTAAACAAATTGAAAAAAAAATCAAGATTGGAGCATAGATTGTGAAACAATATCGAGCACATTAAAAATAGTCTCGATAGACATCGCCTTTAAATAACGCGGAATATTATAAATCTGTAAACAAATTGAAAAAAAAATCACGCGTGGAGCACAGATTATGAAACAATTTCCAGCACATTGAGAATAGCTTCGATAGACATCACCTTTAAATAACGCGAAAAGTATAAATCTGTAAACAATTTGATAAAAATAAAAAACAAAAAAAAATCACGCTTGGGGTATAAATTGTGAAACAATATCCAGCACATTGAAAATAGTCTCGATAGATATCGCCTTTAAATAAAACGAAATAGTATAAATCCGTAAAAAAAATTTTAAAAAATCACGCGTGGAGCACAGATTATGAAACAATTTCCAGCACATTGAGAATAGCCTCGATAGACATCGCCTTTAAATACGCAAAATAGTATAAATCTGTAAATAAATGCAAAAAAATCACTCGTGGAGCACAGATTATGAAACAATTTCCTGCACATTGAGAATAGTCTCGATAGACATCGCCTTTAAATACGCAAAATATTATAAATCCGTAAACAAATTCAAAAAATTCACGCGTAGAGAACAGATTATGAAACAATTTCCAGCACATTGAGAATAGCCTCGATAGACATCGCCTTTAAATAAAGCGAAATATTATAAATCCGTAAACAAATTTAAAAATATCACGCGTGGAGCACAGATTATGAAACAATTTCCAGCACATTGAGAATAGCCTCGATAGATATCACCTTTAAATAACGCGAAATAGTGTAAATGCGTAAACAATTTTTAAAAAAACCAAGCGTGGAGCACAGATTATGAAAAAATTTACTGCACATTGAGAATAGCCTCGATAGACATCGCCTTTAAATAAAGCGAAATATTATAAATCCGTAAACAAATTCAAAAAAATCACGCGTAGAGAACAGATTATGAAAATATTTCCAGCACTTTGAGAATAGCCTCGATAGACATCGCCTTTAAATAAAGCGAAATATTATAAATCCGTAAACAAATTTAAAAATATCACGCGTGGAGCACAGATTATGAAAAATTTTCCAGCACATTGAGAATAGCCTCGATAGATATCACCTTTAAATAACGCGAAATAGTGTAAATGCGTAAACAATTTTTAAAAAAACCAAGCGTGGAGCACAGATTATGAAAAAATTTACTGCACATTGAGAATAGCCTCGATAGACATCGCCTTTAAATAAAGCGAAATATTATAAATCCGTAAACAAATTTAAAAATATCACGCGTGGAGCACAGATTATGAAACAATTTCCAGCACATTGAGAATAGTCTCGATAGACATCGCCTTTAAATACGCAAAATATTATAAATCCGTAAACAAATTCAAAAAATTCACGCGTAGAGAACAGATTATGAAACAATTTCCAGCACATTGAGAATAGCCTCGATAGACATCGCCTTTAAATAAAGCGAAATATTATAAATCCGTAAACAAATTTAAAAATATCACGCGTGGAGCACAGATTATGAAACAATTTCCAGCACATTGAGAATAGTCTCGATAGACATCGCCTTTAAATACGCAAAATATTATAAATCCGTAAACAAATTCAAAAAAATCACGCGTAGAGAACAGATTATGAAAATATTTCCAGCACTTTGAGAATAGCCTCGATAGACATCGCCTTTAAATAAAGCGAAATATTATAAATCCGTAAACAAATTTAAAAATATCACGCGTGAAGCACAGATTATGAAAAATTTTCCAGCACATTGAGAATAGCCTCGATAGATATCACCTTTAAATAACGCGAAATAGTGTAAATGCGTAAACAATTTTTAAAAAAACCAAGCGTGGAGCACAGATTATGAAAAAATTTACTGCACATTGAGAATAGCCTCGATAGAGATCGCCTTTAAATAACGCGAAATCTTATAAATTTGTAAATAAATTTAAAAAAATCACGCGTGGAGCACAGATTATGAAACAATTTCCAGCACATTGAGAATAGTCTCGATAGACATCGCCTTTAAATACGCAAAATAGTATAAATCCGTAAACAAATTCAAAAAAATCACGCGTGGAGAAAAGATTATGAAACAATTTCCAGCACATTGAGAATAGCCTCGATAGACATCACCTTTAAATAACGCGAAATAGTATAAATATGTAAACAAATTGAAAAAAAAAATCAAGATTGGAGCATAGATTGTGAAACAATTTCCAGCACCTTGAAAATAGTCTCGATAGACATCGCCTTTAAATAACGCGGAATATTATAAATCCGAAAACAAATTAAAAAAAATCACGCATGGAGCACAGATTATGAAACAATTTCCAGCACATTGAGAATAGCCTCGATAGACATCGCCTTTAAATAACGCGAAATATTATAAATCCGTAAACAAATTTAAAAAAATCACGCATGGAGCACAGATTATGAAACAATTTCCAGAACATTGAGAATAGCCTCCATAGACATCACCTTTAAATAACCCGAAATAGTATAAATGCGTAAACAAATCCAAAAAAATCACGCTTGGAGCACAGATTATGAAACAATTTCCAGCACATTGAGAATAGCCTCGATAGACATCGCCTTTAAATAACGCGAAATAGTATAAATATGTAAACAAATTGAAAAAAAATCAAGATTGGAGCATAGATTGTGAAACAATTTCCAGCACACTGAAGATAGTCTTGATAGACATCGCCTTTAAATAACGCGAAATAGTATAAATGCGTAAACAAATTAAAAAAAATCACGTTTGGAGCACAGATTATGAAACAATTTCCAGCACATTGAGAATAGCCTTGATAGACATCGCCTTTAAATAATGCGAAATCTTATAAATTTGTAAATAAATTTAAAAAAATCACGCGTGGAGCACAGATTATGAAACAATTTCCAGCACATTGAGAATAGCCTCGATAGACATCGCCTTTAAATAACGCGAAATAGTATAAATCTGTAAATAAATGCAAAAAAATCACGCGTGGAGCACAGATTATGAAACAATTTCCAGCACATTGAGAATAGCCCCGATAGACACCACCTTTAAATAACGCGAAATAGAATAAATATGTAAACAAATTGAAAAAAAAAATCAAGATTGGAGCATAGATTGTGAAACAATTTCCAGCACATTGAAAATTGTCTCGATAGACATCGCCTTTAAATAACGCGAAATAGTATAAATCCGTAATCAAATTTAAAAAAAAACACGCGTGGAGCACAGATTATGAAACAATTTCCAGCACATTGAGAACAGCTTCGATAGACATCACCTTTAAATAACGCGAAAAAGTATAAATCTGTAAACAAATTGAGAAAAAAAAATCACGCTTGGAGCATAAATTGTGAAACAATTTCCAACACATTGAAAATAGTCTCGATAGACATCGCCTTTAAATGAAGCGAAATATTATAAATCCCTAAACAAATTTAAAAGAAATCACGCGTGGAGCACAGATTATGAAACCATTTCCAGCACATTGAGAATAGACTCTATAGACATCGCCTTTAAATAACGCGAAATAGTATTATATATCCGTAAACAAATTTAAAAATATCACGCGTGGAGCACAGATTATGAAACAATTTCAAGCACATTGAGAATAGCCTCGATAGATATCACCTTTAAATAACGCGAAATAGTATAAATGCGTAAACAATTTTTAAAAAATCAAGCGTGGAGCACAGATTATGAAAAAAATTACAGCACATTGAGAATAGCCTCGATAGACATCGCCTTTAAATAACGCGAAATCTTATAAATTTGTAAATAAATTTAAAGAAATCACGCGTGGAGCACAGATTATGAAACAATTTCCAGCACATTGAGAATAGTCTCGATAGACATCGCCTTTAAATACGCAAAATAGTATAAATCCGTAAACAAATTTAAAAAAATCACGCGTGGAGCACAGATTATGAAACAATTTCCAGCACATTGAGAATAGACTCTATAGACATCGCCTTTAAATAACGCGAAATAGTATTATATATCCGTAAACAAATTTAAAAATATCACGCGTGGAGCACAGATTATGAAACAATTTCCAGCACATTGAGAATAGCCTCGATAGATATAACTTTAAATAACGCGAAATAGTATAAATGCGTAAACAATTTTTAAAAAATCAAGCGTGGAGCACAGATTATGAAAAAAATTACAGCACATTGAGAATAGCCTCGATAGACATCGCCTTTAAATAACGCGAAATCTTATAAATTTGTAAATAAATTTAAAGAAATCACGCGTGGAGCACAGATTATGAAACAATTTCCAGCACATTGAGAATAGCCTCGATAGACATCACCTTTAAATAACGCGAAATAGTATAAATATGTAAACAAATTGAAAAAAAAAATCAAGATTGGAGCATAGATTGTGAAACAATATCGAGCACATTAAAAATAGTCTCGATAGACATCGCCTTTAAATAACGCGGAATATTATAAATCTGTAAACAAATTGAAAAAAAATCACGCGTGGAGCACAGATTATGAAACAATTTCCAGCACATTGAGAATAGCTTCGATAGACATCACCTTTAAATAACGCGAAAAGTATAAATCTGTAAACAATTTGACAAAAATAAAAAACAAAAAAAAATCACGCTTGGGGTATAAATTGTGAAACAATATCCAGCACATTGAAAATAGTCTCGATAGATATCGCCTTTAAATAAAACGAAATAGTATAAATCCGTAAAAAAAATTTAAAAAAATCACGCGTGGAGCACAGATTATGAAACAATTTCCAGCACATTGAGAATAGCCTCGATAGACATCGCCTTTAAATACGCAAAATAGTATAAATCTGTAAATAAATGCAAAAAAATCACTCGTGGAGAACAGATTATGAAACAAATTCCAGCACACTGAGAATAGCCTCGATAGACATCACATTTAAATAACGCGAAATAGTATAAATGCGTAAACAAATTGAAAAAAAAATCAAGATTGGAGCATAGATTGTGAAACAATTTCCAGCACATTGAAAATAGTCTCGATAGAAATCGCCTTTAAATAACGCGGAATATTATAAATCCGAAAACAAATTCAAAAAAATCTCGCGTGGAGCACAGATTATGAAACAATTTCCAGCACATTGAGAATAGCCTCGATAGACATCACCTTTAAATAACGCGAAATAGTATAAATATGTAAACAAATTGAAAAAAAAAATCAAGATCGGAGCATAGATTGTGAAACAATTTCCAGCACATTGAAAATAGTCTCGATAGAAATGGCCTTTAAATAACGCGGAATATTATAAATCCGAAAACAAATTCAAAAAAATCTCGCGTGGAGCACAGATTATGAAACAATTTCCAGCACATTGAGAATAGCCTCGATAGACATCACCTTTAAATAACGCGAAATAGTATAAATATGTAAACAAATTGAAAAAAAAATCAAGATTGGAGCATAGATTGTGAAACAATTTCCAGCACACTGAAAATAGTCTCGATAGACATCGCCTTTAAATAACGCGAAATAGTATAAATGCGTAAACAAATTTAAAAAATTCACGTTTGGAGCACAGATTATGAAACAATTTCCAGCACATTGAGAATAGCCTCGATAGACATCGCCTTTAAATAATGCGAAATCTTATAAATTTGTAAATAAATTTAAAAAAATCACGCGTGGAGCACAGATTATGAAACAATTTCCAGCACATTGAGAATAGCCTCGATAGACATCGCCTTTAAATAACGCGAAATAGTATAAATATGTAAACAAATTGAAAAAAAAATCAAGATTGGAGCATAGATTGTGAAACAATTTCCAGCACATTGAAAATAGTCTCGATAGACATCGCCTTTAAATAACGCGAAATAGTATAAATCCGTAATCAAATTAAAAAAAAAACACGCGTGGAGCACAGATTATGAAACAATTTCCAGCACATTGAGAACAGCTTCGATAGACATCACCTTTAAATAACGCGAAAAAGTATAAATCTGTAAACAAATTGAGAATAAAAAAATCACGCTTGGAGCATAAATTGTGAAACAATTTCCAACACATTGAAAATAGTCTCGATAGACATCGCCTTTAAATAAAGCGAAATATTATAAATCCCTAAACAAATTTTAAAGAAATCACGCGTAGAGCACAGATTATGAAACCATTTCCAGCACATTGAGAATAGCCTCTATAGACATCGCCTTTAAATAACGCGATATAGTAATATATATCCGTAAACAAATTTAAAAATATCACGCGTGGAGCACAGATTATGAAACAATTTCCAGCACATTGAGAATAGCCTCGATAGATATCACCTTTAAATAACGCGAAATAGTATAAATGCGTAAACAATTTTTAAAAAAAATCAAGCGTTTAGCACAGATTATGAAAAAATTTACAGCACATTGAGAATAGCCTCGATAGACATCGCCTTTAAATAAAGCGAAATCTTATAAATTTGTAAAGAAATTTAAAGAAATCACGCGTGGAGCACAGATTATGAAACAATTTCCAGCACATTGAGAATAGTC
This sequence comes from Maratus speciosus, assembly GCA_963932465.1. Lineage (NCBI taxonomy): Eukaryota > Metazoa > Arthropoda > Arachnida > Araneae > Salticidae > Maratus > Maratus speciosus. The sequence continues at coordinate 536,007 of CAWVRF010001553.1, forward strand.
TCGATAGACATTGCCTTTAAATACGCAAAATAGTATAAATCCGTAAACAAATTCAAAAAAATCACGCGTGGAGCACAGATTATGAAACAATTTCCAGCACATTGAGAATAGCCTCGATAGACATCATCTTTAAATAACGCGAAATAGTATAAATATGTAAACAAATTGAAAAAAAAATCAAGATTGGAGCATAGATTGTGAAACAATATCCAGCACATTAAAAATAGTCTCGATAGACATCGCCTTTAAATAACGCGGAATATTATAAATCTGTAAACAAATTGAAAAAAAATCACGCGTGGAGCACAGATTATGAAACAATTTCCAGCACATTGAGAATAGCTTCGATAGACATCACCTTTAAATAACGCGAAAAGTATAAATCTGTAAACAATTTGATAAAAATAAAAAACAAAAAAAAATCACGCTTGGGGTATAAATTGTGAAACAATTTCCAGCACATTGAAAATAGTCTCGATAGATATCGCCTTTAAATAAAACAAAATAGTATAAATCCGTAAAAAAAATTTAAAAAAATCACGCGTGGAGCACAGATTATGAAACAATTTCCAGCACATTGAGAATAGCCTCGATAGACATCGCCTTTAAATAACGCGAAATAGTATAAATCTGTAAATAAATGCAAAAAAATCACGCGTGGAGCACAGATTATGAAACAATTTCCAGCACATTGAGAATAGCCTCGATAGACATCACTTTTAAATAACGCGAAATAGTATAAATGCGTAAACAATTTTAAAAAAAAATCAAGCGTGGAGCACAGATTATGAAAAAATTTACAGCACATTGAGAATAGCCTCGATAGACATCGCCTTTAAATACGCAAAATAGTATAAATCTGTAAATAAATGCAAAAAAATCACTCGTGGAAAACAGATTATGAAACAATTTCCAGAACATTGAGAATAGCCTCCATAGACATCACCTTTAAATAACCCGAAATAGTATAAATCCATAAACAAATTTTAAAAAATCACGCGTGGAGCACAGATTATGAATCAATTTCCAGCACATTGAGAATAGCTTCGATAGACATCACCTTTAAATAACGCGAAAAGTATAAATCTGTAAACAATTTGAAAAAAAAAAAAGAATCACGCTTGGAGAATAGATTGTGAAACAATTTCCAGCACATTGAAAATAGTCTCGATAGACACCACCTTTAAATAACACGAAATATTTTAAATCCGTAAACAAATTTAAAAAAATCACGGGTGGACCACAGATTATGAAACAATTTCCAGCACATTGAGAGTAGCCTCGATAGACATCGCCTTTAAATAACGCGAAATAGTATAAATCTGTAAATAAATGCAAAAAAATCACGCGTGGAGCACAGATTATGAAACAATTTCCAGCACATTGAGAATAGCCTCGATAGACATCACTTTTAAATAACGCGAAATAGTATAAATGCGTAAACAATTTTTAAAAAAAATCAAGCGTGGAGCACAGATTATGAAAAAATTTACAGCACATTGAGAATAGCCTCGATAGACATCGCCTTTAAATAACGCGAAATCTTATAAATTTGTAAATAAATTTAAAGAAATCACGCGTGGAGCACATATTATGAAACAATTTCCAGCACATTGAGAATAGTCTCGATAGACATCGCTTTTAAATACGCAAAATAGTATAAATCCGTAAACAAATTCAAAAAAATCACGCGTGGAGCACAGATTATGAAACAATTTCCAGCACATTGAGAATAGCCTCGATAGACATCACCTTTAAATAACGCGAAATAGTATAAATATGTAAACAAATTGAAAAAAAAATCAAGATTGGAGCATAGATTGTGAAACAATATCCAGCACATTAAAAATAGTCTCGATAGACATCGCCTTTAAATAACGCGGAATATTATAAATCTGTAAACAAATTGAAAAAAAATCACGCGTGGAGCACAGATTATGAAACAATTTCCAGCAATTTGAGAATAGCTTCGATAGACATCACCTTTAAATAACGCGAAAAGTATAAATCTATAAACAATTTGATAAAAATAAAAAACAAAAAAAAAATCACGCTTGGGGTATAAATTGTGAAACAATTTCCAGCACATTGAAAATAGTCTCGATAGATATCGCCTTTAAATAAAACGAAATAGTATAAATCCGTAAAAAAATTTTTAAAAAATCACATGTAGAGCACAGATTATGAAACAATTTCCAGCATATTGAGAATAGCCTCGATAGACATCGCCTTTAAATACGCAAAATAGTATAAATCTGTAAATAAATGCAAAAAAATCACTCGTGGAGAACAGATTATGAAACAATTTCCAGCACACTGAGAATAGCCTCGATAGACATCACCTTTAAATAACGCGAAATAGTATAAATATGTAAACAAATTGAAAAAAAAAAATCAAGATTGGAGCATAGATTGTGAAACAATTTCCAGCACATTGAAAATAGTCTCGATAGAAATCGCCTTTAAATAACGCGGAATATTATAAATCCGAAAACAAATTCAAAAAAATCACGCGTGGATCACAGATTATGAAACAATTTCCAGCACATTGAGAATAGCCTCGATAGACATCACCTTTAAATAACGCGAAATAGTATAAATATGTAAACAAATTGAAAAAAAAATCAAGATTGGAGCATAGATTGTGAAACAATTTCCAGCACACTGAAAATAGTCTCGATAGACATCGCCTTTAAATAACGCGAAATAGTATAAATGCGTAAACAAATTAAAAAAAATCACGTTTGGAGCACAGATTATGAAACAATTTCCAGCACATTGAGAATAGCCTCGATAGACATCGCCTTTAAATAATGCGAAATCTTATAAATTTGTAAATAAATTTAAAAAAAATCACGCGTGGAGCACAGATTATGAAACAATTTCCAGCACATTGAGAATAGCCTCGATAGACATCGCCTTTAAATAACGCGAAATAGTATAAATCTGTAAATAAATGCAAAAAAATCACACGTGGAGCACAGATTATGAAACAATTTCCAGCACATTGAGAATAGCCCCGATAGACATCACCTTTAAATAACGCGAAATAGAATAAATATGTAAACAAACTGAAAAAAAATCAAGATTGGAGCATAGATTGTGAAACAATTTCCAGCACATTGAAAATAGTCTCGATAGACATCGCCTTTAAATAACGCGAAATAGTATAAATCCGGAATCAAATTAAAAAAAAAACACGCGTGGAGCACAGATTATGAAACAATTTCCAGCACATTGAGAACAGCTTCGATAGACATCACCTTTAAATAACGCGAAAAAGTATAAATCTGTAAACAAATTGAGAAAAAAAAATCACGCTTGGAGCATAAATTGTGAAACAATTTCCAACACATTGAAAATAGTCTCGATAGACATCGCCTTTAAATAAAGCGAAATATTATAAATCCCTAAACAAATTTAAAAGAAATCACGCGTGGAGCACAGATTATGAAACCATTTCCAGCACATTGAGAATAGCCTCTATAGACATCGCCTTTAAATAACGCGAAATAGTATTATGTATCCGTAAACAAATTTAAAAATATCACGCCTGGAGCACAGATTATGAAACAATTTCCAGCACATTGAGAATAGCCTCGATAGATATCACCTTTAAATAACGCGAAATAGTATAAATGCGTAAACAATTTTAAACAAAATCAAGCGTGGAGCACATATTATGAAAAAATTTACAGCACATTGAGAATAGCCTCGATAGACATCGCCTTTAAATAACGCGAAATCTTATAAATTTGTAAATAAATTTAAAGAAATCACGCGTGGAGCACAGATTATGAAACAATTTCCAGTACATTGAGAATAGTCTCGATAGACATCGCCTTTAAATACGCAAAATAGTATAAATCCGTAAACAAATTCAAAAAAATCACGCGTGGAGCACAGATTATGAAACAATTTCCAGCACATTGAGAATAGCCTCGATAGACATCACCTTTAAATAACGCGAAATAGTATAAATCTGTAAACAAATTGAAAAAAAATCACGCGTGGAGCACAGATTATGAAACAAATTCCAGCACATTGAGAATAGCTTCGATAGACATCACCTTTAAATAACGCGAAAAGTATAAATCTGTAAACAATTTGATAAAAATAAAAAACAAAAAAAATTCACGCTTGGGGTATAAATTGTGAAACAATTTCCAGCACATTGAAAATAGTCTCGATAGATATCGCCTTTAAATAAAACGAAATAGTATAAATCCGTAAAAAAAAATTTAAAAAAATCACGCGTGGAGCACAGATTATGAAGCAATTTCCAGCACATTGAGAATAGCCTCGATAGACATCGCCTTTAAATACGCAAAATAGTATAAATCTGTAAATAAATGCAAAAAAATCACTCGTGGAGAACAGGTTATGAAACAATTTCCAGCACACTGAGAATAGCCTCGATAGACATCACCTTTAAATAACGCGAAATAGTATAAATATGTAAACAAATTGAAAAAAAAATCAAGATTGGAGTATAGATTGTGAAACAATTTCCAGCACATTGAAAATAGTCTCGATAGAAATCGCCTTTAAATAACGCGGAATATTATAAATCCGAAAACAAATTCAAAAAAATCACGCGTGGAGCACAGATTATGAAACAATTTCCAGCACATTGAGATTAGCTTCGATAGACATCACCTTTAAATAACGCGAAAAGTATAAATCTGTATACAATTTGAAAAAAAAAAAAAAGAATCACGCTTGGAGAATAGATTGTGAAACAATTTCCAGCACATTGAAAATAGTCTCGATAGACACCACCTTTAAATAACTCGAAATAGTATAAATCCGTAAACAAATTTAAAAAAATCACGCGTGGACCACAGATTATGAAACAATTTCCAGCACATTGAGAATAGCCTCGATAGACATCACCTTTAAATAACGCGAAATAGTATAAATGCGTAAACAAATTCAAAAAAATCACGCTTGGAGCACAGATTATGAAACAATTTCCAGCACATTGAGAATAGCCTCGATAGACATCGCCTTTAAATAACGCGAAATATTATAAATCTGTAAATAAATGCAAAAAAATCACGCGTGGAGCACAGATTATGAAACAATTTCCAGCACATTGAGAATAGCCTCGATAGACATCAACTTTAAATAACGCGAAAAAGTATAAATATGTAAACAAATTGAAAAAAACATCAAGATTCGAGCATAGATTGTGAAACAATTTCCAGCACATTGAAAATAGTCTCGATAGACATCTCCTTTAAATAACGCGAAATAGTATAAATCAGTAAAAAAATTAAAAAAAAAACACGCGTGGAGCACAGATTATGAAACAATTTCCAGCACATTGAGAATAGCTTCGATAGACATCACCTTTAAATAACGCGAAAAATTATAAAACTGTAAACAATTTGAAAAATAAAATCACGCTTGGAGCATAAATTGTGAAACAATTTCCAACACATTGAAAATAGTCTCGATAGACATCGCCTTTAAATAAAGCGAAATATTATAAATCCGTAAACAAATTTAAAAATATCACGCGTGGAGCGCAGATTATGAAAAAATTTACAGCACATTGAGAATAGTCTCGATAGACATCGCCTTTAAATACGCAAAATAGTATAAATCCGTAAACAAATTCAAAAAAATCACGCGTAGAGAACAGATTATGAAACAATTTCCAGCACATTGAGAATAGCCTCGATAGACATCGCCTTTAAATAAAGCGAAATATTATAAATCCGTAAACAAATTAAAAAAAATCACGCGTGGAGAACAGATTATGAAACAATTTCCAGCACATTGAGAATAGTCTCGATAGACATCGCCTTTAAATAAAGAGAAATATTATAAATCCGTAAACAAATTTAAAAAAATCACGCGTGGAGAACAGATTATGAAACAATTTCCAGCACATTGAGAATAGCCTCGATAGACATCGCCTTTAAATAAAGCGAAATATTATAAATCCGTAAACAAATTAAAAAAAATCACGCGTGGAGAACAGATTATGAAACAATTTCCAGCACATTGAGAATAGTCTCGATAGACATCGCCTTTAAATACGCAAAATAGTATAAATCCGTAAACAAATTCAAAAAAATCACGCGTGGAGAACAAATTATGAAACAATTTCCAGCACATTGAGAATAGCCTCGATAGACATCACCATTAAATAACGCGAAATAGTATAAATATGTAAACAAATTGAAAAAAAAAATCAAGATTGGAGCATAGATTGTGAAACAATTTCCAGCACATTGAAAATAGTCTCGATAGACATCGCCTTTAAATAACGCGGAATATTATAAATCCGAAAACAAATTCAAAAAAATCACGCGTGGAGCACAGATTATGAAACAATTTCCAGCACATTGAGAATAGCCTCGATAGACATCGCCTTTAAATAACGCGAAATATTATAAATCCGTAAACAAATTAAAAGAAATCACGCGTGGAGCACAGATTATGAAACAATTTCCAGAGCATTGAGAATAGCTTCGATAGACATCACCTTTAAATAACGTGAAAAGTATAAATCTCTAAACAATTTGAAAAAAAAAAAAGAATCACGCTTGGAGAATAGATTGTGAAACAATTTCCAGCACATTGAAAATAGTCTCGATAGACACCACCTTTAAATAACTCGAAATAGTATAAATCCGTAAACAAATTTAAAAAAATCACGGTTGGACCACAGATTATGACACAATTTCCAGCACATTGAGAATAGCCTCGATAGACATCACCTTTAAATAACGCGAAATAGTATAAATGCGTAAACAAATTCAAAAAAATCACGCTTGGAGCACAGATTATGAAACAATTTCCAGCACATTGAGAATAGCCTCGATAGACATCGCCTTTAAATAACGCGAAATAGTATAAATCTGTAAATAAATGCAAAAAAATCACGCGTGGAGCACAGATTATGAAACAATTTCCAGCACATTGAGAATAGCCTCGATAGACATCACCTTTAAATAACGCGAAATAGTATAAATATGTAAACAAATTGAAAAAAAAATCAAGACTGGAGCATAGATTGTGAAACAATTTCCAGCACATTGAAAATAGTCTCGATAGACATCTCCTTTAAATAACGCGAAATAGTATAAATCAGTAAACAAATTAAAAAAAAACACGCGTGGAGCACAGATTATGAAACAATTTCCAGCACATTGAGAATAGCTTCGATAGACATCACCTTTAAATAACGCGAAAAATTATAAAACTGTAAACAATTTGAAAAATAAAATCACGCTTGGAGCATAAATTGTGAAACAATTTCCAACACATTGAAAATAGTCTCGATAGACATCGCCTTTAAATAAAGCGAAATATTATAAATCCGTAAACAAATTTAAAAATATCACGCGTGGAGCGCAGATTATGAAAAAATTTACAGCACATTGAGAATAGTCTCGATAGACATCGCTTTTAAATACGCAAAATAGTATAAATCCGTAAACAAATTCAAAAAAATCACGCGTGGAGCACAGATTATGAAACAATTTCCAGCACATTGAGAATAGCCTCGATAGACACCACCTTTAAATAACACGAAATATTTTAAATCCGTAAACAAATTTAAAAAAATCACGCGTGGACCACACATTATGAAACAATTTCCAGCACATTGAGAATAGCCTCGATAGACATCACTTTTAAATAACGCGAAATAGTATAAATGCGTAAACAATTTTAAAAAAAAATCAAGCGTGGAGCACAGATTATGAAAAAATTTACAGCACATTGAGAATAGCCTCGATAGACATCGCCTTTAAATAACGCGAAATCTTATAAATTTGTAAATAAATTTAAAGAAATCACGCGTGGAGCACAGATTATGAAACAATTTCCAGCACATTGAGAATAGTCTCGATAGACATCGCTTTTAAATACGCAAAATGGTATAAATCCGTAAACAAATTCAAAAAAATCACGCGTGGAGCACAGATTATGAAACAATTTCCAGCACATTGAGAATAGCCTCGATAGACATCACCTTTAAATAACGCGAAATAGTATAAATATGTAAACAAATTGAAAAAAAAATCAAGATTGGAGCATAGATTGTGAAATAATATCCAGCACATTAAAAATAGTCTCGATAGACATCGCCTTTAAATAACGCGGAATATTATAAATCTGTAAACAAATTGAAAAAAAATCACGCGTGGAGCACAGATTATGAAACAATTTCCAGCACATTGAGAATAGCTTCGATAGACATCACCTTTAAATAACGCGAAAAGTATAAATCTATAAACAATTTGATAAAAATAAAAAACAAAAAAAAATCACGCTTGGGGTATAAATTGTGAAACAATTTCCAGCACATTGAAAATAGTCTCGATAGATATCGCCTTTAAATAAAACGAAATAGTATAAATCCGTAAAAAATTTTTTTAAAAATGACGCGTGGAGCACAGATTATGAAACAATTTCCAGCACATTGAGAATAGCCTCGATAGACATCGCCTTTAAATAACGCGAAATCTTATAAATTTGTAAATAAATTTAAAGAAATCACGCGTGGAGCATAAATTGTGGAACAATTTCCAGCACATTGAAAATAGCCTCGATAGATATCACCTTTAAATAACGCGAAATAGTATAAATGCGTAAACAATTTTTAAAAAAAATCAAGCGTGGAGCACAGATTATGAAAAAATTTACAGCACATTGAGAATAGCCTCGATAGACATCGCCTTTAAATAACGCGAAATCTTATAAATTTGTAAATAAATTTAAAGAAATCACGCGTGGAGCACAGATTATGAAACAATTTCCAGCACATTGAGAATAGTCTCGATAGACATCGCCTTTAAATACGCAAAATAGTATAAATCCGTAAACAAATTCAAAAAAATCACGCGCGTTCATTCATCCTCATAATTGATCATCCTCATCATCCTCATAATTGTGGAGCACAGATTATGAAACAATTTCCAGCACATTGAGAATAGCCTCGATAGACATCACCTTTAAATAACGCGAAATAGTATAAATCTGTAAACAAATTGAAAAAAAATCACGCGTGGAGCACAGATTATGAAACAATTTCCAGCACATTGAGAATAGCTTCGATAGACATCACCTTTAAATAACGCGAAAAGTATAAATCTGTAAACAATTTGATAAAAATAAAAAACAAAAAAAATTCACGCTTGGGGTATAAATTGTGAAACAATTTCCAGCACATTGAAAATAGTCTCGATAGATATCGCCTTTAAATAAAACGAAATAGTATAAATCCGTAAAAAAAATTTTAAAAAATCACGCGTGGAGCACAGATTATGAAACAATTTCCAGCACATTGAGAATAGCCTCGATAGACATCGCCTTTAAATACGCAAAATAGTATAAATCTGTAAATAAATGCAAAAAAATCACTCGTGGAGAACAGATTATGAAACAATTTCCAGCACACTGAGAATAGCCTCGATAGACATCACCTTTAAATAACGCGAAATAGTATAAATATGTAAACAAATTGAAAAAAAAAATCAAGATTGGAGCATAGATTGTGAAACAATTTCCAGCACATTGAAAATAGTCTCGATAGAAATCGCCTTTAAATAACGCGGAATATTATAAATCCGAAAACAAATTCAAAAAAATCACGCGTGGAGCACAGATTATGAAACAATTTCCAGCACATTGAGAATAGCCTCGATAGACATCACCTTTAAATAACCCGAAATATTATAAATCCATAAACAAATTTTAAAAAATCACGCGTGGAGCACAGATTATGAATCAATTTCCAGCACATTGAGATTAGCTTCGATAGACATCACCTTTAAATAACGCGAAAAGTATAAATCTGTATACAATTTGAAAAAAAAAAAAGAATCACGCTTGGAGAATAGATTGTGAAACAATTTCCAGCACATTGAAAATAGTCTCGATAGACACCACCTTTAAATAACTCGAAATAGTATAAATCCGTAAACAAATTTTAAAAAATCACGCGTGGACCACAGATTATGAAACAATTTCCAGCACATTGAGAATAGCCTCGATAGACATCAACTTTAAATAACGCAAAATAGTATAAATATGTAAACAAATTGAAAAAAACATCAAGATTCGAGCATAGATTGTGAAACAATTTCCAGCACATTGAAAATAGTCTCGATAGACATCGCCTTTACATAACGCGAAATAGTATAAATGCGTAAACAAATTCAAAAAAATCACGCTTGGAGCACAGATTATGAAACAATTTCCAGCACATTGAGAATAGCCTCGATAGACATCGCCTTTAAATAACGCGAAATCTTATAAATTTGTAAATAAATTTAAAAAAATCACGCGTGGAGCACAGATTATGAAACAATTTCCAGCACATTGAGAGTAGCCTCGATAGACATCGCCTTTAAATAACGCGAAATAGTATAAATCTGTAAATAAATTCAAAAAAATCACGCGTGGAGCACAGATTATGAAACAATTTCCAGCACATTGAGAATAGCCCCGATAGACATCACCTTTAAATAACGCGAAATAGTATAAATATGTAAACAAATTGAAAAAAAAATCAAGATTGGAGCATAGATTGTGAAACAATTTCCAGCACATTGAAAATAGTCTCGATAGACATCTCCTTTAAATAACGCGAAATAGTATAAATCAGTAAAAAAATTAAAAAAAAAACACGCGTGGAGCACAGATTATGAAACAATTTCCAGCACATTGAGAATAGCTTCGATAGACATCACCTTTAAATAACGCGAAAAATTATAAAACTGTAAACAATTTGAAAAATAAAATCACGCTTGGAGCATAAATTGTGAAACAATTTCCAACACATTGAAAATAGTCTCGATAGACATCGCCTTTAAATAAAGCGAAATATTATAAATCCGTAAACAAATTAAAAAAAATCACGCGTGGAGAACAGATTATGAAACAATTTCCAGCACATTGAGAATAGTCTCGATAGACATCGCCTTTAAATACGCAAAATAGTATAAATCCGTAAACAAATTCAAAAAAATCACGAGTGGAGAACAAATTATGAAACAATTTCCAGCACATTGAGAATAGCCTCGATAGACATCACCATTAAATAACGCGAAATAGTATAAATATGTAAACAAATTGAAAAAAAAAATCAAGATTGGAGCATAGATTGTGAAACAATTTCTAGCACATTGAAAATAGTCTCGATAGACATCGCCTTTAAATAACGCGGAATATTATAAATCCGAAAACAAATTCAAAAAAATCACGCGTGGAGCACAGATTATGAAACAATTTCCAGCACATTGAGTATAGCCTCGATAGACATCGCCTTTAAATAACGCGAAATATTATAAATCCGTAAACAAATTAAAAGAAATCACGCGTGGAGCACAGATTATGAAACAATTTCCAGCACATTGAGAATAGCCTCGATAGACATCACCTTTAAATAACGCGAAATAGTATAAATGCGTAAACAAATTCAAAAAAATCACGCTTGGAGCACAGATTATGAAACAATTTCCAGCACATTGAGAATAGCCTCGATAGACATCGCCTTTAAATAACGCGAAATAGTATAAATCTGTAAATAAATGCAAAAAAATCACGCGTGGAGCACAGATTATGAAACAATTTCCAGCACATTGAGAATAGCCTCGATAGACATCACCTTTAAATAACGCGAAATAGTATAAATATGTAAACAAATTGAAAAAAAAATCAAGACTGGAGCATAGATTGTGAAACAATTTCCAGCACATTGAAAATAGTCTCGATAGACATCTCCTTTAAATAACGCGAAATAGTATAAATCAGTAAACAAATTAAAAAAAAAACACGCGTGGAGCACAGATTATGAAACAATTTCCAGCACATTGAGTATAGCTTCGATAGACATCACCTTTAAATAACGCGAAAAATTATAAAACTGTAAACAATTTGAAAAATAAAATCACGCTTGGAGCATAAATTGTGAAACAATTTCCAACACATTGAAAATAGTCTCGATAGACATCGCCTTTAAATAAAGCGAAATATTATAAATCCGTAAACAAATTCAAAAATATCACGCGTGGAGCGCAGATTATGAAAAAATTTACAGCACATTGAGAATAGTCTCGATAGACATCGCTTTTAAATACGCAAAATAGTATAAATCCGTAAACAAATTCAAAAAAATCACGCGTGGAGCACAGATTATGAAACAATTTCCAGCACATTGAGAATAGCCTCGATAGACACCACCTTTAAATAACACGAAATATTTTAAATCCGTAAACAAATTTAAAAAAATCACGCGTGGACCACAGATTATGAAACAATTTCCAGCACATTGAGAATAGCCTCGATAGACATCACTTTTAAATAACGCGAAATAGTATAAATGCGTAAACAATTTTTTAAAAAAATCAAGCGTGGAGCACAGATTATGAAAAAATTTACAGCACATTGAGAATAGCCTCGATAGACATCGCCTTTAAATAACGCGAAATCTTATAAATTTGTAAATAAATTTAAAGAAATCACGCGTGGAGCACAGATTATGAAACAATTTCCAGCACATTGAGAATAGTCTCGATAGACATCGCTTTTAAATACGCAAAATAGTATAAATCCGTAAACAAATTCAAAAAAATCACGCGTGGAGCACAGATTATGAAACAATTTCCAGCACATTGAGAATAGCCTCGATAGACATCACCTTTAAATAACGCGAAATAGTATAAATATGTAAACAAATTGAAAAAAAAATCAAGATTGGAGCATAGATTGTGAAACAATATCCAGCACATTAAAAATAGTCTCGATAGACATCGCCTTTAAATAACGCGGAATATTATAAATCTGTAAACAAATTGAAAAAAAATCACGCGTGGAGCACAGATTATGAAACAATTTCCAGCACATTGAGAATAGCTTCGATAGACATCAACTTTAAATAACGCGAAAAGTATAAATCTATAAACAATTTGATAAAAATAAAAAACAAAAAAAAAATCACGCTTGGGGTATAAATTGTGAAACAATTTCCAGCACATTGAAAATAGTCTCGATAGATATCGCCTTTAAATAAAACGAAATAGTATAAATCCGTAAAAAAATTTTTTAAAAATCACGCGTGGAGCACAGATTATGAAACAATTTCCAGCACATTGAGAATAGCCTCGATAGACATCGCCTTTAAATAACGCGAAATCTTATAAATTTGTAAATAAATTTAAAGAAATCACGCGTGGAGCATAAATTGTGGAACAATTTCCAGCACATTGAAAATAGCCTCGATAGATATCACCTTTAAATAACGCGAAATAGTATAAATGCGTAAACAATTTTTAAAAAAAATCAAGCGTGGAGCACAGATTATGAAAAAATTTACAGCACATTGAGAATATCCTCGATAGACATCGCCTTTAAATAACGCGAAATCTTATAAATTTGTAAATAAATTTAAAGAAATCACGCGTGGAGCACAGATTATGAAACAATTTCCAGCACATTGAGAATAGTCTCGATAGACATCGCTTTTAAATACGCAAAATAGTATAAATCCGTAAACAAATTCAAAAAAATCACGCGTGGAGAAAAGATTATGAAACAATTTCCAGCACATTGAGAATAGCCTCGATAGACATCGCCTTTAAATAAAGCGAAATATTATAAATCCGTAAACAAATTTAAAAATATCACGCGTGGAGCACAGATTATGAAACAATTTCCAGCACATTGAGAATAGTCTCGATAGACATCGCCTTTAAATACGCAAAATATTATAAATCCGTAAACAAATTCAAAAAAATCACGCGTAGAGAACAGATTATGAAAATATTTCCAGCACTTTGAGAATAGCCTCGATAGACATCGCCTTTAAATAAAGCGAAATATTATAAATCCGTAAACAAATTTAAAAATATCACGCGTGAAGCACAGATTATGAAAAATTTTCCAGCACATTGAGAATAGCCTCGATAGATATCACCTTTAAATAACGCGAAATAGTGTAAATGCGTAAACAATTTTTAAAAAAACCAAGCGTGGAGCACAGATTATGAAAAAATTTACTGCACATTGAGAATAGCCTCGATAGAGATCGCCTTTAAATAACGCGAAATCTTATAAATTTGTAAATAAATTTAAAAAAATCACGCGTGGAGCACAGATTATGAAACAATTTCCAGCACATTGAGAATAGTCTCGATAGACATCGCCTTTAAATACGCAAAATAGTATAAATCCGTAAACAAATTCAAAAAAATCACGCGTGGAGAAAAGATTATGAAACAATTTCCAGCACATTGAGAATAGCCTCGATAGACATCACCTTTAAATAACGCGAAATAGTATAAATATGTAAACAAATTGAAAAAAAAAATCAAGATTGGAGCATAGATTGTGAAACAATTTCCAGCACCTTGAAAATAGTCTCGATAGACATCGCCTTTAAATAACGCGGAATATTATAAATCCGAAAACAAATTAAAAAAAATCACGCGTGGAGCACAGATTATGAAACAATTTCCAGCACATTGAGAATAGCCTCGATAGACATCGCCTTTAAATAACGCGAAATATTATAAATCCGTAAACAAATTTAAAAAAATCACGCATGGAGCACAGATTATGAAACAATTTCCAGAACATTGAGAATAGCCTCCATAGACATCACCTTTAAATAACCCGAAATAGTATAAATGCGTAAACAAATCCAAAAAAATCACGCTTGGAGCACAGATTATGAAACAATTTCCAGCACATTGAGAATAGCCTCGATAGACATCGCCTTTAAATAACGCGAAATAGTATAAATATGTAAACAAATTGAAAAAAAATCAAGATTGGAGCATAGATTGTGAAACAATTTCCAGCACACTGAAGATAGTCTTGATAGACATCGCCTTTAAATAACGCGAAATAGTATAAATGCGTAAACAAATTAAAAAAAATCACGTTTGGAGCACAGATTATGAAACAATTTCCAGCACATTGAGAATAGCCTTGATAGACATCGCCTTTAAATAATGCGAAATCTTATAAATTTGTAAATAAATTTAAAAAAATCACGCGTGGAGCACAGATTATGAAACAATTTCCAGCACATTGAGAATAGCCTCGATAGACATCGCCTTTAAATAACGCGAAATAGTATAAATCTGTAAATAAATGCAAAAAAATCACGCGTGGAGCACAGATTATGAAACAATTTCCAGCACATTGAGAATAGCCCCGATAGACACCACCTTTAAATAACGCGAAATAGAATAAATATGTAAACAAATTGAAAAAAAAAATCAAGATTGGAGCATAGATTGTGAAACAATTTCCAGCACATTGAAAATTGTCTCGATAGACATCGCCTTTAAATAACGCGAAATAGTATAAATCCGTAATCAAATTAAAAAAAAAACACGCGTGGAGCACAGATTATGAAACAATTTCCAGCACATTGAGAACAGCTTCGATAGACATCACCTTTAAATAACGCGAAAAAGTATAAATCTGTAAACAAATTGAGAAAAAAAAATCACGCTTGGAGCATAAATTGTGAAACAATTTCCAACACATTGAAAATAGTCTCGATAGACATCGCCTTTAAATGAAGCGAAATATTATAAATCCCTAAACAAATTTAAAAGAAATCACGCGTGGAGCACAGATTATGAAACCATTTCCAGCACATTGAGAATAGACTCTATAGACATCGCCTTTAAATAACGCGAAATAGTATTATATATCCGTAAACAAATTTAAAAATATCACGCGTGGAGCACAGATTATGAAACAATTTCAAGCACATTGAGAATAGCCTCGATAGATATCACCTTTAAATAACGCGAAATAGTATAAATGCGTAAACAATTTTTAAAAAATCAAGCGTGGAGCACAGATTATGAAAAAAATTACAGCACATTGAGAATAGCCTCGATAGACATCGCCTTTAAATAACGCGAAATCTTATAAATTTGTAAATAAATTTAAAGAAATCACGCGTGGAGCACAGATTATGAAACAATTTCCAGCACATTGAGAATAGTCTCGATAGACATCGCCTTTAAATACGCAAAATAGTATAAATCCGTAAACAAATTTAAAAAAATCACGCGTGGAGCACAGATTATGAAACAATTTCCAGCACATTGAGAATAGACTCTATAGACATCGCCTTTAAATAACGCGAAATAGTATTATATATCCGTAAACAAATTTAAAAATATCACGCGTGGAGCACAGATTATGAAACAATTTCCAGCACATTGAGAATAGCCTCGATAGATATAACTTTAAATAACGCGAAATAGTATAAATGCGTAAACAATTTTTAAAAAATCAAGCGTGGAGCACAGATTATGAAAAAAATTACAGCACATTGAGAATAGCCTCGATAGACATCGCCTTTAAATAACGCGAAATCTTATAAATTTGTAAATAAATTTAAAGAAATCACGCGTGGAGCACAGATTATGAAACAATTTCCAGCACATTGAGAATAGCCTCGATAGACATCACCTTTAAATAACGCGAAATAGTATAAATATGTAAACAAATTGAAAAAAAAAATCAAGATTGGAGCATAGATTGTGAAACAATATCGAGCACATTAAAAATAGTCTCGATAGACATCGCCTTTAAATAACGCGGAATATTATAAATCTGTAAACAAATTGAAAAAAAATCACGCGTGGAGCACAGATTATGAAACAATTTCCAGCACATTGAGAATAGCTTCGATAGACATCACCTTTAAATAACGCGAAAAGTATAAATCTGTAAACAATTTGACAAAAATAAAAAACAAAAAAAAATCACGCTTGGGGTATAAATTGTGAAACAATATCCAGCACATTGAAAATAGTCTCGATAGATATCGCCTTTAAATAAAACGAAATAGTATAAATCCGTAAAAAAAATTTAAAAAAATCAAGCGTGGAGCACAGATTATGAAACAATTTCCAGCACATTGAGAATAGCCTCGATAGACATCGCCTTTAAATACGCAAAATAGTATAAATCTGTAAATAAATGCAAAAAAATCACTCGTGGAGAACAGATTATGAAACAAATTCCAGCACACTGAGAATAGCCTCGATAGACATCACATTTAAATAACGCGAAATAGTATAAATGCGTAAACAAATTGAAAAAAAAATCAAGATTGGAGCATAGATTGTGAAACAATTTCCAGCACATTGAAAATAGTCTCGATAGAAATCGCCTTTAAATAACGCGGAATATTATAAATCCGAAAACAAATTCAAAAAAATCTCGCGTGGAGCACAGATTATGAAACAATTTCCAGCACATTGAGAATAGCCTCGATAGACATCACCTTTAAATAACGCGAAATAGTATAAATATGTAAACAAATTGAAAAAAAAAATCAAGATCGGAGCATAGATTGTGAAACAATTTCCAGCACATTGAAAATAGTCTCGATAGAAATGGCCTTTAAATAACGCGGAATATTATAAATCCGAAAACAAATTCAAAAAAATCTCGCGTGGAGCACAGATTATGAAACAATTTCCAGCACATTGAGAATAGCCTCGATAGACATCACCTTTAAATAACGCGAAATAGTATAAATATGTAAACAAATTGAAAAAAAAATCAAGATTGGAGCATAGATTGTGAAACAATTTCCAGCACACTGAAAATAGTCTCGATAGACATCGCCTTTAAATAACGCGAAATAGTATAAATGCGTAAACAAATTTAAAAAAATCACGTTTGGAGCACAGATTATGAAACAATTTCCAGCACATTGAGAATAGCCTCGATAGACATCGCCTTTAAATAATGCGAAATCTTATAAATTTGTAAATAAATTTAAAAAAATCACGCGTGGAGCACAGATTATGAAACAATTTCCAGCACATTGAGAATAGCCTCGATAGACATCGCCTTTAAATAACGCGAAATAGTATAAATATGTAAACAAATTGAAAAAAAAATCAAGATTGGAGCATAGATTGTGAAACAATTTCCAGCACATTGAAAATAGTCTCGATAGACATCGCCTTTAAATAACGCGAAATAGTATAAATCCGTAATCAAATTAAAAAAAAAACACGCGTGGAGCACAGATTATGAAACAATTTCCAGCACATTGAGAACAGCTTCGATAGACATCACCTTTAAATAACGCGAAAAAGTATAAATCTGTAAACAAATTGAGAATAAAAAAATCACGCTTGGAGCATAAATTGTGAAACAATTTCCAACACATTGAAAATAGTCTCGATAGACATCGCCTTTAAATAAAGCGAAATATTATAAATCCCTAAACAAATTTTAAAGAAATCACGCGTAGAGCACAGATTATGAAACCATTTCCAGCACATTGAGAATAGCCTCTATAGACATCGCCTTTAAATAACGCGATATAGTAATATATATCCGTAAACAAATTTAAAAATATCACGCGTGGAGCACAGATTATGAAACAATTTCCAGCACATTGAGAATAGCCTCGATAGATATCACCTTTAAATAACGCGAAATAGTATAAATGCGTAAACAATTTTTAAAAAAAATCAAGCGTTTAGCACAGATTATGAAAAAATTTACAGCACATTGAGAATAGCCTCGATAGACATCGCCTTTAAATAAAGCGAAATCTTATAAATTTGTAAAGAAATTTAAAGAAATCACGCGTGGAGCACAGATTATGAAACAATTTCCAGCACATTGAGAATAGTCTCGATAGACATTGCCTTTAAATACGCAAAATAGTATAAATCCGTAAACAAATTCAAAAAAATCACGCGTGGAGCACAGATTATGAAACAATTTCCAGCACATTGAGAATAGCCTCGATAGACATCATCTTTAAATAACGCGAAATAGTATAAATATGTAAACAAATTGAAAAAAAAATCAAGATTGGAGCATAGATTGTGAAACAATATCCAGCACATTAAAAATAGTCTCGATAGACATCGCCTTTAAATAACGCGGAATATTATAAATCTGTAAACAAATTGAAAAAAAATCACGCGTGGAGCACAGATTATGAAACAATTTCCAGCACATTGAGAATAGCTTCGATAGACATCACCTTTAAATAACGCGAAAAGTATAAATCTGTAAACAATTTGATAAAAATAAAAAACAAAAAAAAATCACGCTTGGGGTATAAATTGTGAAACAATTTCCAGCACATTGAAAATAGTCTCGATAGATATCGCCTTTAAATAAAACAAAATAGTATAAATCCGTAAAAAAAATTTAAAAAAATCACGCGTGGAGCACAGATTATGAAACAATTTCCAGCACATTGAGAATAGCCTCGATAGACATCGCCTTTAAATAACGCGAAATAGTATAAATCTGTAAATAAATGCAAAAAAATCACGCGTGGAGCACAGATTATGAAACAATTTCCAGCACATTGAGAATAGCCTCGATAGACATCACTTTTAAATAACGCGAAATAGTATAAATGCGTAAACAATTTTAAAAAAAAATCAAGCGTGGAGCACAGATTATGAAAAAATTTACAGCACATTGAGAATAGCCTCGATAGACATCGCCTTTAAATACGCAAAATAGTATAAATCTGTAAATAAATGCAAAAAAATCACTCGTGGAAAACAGATTATGAAACAATTTCCAGAACATTGAGAATAGCCTCCATAGACATCACCTTTAAATAACCCGAAATAGTATAAATCCATAAACAAATTTTAAAAAATCACGCGTGGAGCACAGATTATGAATCAATTTCCAGCACATTGAGAATAGCTTCGATAGACATCACCTTTAAATAACGCGAAAAGTATAAATCTGTAAACAATTTGAAAAAAAAAAAAGAATCACGCTTGGAGAATAGATTGTGAAACAATTTCCAGCACATTGAAAATAGTCTCGATAGACACCACCTTTAAATAACACGAAATATTTTAAATCCGTAAACAAATTTAAAAAAATCACGCGTGGACCACAGATTATGAAACAATTTCCAGCACATTGAGAGTAGCCTCGATAGACATCGCCTTTAAATAACGCGAAATAGTATAAATCTGTAAATAAATGCAAAAAAATCACGCGTGGAGCACAGATTATGAAACAATTTCCAGCACATTGAGAATAGCCTCGATAGACATCACTTTTAAATAACGCGAAATAGTATAAATGCGTAAACAATTTTTAAAAAAAATCAAGCGTGGAGCACAGATTATGAAAAAATTTACAGCACATTGAGAATAGCCTCGATAGACATCGCCTTTAAATAACGCGAAATCTTATAAATTTGTAAATAAATTTAAAGAAATCACGCGTGGAGCACATATTATGAAACAATTTCCAGCACATTGAGAATAGTCTCGATAGACATCGCTTTTAAATACGCAAAATAGTATAAATCCGTAAACAAATTCAAAAAAATCACGCGTGGAGCACAGATTATGAAACAATTTCCAGCACATTGAGAATAGCCTCGATAGACATCACCTTTAAATAACGCGAAATAGTATAAATATGTAAACAAATTGAAAAAAAAATCAAGATTGGAGCATAGATTGTGAAACAATATCCAGCACATTAAAAATAGTCTCGATAGACATCGCCTTTAAATAACGCGGAATATTATAAATCTGTAAACAAATTGAAAAAAAATCACGCGTGGAGCACAGATTATGAAACAATTTCCAGCAATTTGAGAATAGCTTCGATAGACATCACCTTTAAATAACGCGAAAAGTATAAATCTATAAACAATTTGATAAAAATAAAAAACAAAAAAAAAATCACGCTTGGGGTATAAATTGTGAAACAATTTCCAGCACATTGAAAATAGTCTCGATAGATATCGCCTTTAAATAAAACGAAATAGTATAAATCCGTAAAAAAATTTTTAAAAAATCACATGTAGAGCACAGATTATGAAACAATTTCCAGCATATTGAGAATAGCCTCGATAGACATCGCCTTTAAATACGCAAAATAGTATAAATCTGTAAATAAATGCAAAAAAATCACTCGTGGAGAACAGATTATGAAACAATTTCCAGCACACTGAGAATAGCCTCGATAGACATCACCTTTAAATAACGCGAAATAGTATAAATATGTAAACAAATTGAAAAAAAAAAATCAAGATTGGAGCATAGATTGTGAAACAATTTCCAGCACATTGAAAATAGTCTCGATAGAAATCGCCTTTAAATAACGCGGAATATTATAAATCCGAAAACAAATTCAAAAAAATCACGCGTGGATCACAGATTATGAAACAATTTCCAGCACATTGAGAATAGCCTCGATAGACATCACCTTTAAATAACGCGAAATAGTATAAATATGTAAACAAATTGAAAAAAAAATCAAGATTGGAGCATAGATTGTGAAACAATTTCCAGCACACTGAAAATAGTCTCGATAGACATCGCCTTTAAATAACGCGAAATAGTATAAATGCGTAAACAAATTAAAAAAAATCACGTTTGGAGCACAGATTATGAAACAATTTCCAGCACATTGAGAATAGCCTCGATAGACATCGCCTTTAAATAATGCGAAATCTTATAAATTTGTAAATAAATTTAAAAAAAATCACGCGTGGAGCACAGATTATGAAACAATTTCCAGCACATTGAGAATAGCCTCGATAGACATCGCCTTTAAATAACGCGAAATAGTATAAATCTGTAAATAAATGCAAAAAAATCACACGTGGAGCACAGATTATGAAACAATTTCCAGCACATTGAGAATAGCCCCGATAGACATCACCTTTAAATAACGCGAAATAGAATAAATATGTAAACAAACTGAAAAAAAATCAAGATTGGAGCATAGATTGTGAAACAATTTCCAGCACATTGAAAATAGTCTCGATAGACATCGCCTTTAAATAACGCGAAATAGTATAAATCCGGAATCAAATTAAAAAAAAAACACGCGTGGAGCACAGATTATGAAACAATTTCCAGCACATTGAGAACAGCTTCGATAGACATCACCTTTAAATAACGCGAAAAAGTATAAATCTGTAAACAAATTGAGAAAAAAAAATCACGCTTGGAGCATAAATTGTGAAACAATTTCCAACACATTGAAAATAGTCTCGATAGACATCGCCTTTAAATAAAGCGAAATATTATAAATCCCTAAACAAATTTAAAAGAAATCACGCGTGGAGCACAGATTATGAAACCATTTCCAGCACATTGAGAATAGCCTCTATAGACATCGCCTTTAAATAACGCGAAATAGTATTATGTATCCGTAAACAAATTTAAAAATATCACGCCTGGAGCACAGATTATGAAACAATTTCCAGCACATTGAGAATAGCCTCGATAGATATCACCTTTAAATAACGCGAAATAGTATAAATGCGTAAACAATTTTAAACAAAATCAAGCGTGGAGCACATATTATGAAAAAATTTACAGCACATTGAGAATAGCCTCGATAGACATCGCCTTTAAATAACGCGAAATCTTATAAATTTGTAAATAAATTTAAAGAAATCACGCGTGGAGCACAGATTATGAAACAATTTCCAGTACATTGAGAATAGTCTCGATAGACATCGCCTTTAAATACGCAAAATAGTATAAATCCGTAAACAAATTCAAAAAAATCACGCGTGGAGCACAGATTATGAAACAATTTCCAGCACATTGAGAATAGCCTCGATAGACATCACCTTTAAATAACGCGAAATAGTATAAATCTGTAAACAAATTGAAAAAAAATCACGCGTGGAGCACAGATTATGAAACAAATTCCAGCACATTGAGAATAGCTTCGATAGACATCACCTTTAAATAACGCGAAAAGTATAAATCTGTAAACAATTTGATAAAAATAAAAAACAAAAAAAATTCACGCTTGGGGTATAAATTGTGAAACAATTTCCAGCACATTGAAAATAGTCTCGATAGATATCGCCTTTAAATAAAACGAAATAGTATAAATCCGTAAAAAAAAATTTAAAAAAATCACGCGTGGAGCACAGATTATGAAGCAATTTCCAGCACATTGAGAATAGCCTCGATAGACATCGCCTTTAAATACGCAAAATAGTATAAATCTGTAAATAAATGCAAAAAAATCACTCGTGGAGAACAGGTTATGAAACAATTTCCAGCACACTGAGAATAGCCTCGATAGACATCACCTTTAAATAACGCGAAATAGTATAAATATGTAAACAAATTGAAAAAAAAATCAAGATTGGAGTATAGATTGTGAAACAATTTCCAGCACATTGAAAATAGTCTCGATAGAAATCGCCTTTAAATAACGCGGAATATTATAAATCCGAAAACAAATTCAAAAAAATCACGCGTGGAGCACAGATTATGAAACAATTTCCAGCACATTGAGAATAGCCTCGATAGACATCACCTTTAAATAACCCGAAATATTATAAATCCATAAACAAATTTTAAAAAATCACGCGTGGAGCACAGATTATGAATCAATTTCCAGCACATTGAGATTAGCTTCGATAGACATCACCTTTAAATAACGCGAAAAGTATAAATCTGTATACAATTTGAAAAAAAAAAAAAAGAATCACGCTTGGAGAATAGATTGTGAAACAATTTCCAGCACATTGAAAATAGTCTCGATAGACACCACCTTTAAATAACTCGAAATAGTATAAATCCGTAAACAAATTTAAAAAAATCACGCGTGGACCACAGATTATGAAACAATTTCCAGCACATTGAGAATAGCCTCGATAGACATCACCTTTAAATAACGCGAAATAGTATAAATGCGTAAACAAATTCAAAAAAATCACGCTTGGAGCACAGATTATGAAACAATTTCCAGCACATTGAGAATAGCCTCGATAGACATCGCCTTTAAATAACGCGAAATATTATAAATCTGTAAATAAATGCAAAAAAATCACGCGTGGAGCACAGATTATGAAACAATTTCCAGCACATTGAGAATAGCCTCGATAGACATCAACTTTAAATAACGCGAAAAAGTATAAATATGTAAACAAATTGAAAAAAACATCAAGATTCGAGCATAGATTGTGAAACAATTTCCAGCACATTGAAAATAGTCTCGATAGACATCTCCTTTAAATAACGCGAAATAGTATAAATCAGTAAAAAAATTAAAAAAAAAACACGCGTGGAGCACAGATTATGAAACAATTTCCAGCACATTGAGAATAGCTTCGATAGACATCACCTTTAAATAACGCGAAAAATTATAAAACTGTAAACAATTTGAAAAATAAAATCACGCTTGGAGCATAAATTGTGAAACAATTTCCAACACATTGAAAATAGTCTCGATAGACATCGCCTTTAAATAAAGCGAAATATTATAAATCCGTAAACAAATTTAAAAATATCACGCGTGGAGCGCAGATTATGAAAAAATTTACAGCACATTGAGAATAGTCTCGATAGACATCGCCTTTAAATACGCAAAATAGTATAAATCCGTAAACAAATTCAAAAAAATCACGCGTAGAGAACAGATTATGAAACAATTTCCAGCACATTGAGAATAGCCTCGATAGACATCGCCTTTAAATAAAGCGAAATATTATAAATCCGTAAACAAATTAAAAAAAATCACGCGTGGAGAACAGATTATGAAACAATTTCCAGCACATTGAGAATAGTCTCGATAGACATCGCCTTTAAATAAAGAGAAATATTATAAATCCGTAAACAAATTTAAAAAAATCACGCGTGGAGAACAGATTATGAAACAATTTCCAGCACATTGAGAATAGCCTCGATAGACATCGCCTTTAAATAAAGCGAAATATTATAAATCCGTAAACAAATTAAAAAAAATCACGCGTGGAGAACAGATTATGAAACAATTTCCAGCACATTGAGAATAGTCTCGATAGACATCGCCTTTAAATACGCAAAATAGTATAAATCCGTAAACAAATTCAAAAAAATCACGCGTGGAGAACAAATTATGAAACAATTTCCAGCACATTGAGAATAGCCTCGATAGACATCACCATTAAATAACGCGAAATAGTATAAATATGTAAACAAATTGAAAAAAAAAATCAAGATTGGAGCATAGATTGTGAAACAATTTCCAGCACATTGAAAATAGTCTCGATAGACATCGCCTTTAAATAACGCGGAATATTATAAATCCGAAAACAAATTCAAAAAAATCACGCGTGGAGCACAGATTATGAAACAATTTCCAGCACATTGAGAATAGCCTCGATAGACATCGCCTTTAAATAACGCGAAATATTATAAATCCGTAAACAAATTAAAAGAAATCACGCGTGGAGCACAGATTATGAAACAATTTCCAGAGCATTGAGAATAGCTTCGATAGACATCACCTTTAAATAACGTGAAAAGTATAAATCTCTAAACAATTTGAAAAAAAAAAAAGAATCACGCTTGGAGAATAGATTGTGAAACAATTTCCAGCACATTGAAAATAGTCTCGATAGACACCACCTTTAAATAACTCGAAATAGTATAAATCCGTAAACAAATTTAAAAAAATCACGGTTGGACCACAGATTATGACACAATTTCCAGCACATTGAGAATAGCCTCGATAGACATCACCTTTAAATAACGCGAAATAGTATAAATGCGTAAACAAATTCAAAAAAATCACGCTTGGAGCACAGATTATGAAACAATTTCCAGCACATTGAGAATAGCCTCGATAGACATCGCCTTTAAATAACGCGAAATAGTATAAATCTGTAAATAAATGCAAAAAAATCACGCGTGGAGCACAGATTATGAAACAATTTCCAGCACATTGAGAATAGCCTCGATAGACATCACCTTTAAATAACGCGAAATAGTATAAATATGTAAACAAATTGAAAAAAAAATCAAGACTGGAGCATAGATTGTGAAACAATTTCCAGCACATTGAAAATAGTCTCGATAGACATCTCCTTTAAATAACGCGAAATAGTATAAATCAGTAAGCAAATTAAAAAAAAACACGCGTGGAGCACAGATTATGAAACAATTTCCAGCACATTGAGAATAGCTTCGATAGACATCACCTTTAAATAACGCGAAAAATTATAAAACTGTAAACAATTTGAAAAATAAAATCACGCTTGGAGCATAAATTGTGAAACAATTTCCAACACATTGAAAATAGTCTCGATAGACATCGCCTTTAAATAAAGCGAAATATTATAAATCCGTAAACAAATTTAAAAATATCACGCGTGGAGCGCAGATTATGAAAAAATTTACAGCACATTGAGAATAGTCTCGATAGACATCGCTTTTAAATACGCAAAATAGTATAAATCCGTAAACAAATTCAAAAAAATCACGCGTGGAGCACAGATTATGAAACAATTTCCAGCACATTGAGAATAGCCTCGATAGACACCACCTTTAAATAACACGAAATATTTTAAATCCGTAAACAAATTTAAAAAAATCACGCGTGGACCACACATTATGAAACAATTTCCAGCACATTGAGAATAGCCTCGATAGACATCACTTTTAAATAACGCGAAATAGTATAAATGCGTAAACAATTTTAAAAAAAAATCAAGCGTGGAGCACAGATTATGAAAAAATTTACAGCACATTGAGAATAGCCTCGATAGACATCGCCTTTAAATAACGCGAAATCTTATAAATTTGTAAATAAATTTAAAGAAATCACGCGTGGAGCACAGATTATGAAACAATTTCCAGCACATTGAGAATAGTCTCGATAGACATCGCTTTTAAATACGCAAAATGGTATAAATCCGTAAACAAATTCAAAAAAATCACGCGTGGAGCACAGATTATGAAACAATTTCCAGCACATTGAGAATAGCCTCGATAGACATCACCTTTAAATAACGCGAAATAGTATAAATATGTAAACAAATTGAAAAAAAAATCAAGATTGGAGCATAGATTGTGAAATAATATCCAGCACATTAAAAATAGTCTCGATAGACATCGCCTTTAAATAACGCGGAATATTATAAATCTGTAAACAAATTGAAAAAAAATCACGCGTGGAGCACAGATTATGAAACAATTTCCAGCACATTGAGAATAGCTTCGATAGACATCACCTTTAAATAACGCGAAAAGTATAAATCTATAAACAATTTGATAAAAATAAAAAACAAAAAAAAATCACGCTTGGGGTATAAATTGTGAAACAATTTCCAGCACATTGAAAATAGTCTCGATAGATATCGCCTTTAAATAAAACGAAATAGTATAAATCCGTAAAAAATTTTTTTAAAAATGACGCGTGGAGCACAGATTATGAAACAATTTCCAGCACATTGAGAATAGCCTCGATAGACATCGCCTTTAAATAACGCGAAATCTTATAAATTTGTAAATAAATTTAAAGAAATCACGCGTGGAGCATAAATTGTGGAACAATTTCCAGCACATTGAAAATAGCCTCGATAGATATCACCTTTAAATAACGCGAAATAGTATAAATGCGTAAACAATTTTTAAAAAAAATCAAGCGTGGAGCACAGATTATGAAAAAATTTACAGCACATTGAGAATAGCCTCGATAGACATCGCCTTTAAATAACGCGAAATCTTATAAATTTGTAAATAAATTTAAAGAAATCACGCGTGGAGCACAGATTATGAAACAATTTCCAGCACATTGAGAATAGTCTCGATAGACATCGCCTTTAAATACGCAAAATAGTATAAATCCGTAAACAAATTCAAAAAAATCACGCGCGTTCATTCATCCTCATAATTGATCATCCTCATCATCCTCATAATTGTGGAGCACAGATTATGAAACAATTTCCAGCACATTGAGAATAGCCTCGATAGACATCACCTTTAAATAACGCGAAATAGTATAAATCTGTAAACAAATTGAAAAAAAATCACGCGTGGAGCACAGATTATGAAACAATTTCCAGCACATTGAGAATAGCTTCGATAGACATCACCTTTAAATAACGCGAAAAGTATAAATCTGTAAACAATTTGATAAAAATAAAAAACAAAAAAAATTCACGCTTGGGGTATAAATTGTGAAACAATTTCCAGCACATTGAAAATAGTCTCGATAGATATCGCCTTTAAATAAAACGAAATAGTATAAATCCGTAAAAAAAATTTAAAAAAATCACGCGTGGAGCACAGATTATGAAACAATTTCCAGCACATTGAGAATAGCCTCGATAGACATCGCCTTTAAATACGCAAAATAGTATAAATCTGTAAATAAATGCAAAAAAATCACTCGTGGAGAACAGATTATGAAACAATTTCCAGCACACTGAGAATAGCCTCGATAGACATCACCTTTAAATAACGCGAAATAGTATAAATATGTAAACAAATTGAAAAAAAAAATCAAGATTGGAGCATAGATTGTGAAACAATTTCCAGCACATTGAAAATAGTCTCGATAGAAATCGCCTTTAAATAACGCGGAATATTATAAATCCGAAAACAAATTCAAAAAAATCACGCGTGGAGCACAGATTATGAAACAATTTCCAGCACATTGAGAATAGCCTCGATAGACATCACCTTTAAATAACCCGAAATATTATAAATCCATAAACAAATTTTAAAAAATCACGCGTGGAGCACAGATTATGAATCAATTTCCAGCACATTGAGATTAGCTTCGATAGACATCACCTTTAAATAACGCGAAAAGTATAAATCTGTATACAATTTGAAAAAAAAAAAAGAATCACGCTTGGAGAATAGATTGTGAAACAATTTCCAGCACATTGAAAATAGTCTCGATAGACACCACCTTTAAATAACTCGAAATAGTATAAATCCGTAAACAAATTTTAAAAAATCACGCGTGGACCACAGATTATGAAACAATTTCCAGCACATTGAGAATAGCCTCGATAGACATCAACTTTAAATAACGCAAAATAGTATAAATATGTAAACAAATTGAAAAAAACATCAAGATTCGAGCATAGATTGTGAAACAATTTCCTGCACATTGAAAATAGTCTCGATAGACATCGCCTTTACATAACGCGAAATAGTATAAATGCGTAAACAAATTCAAAAAAATCACGCTTGGAGCACAGATTATGAAACAATTTCCAGCACATTGAGAATAGCCTCGATAGACATCGCCTTTAAATAACGCGAAATCTTATAAATTTGTAAATAAATTTTAAAAAATCACGCGTGGAGCACAGATTATGAAACAATTTCCAGCACATTGAGAGTAGCCTCGATAGACATCGCCTTTAAATAACGCGAAATAGTATAAATCTGTAAATAAATTCAAAAAAATCACGCGTGGAGCACAGATTATGAAACAATTTCCAGCACATTGAGAATAGCCCCGATAGACATCACCTTTAAATAACGCGAAATAGTATAAATATGTAAACAAATTGAAAAAAAAATCAAGATTGGAGCATAGATTGTGAAACAATTTCCAGCACATTGAAAATAGTCTCGATAGACATCTCCTTTAAATAACGCGAAATAGTATAAATCAGTAAAAAAATTAAAAAAAAAACACGCGTGGAGCACAGATTATGAAACAATTTCCAGCACATTGAGAATAGCTTCGATAGACATCACCTTTAAATAACGCGAAAAATTATAAAACTGTAAACAATTTGAAAAATAAAATCACGCTTGGAGCATAAATTGTGAAACAATTTCCAACACATTGAAAATAGTCTCGATAGACATCGCCTTTAAATAAAGCGAAATATTATAAATCCGTAAACAAATTAAAAAAAATCACGCGTGGAGAACAGATTATGAAACAATTTCCAGCACATTGAGAATAGTCTCGATAGACATCGCCTTTAAATACGCAAAATAGTATAAATCCGTAAACAAATTCAAAAAAATCACGAGTGGAGAACAAATTATGAAACAATTTCCAGCACATTGAGAATAGCCTCGATAGACATCACCATTAAATAACGCGAAATAGTATAAATATGTAAACAAATTGAAAAAAAAAATCAAGATTGGAGCATAGATTGTGAAACAATTTCTAGCACATTGAAAATAGTCTCGATAGACATCGCCTTTAAATAACGCGGAATATTATAAATCCGAAAACAAATTCAAAAAAATCACGCGTGGAGCACAGATTATGAAACAATTTCCAGCACATTGAGTATAGCCTCGATAGACATCGCCTTTAAATAACGCGAAATATTATAAATCCGTAAACAAATTAAAAGAAATCACGCGTGGAGCACAGATTATGAAACAATTTCCAGCACATTGAGAATAGCCTCGCTAGACATCACCTTTAAATAACGCGAAATAGTATAAATGCGTAAACAAATTCAAAAAAATCACGCTTGGAGCACAGATTATGAAACAATTTCCAGCACATTGAGAATAGCCTCGATAGACATCGCCTTTAAATAACGCGAAATAGTATAAATCTGTAAATAAATGCAAAAAAATCACGCGTGGAGCACAGATTATGAAACAATTTCCAGCACATTGAGAATAGCCTCGATAGACATCACCTTTAAATAACGCGAAATAGTATAAATATGTAAACAAATTGAAAAAAAAATCAAGACTGGAGCATAGATTGTGAAACAATTTCCAGCACATTGAAAATAGTCTCGATAGACATCTCCTTTAAATAACGCGAAATAGTATAAATCAGTAAACAAATTAAAAAAAAAACACGCGTGGAGCACAGATTATGAAACAATTTCCAGCACATTGAGTATAGCTTCGATAGACATCACCTTTAAATAACGCGAAAAATTATAAAACTGTAAACAATTTGAAAAATAAAATCACGCTTGGAGCATAAATTGTGAAACAATTTCCAACACATTGAAAATAGTCTCGATAGACATCGCCTTTAAATAAAGCGAAATATTATAAATCCGTAAACAAATTCAAAAATATCACGCGTGGAGCGCAGATTATGAAAAAATTTACAGCACATTGAGAATAGTCTCGATAGACATCGCTTTTAAATACGCAAAATAGTATAAATCCGTAAACAAATTCAAAAAAATCACGCGTGGAGCACAGATTATGAAACAATTTCCAGCACATTGAGAATAGCCTCGATAGACACCACCTTTAAATAACACGAAATATTTTAAATCCGTAAACAAATTTAAAAAAATCACGCGTGGACCACAGATTATGAAACAATTTCCAGCACATTGAGAATAGCCTCGATAGACATCACTTTTAAATAACGCGAAATAGTATAAATGCGTAAACAATTTTTTAAAAAAATCAAGCGTGGAGCACAGATTATGAAAAAATTTACAGCACATTGAGAATAGCCTCGATAGACATCGCCTTTAAATAACGCGAAATCTTATAAATTTGTAAATAAATTTAAAGAAATCACGCGTGGAGCACAGATTATGAAACAATTTCCAGCACATTGAGAATAGTCTCGATAGACATCGCTTTTAAATACGCAAAATAGTATAAATCCGTAAACAAATTCAAAAAAATCACGCGTGGAGCACAGATTATGAAACAATTTCCAGCACATTGAGAATAGCCTCGATAGACATCACCTTTAAATAACGCGAAATAGTATAAATATGTAAACAAATTGAAAAAAAAATCAAGATTGGAGCATAGATTGTGAAACAATATCCAGCACATTAAAAATAGTCTCGATAGACATCGCCTTTAAATAACGCGGAATATTATAAATCTGTAAACAAATTGAAAAAAAATCACGCGTGGAGCACAGATTATGAAACAATTTCCAGCACATTGAGAATAGCTTCGATAGACATCAACTTTAAATAACGCGAAAAGTATAAATCTATAAACAATTTGATAAAAATAAAAAACAAAAAAAAAATCACGCTTGGGGTATAAATTGTGAAACAATTTCCAGCACATTGAAAATAGTCTCGATAGATATCGCCTTTAAATAAAACGAAATAGTATAAATCCGTAAAAAAATTTTTTAAAAATCACGCGTGGAGCACAGATTATGAAACAATTTCCAGCACATTGAGAATAGCCTCGATAGACATCGCCTTTAAATAACGCGAAATCTTATAAATTTGTAAATAAATTTAAAGAAATCACGCGTGGAGCATAAATTGTGGAACAATTTCCAGCACATTGAAAATAGCCTCGATAGATATCACCTTTAAATAACGCGAAATAGTATAAATGCGTAAACAATTTTTAAAAAAAATCAAGCGTGGAGCACAGATTATGAAAAAATTTACAGCACATTGAGAATATCCTCGATAGACATCGCCTTTAAATAACGCGAAATCTTATAAATTTGTAAATAAATTTAAAGAAATCACGCGTGGAGCACAGATTATGAAACAATTTCCAGCACATTGAGAATAGTCTCGATAGACATCGCTTTTAAATACGCAAAATAGTATAAATCCGTAAACAAATTCAAAAAAATCACGCGTGGAGCACAGATTATGAAACAATTTCCAGCACATTGAGAATAGCCTCGATAGACATCACCTTTAAATAACGCGACATAGTATAAATATGTAAACAAATTGAAAAAAAAATCAAGATTGGAGCATAGATTGTGAAACAATTTCCAGCACATTGAGAATAGTCTCGATAGACATCGCTTTTAAATACGCAAAATAGTATAAATCCGTAAACAAATTCAAAAAAATCACGCGTGGAGCACAGATTATGAAACAATTTCCAGCACATTGAGAATAGCCTCGATAGACATCACCTTTAAATAACGCGAAATAGTATAAATATGTAAACAAATTGAAAAAAAAATCAAGATTGGAGCATAGATATTGAAACAATATCCAGCACATTAAAAATAGTCTCGATAGACATCGCCTTTAAATAACGCGGATTATTATAAATCTGTAAACAAATTGAAAAAAAATCACGCGTGGAGCACAGATTATGAAACAATTTCCAGCACATTGAGAATAGCTTCGATAGACATCACCTTTAAATAACGCGAAAAGTATAAATCTATAAACAATTTGATAAAAATAAAAAACAAAAAAAATCACGCTTGGGGTATAAATTGTGAAACAATTTCCAGCACATTGAAAATAGTCTCGATAGATATCGCCTTTAAATAAAACGAAATAGTATAAATCCGTAAAAAAATTTTTAAAAAATCACATGTAGAGCACAGATTATGAAACAATTTCCAGCATATTGAGAATAGCCTCGATAGACATCGCCTTTAAATACGCAAAATAGTATAAATATGTAAACAAATTGAAAAAAAAATCAAGATTGGAGCATAGATTGTGAAACAATTTCCAGCACATTGAAAATAGTCTCGATAGAAATCGCCTTTAAATAACGCGGAATATTATAAATCCGAAAACAAATTCAAAAAAATCACGCGTGGAGCACAGATTATGAAACAATTTCCAGCACATTGAGAATAGCCTCGATAGACATCACCTTTAAATAACGCGACATAGTATAAATATGTAAACAAATTGAAAAAAAAATCAAGATTGGAGCATAGATTGTGAAACAATTTCCAGCACACTGAAAATAGTCTCGATAGACATCGCCTTTAAATAACGCGAAATAGTATAAATGCGTAAACAAATTTAAAAAAATCACGTTTGGAGCACAGATTATGAAACAATTTCCAGCACATTGAGAATAGCCTCGATAGACATCGCCTTTAAATAATGCGAAATCTTATAAATTTGTAAATAAATTTAAAAAAATCACGCGTGGAGCACAGATTATGAAACAATTCCCAGCACATTGAGAATAGCCTCGATAGACATCGCCTTTAAATAACGCGAAATAGTATAAATCTGTAAATAAATGCAAAAAAATCACACGTGGAGCACAGATTATGAAACAATTTCCAGCACATTGAGAATAGCCCCGATAGACATCACCTTTAAATAACGCGAAATAGAATAAATATGTAAACAAACTGAAAAAAAAAATCAAGATTGGAGCATAGATTGTGAAACAATTTCCAGCACATTGAAAATAGTCTCGATAGACATCTCCTTTAAATAACGCGAAATAGTATAAATCCGGAATCAAATTAAAAAAAAAAACACGCGTGGAGCACAGATTATGAAACAATTTCCAGCACATTGAGAACAGCTTCGATAGACATCACCTTTAAATAACGCGAAAAAGTATAAATCTGTAAACAAATTGAGAAAAAAAAAATCACGCTTGGAGCATAAATTCTGAAACAATTTCCAACACATTGAAAATAGTCTCGATAGACATCGCCTTTAAATAAAGCGAAATATTATAAATCCCAAAACAAATTTAAAAGAAATCACGCGTGGAGCACAGATTATGAAACCATTTCCAGCACATTGAGAATAGCCTCTATAGACATCGCCTTTAAATAACGCGAAATAGTATTATATATCCGTAAACAAATTTAAAAATATCACGCGTGGAGCACAGATTATGAAACAATTTCCAGCACATTGAGAATAGCCTCGATAGATATCACCTTTAAATAACGCGAAATAGTATAAATGCGTAAACAATTTTAAACAAAATCAAGCGTGGAGCACAGATTATGAAAAAATTTACAGCACATTGAGAATAGCCTCGATAGACATCGCCTTTAAATAACGCGAAATCTTATAAATTTGTAAATAAATTTAAAGAAATCACGCGTGGAGCACAGATTATGAAACAATTTCCAGCACATTGAGAATAGTCTCGATAGACATCGCCTTTAAATACGCAAAATAGTATAAATCCGTAAACAAATTCAAAAAAATCACGCGTGGAGCACAGATTATGAAACAATTTCCAGCACATTGAGAATAGCCTCGATAGACATCACCTTTAAATAACGCGAAATAGTATAAATCTGTAAACAAATTGAAAAAAAATCACGCGTGGAGCACAGATTATGAAACAATTTCCAGCACATTGAGAATAGATTCGATAGACATCACCTTTAAATAACGCGAAAAGTATAAATCTGTGAACAATTTGATAAAAATAAAAAACAAAAAAAATTCACGCTTGGGGTATAAATTGTGAAACAATTTCCAGCACATTGAAAATAGTCTCGATAGATATCGCCTTTAAATAAAACGAAATAGTATAAATCCGTAAAAAAAATTTAAAAAAATCACGCGTGGAGCACAGATTATGAAACAATTTCCAGCACATTGAGAATAGCCTCGATAGACATCGCCTTTAAATCCGCAAAATAGTATAAATCTGTAAATAAATGCAAAAAAATCACTCGTGGAGAACAGATTATGAAACAATTTCCAGCACACTGAGAATAGCCTCGATAGACATCACCTTTAAATAACGCGAAATAGTATAAATATGTAAACAAATTGAAAAAAAAATCAAGATTGGAGCATAGATTGTGAAACAATTTCCAGCACATTGAAAATAGTCTCGATAGAAATCGCCTTTAAATAACGCGGAATATTATAAATCCGAAAACAAATTAAAAAAAATCACGCGTGGAGCACAGATTATGAAACAATTTCCAGCACATTGAGAATAGCCTCGATAGACATCACCTTTAAATAACGCGAAAAGTATAAATCTGTATACAATTTGAAAAAAAAAAAAAGAATCACGCTTGGAGAATAGATTGTGAAACAATTTCCAGCACATTGAAAATAGTCTCGATAGACACCACCTTTAAATAACTCGAAATAGTATAAATCCGTAAACAAATTTAAAAAAATCACGCGTGGACCACAGATTATGAAACAATTTCCAGCACATTGAGAATAGCCTCGATAGACATCACCTTTAAATAACGCGAAATAGTATAAATGCGTAAACAAATTCAAAAAAATCACGCTTGGAGCACAGATTATGAAACAATTTCCAGCACATTGAGAATAGCCTCGATAGACATCGCCTTTAAATAACGCGAAATATTATAAATCTGTAAATAAATGCAAAAAAATCACGCGTGGAGCACAGATTATGAAACAATTTCCAGCACATTGAGAATAGCCTCGATAGACATCAACTTTAAATAACGCGAAATAGTATAAATATGTAAACAAATTGAAAAAAACATCAAGATTCGAGCATAGATTGTGAAACAATTTCCAGCACATTGAAAATAGTCTCGATAGACATCGCCTTTACATAACGCGAAATAGTATAAATGCGTAAACAAATTAAAAAAAATCACGCTTGGAGCACAGATTATGAAACAATTTCCAGCACATTGAGAATAGCCTCGATAGACATCGCCTTTAAATAACGCGAAATCTTATAAATTTGTAAATAAATTTAAAAAAATCACGCGTGGAGCACAGATTATGAAACAATTTCCAGCACATTGAGAGTAGCCTCGATAGACATCGCCTTTAAATAACGCGAAATATTATAAATCCGTAAACAAATTAAAAGAAATCACGCGTGGAGCACA
Organism: Maratus speciosus; assembly: GCA_963932465.1. Lineage (NCBI taxonomy): Eukaryota > Metazoa > Arthropoda > Arachnida > Araneae > Salticidae > Maratus > Maratus speciosus. The sequence goes on from CAWVRF010001553.1 coordinate 572,268, forward strand.
GATTATGAAACAATTTCCAGAACATTGAGAATAGCTTCGATAGACATCACCTTTAAATAACGTGAAAAGTATAAACCTCTAAACAATTTGAAAAAAAAAAAAGAATCACGCTTGGAGAATAGATTGTGAAACAAATTCCAGCACATTGAGAATAGCCTCGATAGACATCGCCTTTAAATAAAGCGAAATATTATAAATCCGTAAACAAATTCAAAAAAATCACGCGTGGAGCACAAATTATGAAACAATTTCCAGCACATTGAGAATAGCCTCGATAGACATCACCTTTAAATAACGCGAAATAGTATAAATATGTAAACAAATTGAAAAAAAAATCAAGATTGGAGCATAGATTGTGAAACAATTTCCAGCACATTGAAAATAGTCTCGATAGACATCGCCTTTAAATAACGCGGAATATTATAAATCCGAAAACAAATTCAAAAAAATCACGCGTGGAGCACAGATTATGAAACAATTTCCAGCACATTGAGAATAGCCTCGATAGACATCGCCGTTAAATAACGCGAAATATTATAAATCCGTAAACAAATTAAAAGAAATCACGCGTGGAGCACAGATTATGAAACAATTTCCAGAACATTGAGAATAGCTTCGATAGACATCACCTTTAAATAACGTGAAAAGTATAAACCTCTAAACAATTTGAAAAAAAAAAAAAATCACGCGTGGAGAATAGATTGTGAAACAATTTCCAGCACATTGAAAATAGTCTCGATAGACACCACCTTTAAATAACTCGAAATAGTATAAATCCGTAAACAAATTTAAAAAAATCACGCGTGGACCACAGATTATGAAACAATTTCCAGCACATTGAGAATAGCCTCGATAGACATCACCTTTAAATAACGCGAAATAGTATAAATGCGTAAACAAATTCAAAAAAATCACGCTTGGAGCACAGATTATGAAACAATTTCCAGCACATTGAGAATAGCCTCGATAGACATCGCCTTTAAATAACGCGAAATATTATAAATCTGTAAATAAATGCAAAAAAATCACGCGTGGAGCACAGATTATGAAACAATTTCCAGCACATTGAGAATAGCCTCGATAGACATCAACTTTAAATAACGCGAAATAGTATAAATATGTAAACAAATTGAAAAAAACATCAAGATTCGAGCATAGATTGTGAAACAATTTCCAGCACATTGAAAATAGTCTCGATAGACATCGCCTTTACATAACGCGAAATAGTATAAATGCGTAAACAAATTCAAAAAAATCACGCTTGGAGCACAGATTATGAAACAATTTCCAGCACATTGAGAATAGCCTCGATAGACATCGCCTTTAAATAACGCGAAATCTTATAAATTTGTAAATAAATTTAAAAAAATCACGCGTGGAGCACAGATTATGAAACAATTTCCAGCACATTGAGAGTAGCCTCGATAGACATCGCCTTTAAATAACGCGAAATATTATAAATCCGTAAACAAATTAAAAGAAATCACGCGTGGAGCACAGATTATGAAACAATTTCCAGAACATTGAGAATAGCTTCGATAGACATCACCTTTAAATAACGTGAAAAGTATAAACCTCTAAACAATTTGAAAAAAAAAAAAGAATCACGCTTGGAGAATAGATTGTGAAACAAATTCCAGCACATTGAGAATAGCCTCGATAGACATCGCCTTTAAATAAAGCGAAATATTATAAATCCGTAAACAAATTCAAAAAAATCACGCGTGGAGCACAAATTATGAAACAATTTCCAGCACATTGAGAATAGCCTCGATAGACATCACCTTTAAATAACGCGAAATAGTATAAATATGTAAACAAATTGAAAAAAAAATCAAGATTGGAGCATAGATTGTGAAACAATTTCCAGCACATTGAAAATAGTCTCGATAGACATCGCCTTTAAATAACGCGGAATATTATAAATCCGAAAACAAATTCAAAAAAATCACGCGTGGAGCACAGATTATGAAACAATTTCCAGCACATTGAGAATAGTCTCGATAGACATCGCTTTTAAATACGCAAAATGGTATAAATCCGTAAACAAATTCAAAAAAATCACGCGTGGAGCACAGATTATGAAACAATTTCCAGCACATTGAGAATAGCCTCGATAGACATCACCTTTAAATAACGCGAAATAGTATAAATATGTAAACAAATTGAAAAAAAAATCAAGATTGGAGCATAGATTGTGAAATAATATCCAGCACATTAAAAATAGTCTCGATAGACATCGCCTTTAAATAACGCGGAATATTATAAATCTGTAAACAAATTGAAAAAAAATCACGCGTGGAGCACAGATTATGAAACAATTTCCAGCACATTGAGAATAGCTTCGATAGACATCACCTTTAAATAACGCGAAAAGTATAAATCTATAAACAATTTGATAAAAATAAAAAACAAAAAAAAATCACGCTTGGGGTATAAATTGTGAAACAATTTCCAGCACATTGAAAATAGTCTCGATAGATATCGCCTTTAAATAAAACGAAATAGTATAAATCCGTAAAAAATTTTTTTAAAAATGACGCGTGGAGCACAGATTATGAAACAATTTCCAGCACATTGAGAATAGCCTCGATAGACATCGCCTTTAAATAACGCGAAATCTTATAAATTTGTAAATAAATTTAAAGAAATCACGCGTGGAGCATAAATTGTGGAACAATTTCCAGCACATTGAAAATAGCCTCGATAGATATCACCTTTAAATAACGCGAAATAGTATAAATGCGTAAACAATTTTTAAAAAAAATCAAGCGTGGAGCACAGATTATGAAAAAATTTACAGCACATTGAGAATAGCCTCGATAGACATCGCCTTTAAATAACGCGAAATCTTATAAATTTGTAAATAAATTTAAAGAAATCACGCGTGGAGCACAGATTATGAAACAATTTCCAGCACATTGAGAATAGTCTCGATAGACATCGCCTTTAAATACGCAAAATAGTATAAATCCGTAAACAAATTCAAAAAAATCACGCGCGTTCATTCATCCTCATAATTGATCATCCTCATCATCCTCATAATTGTGGAGCACAGATTATGAAACAATTTCCAGCACATTGAGAATAGCCTCGATAGACATCACCTTTAAATAACGCGAAATAGTATAAATCTGTAAACAAATTGAAAAAAAATCACGCGTGGAGCACAGATTATGAAACAATTTCCAGCACATTGAGAATAGCTTCGATAGACATCACCTTTAAATAACGCGAAAAGTATAAATCTGTAAACAATTTGATAAAAATAAAAAACAAAAAAAATTCACGCTTGGGGTATAAATTGTGAAACAATTTCCAGCACATTGAAAATAGTCTCGATAGATATCGCCTTTAAATAAAACGAAATAGTATAAATCCGTAAAAAAAATTTAAAAAAATCACGCGTGGAGCACAGATTATGAAACAATTTCCAGCACATTGAGAATAGCCTCGATAGACATCGCCTTTAAATACGCAAAATAGTATAAATCTGTAAATAAATGCAAAAAAATCACTCGTGGAGAACAGATTATGAAACAATTTCCAGCACACTGAGAATAGCCTCGATAGACATCACCTTTAAATAACGCGAAATAGTATAAATATGTAAACAAATTGAAAAAAAAAATCAAGATTGGAGCATAGATTGTGAAACAATTTCCAGCACATTGAAAATAGTCTCGATAGAAATCGCCTTTAAATAACGCGGAATATTATAAATCCGAAAACAAATTCAAAAAAATCACGCGTGGAGCACAGATTATGAAACAATTTCCAGCACATTGAGAATAGCCTCGATAGACATCACCTTTAAATAACCCGAAATATTATAAATCCATAAACAAATTTTAAAAAATCACGCGTGGAGCACAGATTATGAATCAATTTCCAGCACATTGAGATTAGCTTCGATAGACATCACCTTTAAATAACGCGAAAAGTATAAATCTGTATACAATTTGAAAAAAAAAAAAGAATCACGCTTGGAGAATAGATTGTGAAACAATTTCCAGCACATTGAAAATAGTCTCGATAGACACCACCTTTAAATAACTCGAAATAGTATAAATCCGTAAACAAATTTTAAAAAATCACGCGTGGACCACAGATTATGAAACAATTTCCAGCACATTGAGAATAGCCTCGATAGACATCAACTTTAAATAACGCAAAATAGTATAAATATGTAAACAAATTGAAAAAAACATCAAGATTCGAGCATAGATTGTGAAACAATTTCCAGCACATTGAAAATAGTCTCGATAGACATCGCCTTTACATAACGCGAAATAGTATAAATGCGTAAACAAATTCAAAAAAATCACGCTTGGAGCACAGATTATGAAACAATTTCCAGCACATTGAGAATAGCCTCGATAGACATCGCCTTTAAATAACGCGAAATCTTATAAATTTGTAAATAAATTTAAAAAAATCACGCGTGGAGCACAGATTATGAAACAATTTCCAGCACATTGAGAGTAGCCTCGATAGACATCGCCTTTAAATAACGCGAAATAGTATAAATCTGTAAATAAATTCAAAAAAATCACGCGTGGAGCACAGATTATGAAACAATTTCCAGCACATTGAGAATAGCCCCGATAGACATCACCTTTAAATAACGCGAAATAGTATAAATATGTAAACAAATTGAAAAAAAAATCAAGATTGGAGCATAGATTGTGAAACAATTTCCAGCACATTGAAAATAGTCTCGATAGACATCTCCTTTAAATAACGCGAAATAGTATAAATCAGTAAAAAAATTAAAAAAAAAACACGCGTGGAGCACAGATTATGAAACAATTTCCAGCACATTGAGAATAGCTTCGATAGACATCACCTTTAAATAACGCGAAAAATTATAAAACTGTAAACAATTTGAAAAATAAAATCACGCTTGGAGCATAAATTGTGAAACAATTTCCAACACATTGAAAATAGTCTCGATAGACATCGCCTTTAAATAAAGCGAAATATTATAAATCCGTAAACAAATTAAAAAAAATCACGCGTGGAGAACAGATTATGAAACAATTTCCAGCACATTGAGAATAGTCTCGATAGACATCGCCTTTAAATACGCAAAATAGTATAAATCCGTAAACAAATTCAAAAAAATCACGAGTGGAGAACAAATTATGAAACAATTTCCAGCACATTGAGAATAGCCTCGATAGACATCACCATTAAATAACGCGAAATAGTATAAATATGTAAACAAATTGAAAAAAAAAATCAAGATTGGAGCATAGATTGTGAAACAATTTCTAGCACATTGAAAATAGTCTCGATAGACATCGCCTTTAAATAACGCGGAATATTATAAATCCGAAAACAAATTCAAAAAAATCACGCGTGGAGCACAGATTATGAAACAATTTCCAGCACATTGAGTATAGCCTCGATAGACATCGCCTTTAAATAACGCGAAATATTATAAATCCGTAAACAAATTAAAAGAAATCACGCGTGGAGCACAGATTATGAAACAATTTCCAGCACATTGAGAATAGCCTCGCTAGACATCACCTTTAAATAACGCGAAATAGTATAAATGCGTAAACAAATTCAAAAAAATCACGCTTGGAGCACAGATTATGAAACAATTTCCAGCACATTGAGAATAGCCTCGATAGACATCGCCTTTAAATAACGCGAAATAGTATAAATCTGTAAATAAATGCAAAAAAATCACGCGTGGAGCACAGATTATGAAACAATTTCCAGCACATTGAGAATAGCCTCGATAGACATCACCTTTAAATAACGCGAAATAGTATAAATATGTAAACAAATTGAAAAAAAAATCAAGACTGGAGCATAGATTGTGAAACAATTTCCAGCACATTGAAAATAGTCTCGATAGACATCTCCTTTAAATAACGCGAAATAGTATAAATCAGTAAACAAATTAAAAAAAAAACACGCGTGGAGCACAGATTATGAAACAATTTCCAGCACATTGAGTATAGCTTCGATAGACATCACCTTTAAATAACGCGAAAAATTATAAAACTGTAAACAATTTGAAAAATAAAATCACGCTTGGAGCATAAATTGTGAAACAATTTCCAACACATTGAAAATAGTCTCGATAGACATCGCCTTTAAATAAAGCGAAATATTATAAATCCGTAAACAAATTCAAAAATATCACGCGTGGAGCGCAGATTATGAAAAAATTTACAGCACATTGAGAATAGTCTCGATAGACATCGCTTTTAAATACGCAAAATAGTATAAATCCGTAAACAAATTCAAAAAAATCACGCGTGGAGCACAGATTATGAAACAATTTCCAGCACATTGAGAATAGCCTCGATAGACACCACCTTTAAATAACACGAAATATTTTAAATCCGTAAACAAATTTAAAAAAATCACGCGTGGACCACAGATTATGAAACAATTTCCAGCACATTGAGAATAGCCTCGATAGACATCACTTTTAAATAACGCGAAATAGTATAAATGCGTAAACAATTTTTTAAAAAAATCAAGCGTGGAGCACAGATTATGAAAAAATTTACAGCACATTGAGAATAGCCTCGATAGACATCGCCTTTAAATAACGCGAAATCTTATAAATTTGTAAATAAATTTAAAGAAATCACGCGTGGAGCACAGATTATGAAACAATTTCCAGCACATTGAGAATAGTCTCGATAGACATCGCTTTTAAATACGCAAAATAGTATAAATCCGTAAACAAATTCAAAAAAATCACGCGTGGAGCACAGATTATGAAACAATTTCCAGCACATTGAGAATAGCCTCGATAGACATCACCTTTAAATAACGCGAAATAGTATAAATATGTAAACAAATTGAAAAAAAAATCAAGATTGGAGCATAGATTGTGAAACAATATCCAGCACATTAAAAATAGTCTCGATAGACATCGCCTTTAAATAACGCGGAATATTATAAATCTGTAAACAAATTGAAAAAAAATCACGCGTGGAGCACAGATTATGAAACAATTTCCAGCACATTGAGAATAGCTTCGATAGACATCAACTTTAAATAACGCGAAAAGTATAAATCTATAAACAATTTGATAAAAATAAAAAACAAAAAAAAAATCACGCTTGGGGTATAAATTGTGAAACAATTTCCAGCACATTGAAAATAGTCTCGATAGATATCGCCTTTAAATAAAACGAAATAGTATAAATCCGTAAAAAAATTTTTTAAAAATCACGCGTGGAGCACAGATTATGAAACAATTTCCAGCACATTGAGAATAGCCTCGATAGACATCGCCTTTAAATAACGCGAAATCTTATAAATTTGTAAATAAATTTAAAGAAATCACGCGTGGAGCATAAATTGTGGAACAATTTCCAGCACATTGAAAATAGCCTCGATAGATATCACCTTTAAATAACGCGAAATAGTATAAATGCGTAAACAATTTTTAAAAAAAATCAAGCGTGGAGCACAGATTATGAAAAAATTTACAGCACATTGAGAATATCCTCGATAGACATCGCCTTTAAATAACGCGAAATCTTATAAATTTGTAAATAAATTTAAAGAAATCACGCGTGGAGCACAGATTATGAAACAATTTCCAGCACATTGAGAATAGTCTCGATAGACATCGCTTTTAAATACGCAAAATAGTATAAATCCGTAAACAAATTCAAAAAAATCACGCGTGGAGCACAGATTATGAAACAATTTCCAGCACATTGAGAATAGCCTCGATAGACATCACCTTTAAATAACGCGACATAGTATAAATATGTAAACAAATTGAAAAAAAAATCAAGATTGGAGCATAGATTGTGAAACAATTTCCAGCACATTGAGAATAGTCTCGATAGACATCGCTTTTAAATACGCAAAATAGTATAAATCCGTAAACAAATTCAAAAAAATCACGCGTGGAGCACAGATTATGAAACAATTTCCAGCACATTGAGAATAGCCTCGATAGACATCACCTTTAAATAACGCGAAATAGTATAAATATGTAAACAAATTGAAAAAAAAATCAAGATTGGAGCATAGATATTGAAACAATATCCAGCACATTAAAAATAGTCTCGATAGACATCGCCTTTAAATAACGCGGATTATTATAAATCTGTAAACAAATTGAAAAAAAATCACGCGTGGAGCACAGATTATGAAACAATTTCCAGCACATTGAGAATAGCTTCGATAGACATCACCTTTAAATAACGCGAAAAGTATAAATCTATAAACAATTTGATAAAAATAAAAAACAAAAAAAATCACGCTTGGGGTATAAATTGTGAAACAATTTCCAGCACATTGAAAATAGTCTCGATAGATATCGCCTTTAAATAAAACGAAATAGTATAAATCCGTAAAAAAATTTTTAAAAAATCACATGTAGAGCACAGATTATGAAACAATTTCCAGCATATTGAGAATAGCCTCGATAGACATCGCCTTTAAATACGCAAAATAGTATAAATATGTAAACAAATTGAAAAAAAAATCAAGATTGGAGCATAGATTGTGAAACAATTTCCAGCACATTGAAAATAGTCTCGATAGAAATCGCCTTTAAATAACGCGGAATATTATAAATCCGAAAACAAATTCAAAAAAATCACGCGTGGAGCACAGATTATGAAACAATTTCCAGCACATTGAGAATAGCCTCGATAGACATCACCTTTAAATAACGCGACATAGTATAAATATGTAAACAAATTGAAAAAAAAATCAAGATTGGAGCATAGATTGTGAAACAATTTCCAGCACACTGAAAATAGTCTCGATAGACATCGCCTTTAAATAACGCGAAATAGTATAAATGCGTAAACAAATTTAAAAAAATCACGTTTGGAGCACAGATTATGAAACAATTTCCAGCACATTGAGAATAGCCTCGATAGACATCGCCTTTAAATAATGCGAAATCTTATAAATTTGTAAATAAATTTAAAAAAATCACGCGTGGAGCACAGATTATGAAACAATTCCCAGCACATTGAGAATAGCCTCGATAGACATCGCCTTTAAATAACGCGAAATAGTATAAATCTGTAAATAAATGCAAAAAAATCACACGTGGAGCACAGATTATGAAACAATTTCCAGCACATTGAGAATAGCCCCGATAGACATCACCTTTAAATAACGCGAAATAGAATAAATATGTAAACAAACTGAAAAAAAAAATCAAGATTGGAGCATAGATTGTGAAACAATTTCCAGCACATTGAAAATAGTCTCGATAGACATCTCCTTTAAATAACGCGAAATAGTATAAATCCGGAATCAAATTAAAAAAAAAAACACGCGTGGAGCACAGATTATGAAACAATTTCCAGCACATTGAGAACAGCTTCGATAGACATCACCTTTAAATAACGCGAAAAAGTATAAATCTGTAAACAAATTGAGAAAAAAAAAATCACGCTTGGAGCATAAATTCTGAAACAATTTCCAACACATTGAAAATAGTCTCGATAGACATCGCCTTTAAATAAAGCGAAATATTATAAATCCCAAAACAAATTTAAAAGAAATCACGCGTGGAGCACAGATTATGAAACCATTTCCAGCACATTGAGAATAGCCTCTATAGACATCGCCTTTAAATAACGCGAAATAGTATTATATATCCGTAAACAAATTTAAAAATATCACGCGTGGAGCACAGATTATGAAACAATTTCCAGCACATTGAGAATAGCCTCGATAGATATCACCTTTAAATAACGCGAAATAGTATAAATGCGTAAACAATTTTAAACAAAATCAAGCGTGGAGCACAGATTATGAAAAAATTTACAGCACATTGAGAATAGCCTCGATAGACATCGCCTTTAAATAACGCGAAATCTTATAAATTTGTAAATAAATTTAAAGAAATCACGCGTGGAGCACAGATTATGAAACAATTTCCAGCACATTGAGAATAGTCTCGATAGACATCGCCTTTAAATACGCAAAATAGTATAAATCCGTAAACAAATTCAAAAAAATCACGCGTGGAGCACAGATTATGAAACAATTTCCAGCACATTGAGAATAGCCTCGATAGACATCACCTTTAAATAACGCGAAATAGTATAAATCTGTAAACAAATTGAAAAAAAATCACGCGTGGAGCACAGATTATGAAACAATTTCCAGCACATTGAGAATAGATTCGATAGACATCACCTTTAAATAACGCGAAAAGTATAAATCTGTGAACAATTTGATAAAAATAAAAAACAAAAAAAATTCACGCTTGGGGTATAAATTGTGAAACAATTTCCAGCACATTGAAAATAGTCTCGATAGATATCGCCTTTAAATAAAACGAAATAGTATAAATCCGTAAAAAAAATTTAAAAAAATCACGCGTGGAGCACAGATTATGAAACAATTTCCAGCACATTGAGAATAGCCTCGATAGACATCGCCTTTAAATCCGCAAAATAGTATAAATCTGTAAATAAATGCAAAAAAATCACTCGTGGAGAACAGATTATGAAACAATTTCCAGCACACTGAGAATAGCCTCGATAGACATCACCTTTAAATAACGCGAAATAGTATAAATATGTAAACAAATTGAAAAAAAAATCAAGATTGGAGCATAGATTGTGAAACAATTTCCAGCACATTGAAAATAGTCTCGATAGAAATCGCCTTTAAATAACGCGGAATATTATAAATCCGAAAACAAATTAAAAAAAATCACGCGTGGAGCACAGATTATGAAACAATTTCCAGCACATTGAGAATAGCCTCGATAGACATCACCTTTAAATAACGCGAAAAGTATAAATCTGTATACAATTTGAAAAAAAAAAAAAGAATCACGCTTGGAGAATAGATTGTGAAACAATTTCCAGCACATTGAAAATAGTCTCGATAGACACCACCTTTAAATAACTCGAAATAGTATAAATCCGTAAACAAATTTAAAAAAATCACGCGTGGACCACAGATTATGAAACAATTTCCAGCACATTGAGAATAGCCTCGATAGACATCACCTTTAAATAACGCGAAATAGTATAAATGCGTAAACAAATTCAAAAAAATCACGCTTGGAGCACAGATTATGAAACAATTTCCAGCACATTGAGAATAGCCTCGATAGACATCGCCTTTAAATAACGCGAAATATTATAAATCTGTAAATAAATGCAAAAAAATCACGCGTGGAGCACAGATTATGAAACAATTTCCAGCACATTGAGAATAGCCTCGATAGACATCAACTTTAAATAACGCGAAATAGTATAAATATGTAAACAAATTGAAAAAAACATCAAGATTCGAGCATAGATTGTGAAACAATTTCCAGCACATTGAAAATAGTCTCGATAGACATCGCCTTTACATAACGCGAAATAGTATAAATGCGTAAACAAATTAAAAAAAATCACGCTTGGAGCACAGATTATGAAACAATTTCCAGCACATTGAGAATAGCCTCGATAGACATCGCCTTTAAATAACGCGAAATCTTATAAATTTGTAAATAAATTTAAAAAAATCACGCGTGGAGCACAGATTATGAAACAATTTCCAGCACATTGAGAGTAGCCTCGATAGACATCGCCTTTAAATAACGCGAAATATTATAAATCCGTAAACAAATTAAAAGAAATCACGCGTGGAGCACAGATTATGAAACAATTTCCAGAACATTGAGAATAGCTTCGATAGACATCACCTTTAAATAACGTGAAAAGTATAAACCTCTAAACAATTTGAAAAAAAAAAAAGAATCACGCTTGGAGAATAGATTGTGAAACAAATTCCAGCACATTGAGAATAGCCTCGATAGACATCGCCTTTAAATAAAGCGAAATATTATAAATCCGTAAACAAATTCAAAAAAATCACGCGTGGAGCACAAATTATGAAACAATTTCCAGCACATTGAGAATAGCCTCGATAGACATCACCTTTAAATAACGCGAAATAGTATAAATATGTAAACAAATTGAAAAAAAAATCAAGATTGGAGCATAGATTGTGAAACAATTTCCAGCACATTGAAAATAGTCTCGATAGACATCGCCTTTAAATAACGCGGAATATTATAAATCCGAAAACAAATTCAAAAAAATCACGCGTGGAGCACAGATTATGAAACAATTTCCAGCACATTGAGAATAGCCTCGATAGACATCGCCGTTAAATAACGCGAAATATTATAAATCCGTAAACAAATTAAAAGAAATCACGCGTGGAGCACAGATTATGAAACAATTTCCAGAACATTGAGAATAGCTTCGATAGACATCACCTTTAAATAACGTGAAAAGTATAAACCTCTAAACAATTTGAAAAAAAAAAAAAATCACGCGTGGAGAATAGATTGTGAAACAATTTCCAGCACATTGAAAATAGTCTCGATAGACACCACCTTTAAATAACTCGAAATAGTATAAATCCGTAAACAAATTTAAAAAAATCACGCGTGGACCACAGATTATGAAACAATTTCCAGCACATTGAGAATAGCCTCGATAGACATCACCTTTAAATAACGCGAAATAGTATAAATGCGTAAACAAATTCAAAAAAATCACGCTTGGAGCACAGATTATGAAACAATTTCCAGCACATTGAGAATAGCCTCGATAGACATCGCCTTTAAATAACGCGAAATATTATAAATCTGTAAATAAATGCAAAAAAATCACGCGTGGAGCACAGATTATGAAACAATTTCCAGCACATTGAGAATAGCCTCGATAGACATCAACTTTAAATAACGCGAAATAGTATAAATATGTAAACAAATTGAAAAAAACATCAAGATTCGAGCATAGATTGTGAAACAATTTCCAGCACATTGAAAATAGTCTCGATAGACATCGCCTTTACATAACGCGAAATAGTATAAATGCGTAAACAAATTCAAAAAAATCACGCTTGGAGCACAGATTATGAAACAATTTCCAGCACATTGAGAATAGCCTCGATAGACATCGCCTTTAAATAACGCGAAATCTTATAAATTTGTAAATAAATTTAAAAAAATCACGCGTGGAGCACAGATTATGAAACAATTTCCAGCACATTGAGAGTAGCCTCGATAGACATCGCCTTTAAATAACGCGAAATATTATAAATCCGTAAACAAATTAAAAGAAATCACGCGTGGAGCACAGATTATGAAACAATTTCCAGAACATTGAGAATAGCTTCGATAGACATCACCTTTAAATAACGTGAAAAGTATAAACCTCTAAACAATTTGAAAAAAAAAAAAGAATCACGCTTGGAGAATAGATTGTGAAACAAATTCCAGCACATTGAGAATAGCCTCGATAGACATCGCCTTTAAATAAAGCGAAATATTATAAATCCGTAAACAAATTCAAAAAAATCACGCGTGGAGCACAAATTATGAAACAATTTCCAGCACATTGAGAATAGCCTCGATAGACATCACCTTTAAATAACGCGAAATAGTATAAATATGTAAACAAATTGAAAAAAAAATCAAGATTGGAGCATAGATTGTGAAACAATTTCCAGCACATTGAAAATAGTCTCGATAGACATCGCCTTTAAATAACGCGGAATATTATAAATCCGAAAACAAATTCAAAAAAATCACGCGTGGAGCACAGATTATGAAACAATTTCCAGCACATTGAGAATAGCCTCGATAGACATCGCCGTTAAATAACGCGAAATATTATAAATCCGTAAACAAATTAAAAGAAATCACGCGTGGAGCACAGATTATGAAACAATTTCCAGCACATTGAGAATAGCTTCGATAGACATCACCTTTAAATAACGCGAAAAGTATAAATCTGTAAACAATTTGATAAAAATAAAAAACAAAAAAAATTCACGCTTGGGGTATAAATTGTGAAACAATTTCCAGCACATTGAAAATAGTCTCGATAGATATCGCCTTTAAATAAAACGAAATAGTATAAATCCGTAAAAAAAATTTAAAAAAATCACGCGTGGAGCACAGATTATGAAACAATTTCCAGCACATTGAGAATAGCCTCGATAGACATCGCCTTTAAATCCGCAAAATAGTATAAATCTGTAAATAAATGCAAAAAAATCACTCGTGGAGAACAGATTATGAAACAATTTCCAGCACACTGAGAATAGCCTCGATAGACATCACCTTTAAATAACGCGAAATAGTATAAATATGTAAACAAATTGAAAAATAAAATCAAGATTGGAGCACAGATTGTGAAACAATTTCCAGCACATTGAAAATAGTCTCGATAGAAATCGCCTTTAAATAACGCGGAATATTATAAATCCGAAAACAAATTAAAAAAAAATCACGCGTGGAGCACAGATTATGAAACAATTTCCAGCACGTTGAGAATAGCCTCGATAGACATCACCTTTAAATAACCCGAAATATTATAAATCCATAAACAAATTTTAAAAAATCACGCGTGGAGCACAGATTATGAATCAATTTCCAGCACATTGAGATTAGCTTCGATAGACATCACCTTTAAATAACGCGAAAAGTATAAATCTGTATACAATTTGAAAAAAAAAAAAAAAGAATCACGCTTGGAGAATAGATTGTGAAACAATTTCCAGCACATTGAAAATAGTCTCGATAGACACCACCTTTAAATAACTCGAAATAGTATAAATCCGTAAACAAATTTTAAAAAATCACGCGTGGACCACAGATTATGAAACAATTTCCAGCACATTGAGAATAGCCTCGATAGACATCACCTTTAAATAACGCGAAATAGTATAAATGCGTAAACAAATTCAAAAAAATCACGCTTGGAGCACAGATTATGAAACAATTTCCAGCACATTGAGAATAGCCTCGATAGACATCGCCTTTATATAACGCGAAATATTATAAATCTGTAAATAAATGCAAAAAAATCACGCGTGGAGCACAGATTATGAAACAATTTCCAGCACATTGAGAATAGCCTCGATAGACATCAACTTTAAATAACGCGAAATAGTATAAATATGTAAACAAATTGAAAAAAACATCAAGATTCGAGCATAGATTGTGAAACAATTTCCAGCACATTGAAAATAGTCTCGATTGACATCGCCTTTACATAACGCGAAATAGTATAAATGCGTAAACAAATTAAAAAAAATCACGCTTGGAGCACAGATTATGAAACAATTTCCAGCACATTGAGAATAGCCTCGATAGACATCGCCTTTAAATAACGCGAAATCTTATAAATTTGTAAATAAATTTAAAAAAATCACGCGTGGAGCACAGATTATGAAACAATTTCCAGCACATTGAGTGTAGCCTCGATAGACATCGCCTTTAAATAACGCGAAATAGTATAAATCTGTAAATAAATGCAAAAAAATCACGCGTGGAGCACAGATTATGAAACAATTTCCAGCACATTGAGAATAGCCCCGATAGACATCACCTTTAAATAACGCGAAATAGTATAAATATGTAAACAAATTGAAAAAAAATCAAGATTGGAGCATAGATTGTGAAACAATTTCCAGCACATTGAAAAGAGTCTCGATAGACATCGCCTTTACATAACGCGAAATAGTATAAATGCGTAAACAAATTCAAAAAAATCACGCTTGGAGCACAGATTATGAAACAATTTCCAGCACATTGAGAATAGCCTCGATAGACATCGCCTTTAAATAACGCGAAATCTTATAAATTTGTAAATAAATTTAAAAAAATCACGCGTGGAGCACAGATTATGAAACAATTTCCAGCACATTGAGAGTAGCCTCGATAGACATCGCCTTTAAATAACGCGAAATAGTATAAATCTGTAAATAAATGCAAAAAAATCACGCGTGGAGCACAGATTATGAAACAATTTCCAGCACATTGAGAATAGCCCCGATAGACATCACCTTTAAATAACGCGAAATAGTATAAATATGTAAACAAATTGAAAAAAAATCAAGATTGGAGCATAGATTGTGAAACAATTTCCAGCACATTGAAAATAGTCTCGATAGACATCTCCTTTAAATAACGCGAAATAGTATAAATCAGTAAAAAAATTAAAAAAAAACACGCGTGGAGCACAGATTATGAAACAATTTCCAGCACATTGAGAATAGCTTCGATAGACATCACCTTTAAATAACGCGAAAAATTATAAAACTGTAAACAATTTGAAAAATAAAATCACGCTTGGAGCATAAATTGTGAAACAATTTCCAACACATTGAAAATAGTCTCGATAGACATCGCCTTTAAATAAAGCGAAATATTATAAATCCGTAAACAAATTTAAAAATATCACGCGTGGAGCGCAGATTATGAAAAAATTTACAGCACATTGAGAATAGTCTCGATAGACATCGCCTTTAAATACGCAAAATTGTATAAATCCGTAAACAAATTCAAAAAAATCACGCGTAGAGAACAGATTATGAAACAATTTCCAGCACATTGAGAATAGCCTCGATAGACATCGCCTTTAAATAAAGCGAAATATTATAAATCCGTAAACAAATTAAAAAAAATCACGCGTGGAGAACAGATTATGAAACAATTTCCAGCACATTGAGAATAGTCTCGATAGACATCACCATTAAATAACGCGAAATAGTATAAATATGTAAACAAATTGAAAAAAAAAATCAAGATTGGAGCATAGATTGTGAAACAATTTCCAGCACATTGAAAATAGTCTCGATAGACATCGCCTTTAAATAACGCGGAATATTATAAATCCGAAAACAAATTCAAAAAAATCACGCGTGGAGCACAGATTATGAAACAATTTCCAGCACATTGAGAATAGCCTCGATAGACATCGCGTTTAAATAACGCGAAATATTATAAATCCGTAAACAAATTAAAAGAAATCACGCGTGGAGCACAGATTATGAAACAATTTCCAGAACATTGAGAATAGCTTCGATAGACATCACCTTTAAATAACGTGAAAAGTATAAATCTCTAAACAATTTGAAAAAAAAAAAAGAATCACGCTTGGAGAATAGATTGTGAAACAATTTCCAGCACATTGAAAATAGTCTCGATAGACACCACCTTTAAATAACTCGAAATAGTATAAATCCGTAAACAAATTTAAAAAAATCACGGTTGGACCACAGATTATGAAACAATTTCCAGCACATTGAGAATAGCCTCGATAGACATCACCTTTAAATAACGCGAAATAGTATAAATGCGTAAACAAATTCAAAAAAATCACGCTTGGAGCACAGATTATGAAACAATTTCCAGCACATTGAGAATAGCCTCGATAGACATCGCCTTTAAATAACGCGAAATAGTATAAATCTGTAAATAAATGCAAAAATCACGCGTGGAGCACAGATTATGAAACAATTTCCAGCACATTGAGAATAGCCTCGATAGACATCACCTTTAAATAACGCGAAATAGTATAAATATGTAAACAAATTGAAAAAAAAATCAAGACTGGAGCATAGATTGTGAAACAATTTCCAGCACATTGAAAATAGTCTCGATAGACATCTCCTTTAAATAACGCGAAATAGTATAAATCAGTAAACAAATTAAAAAAAAAACACGCGTGGAGCACAGATTATGAAACAATTTCCAGCACATTGAGAATAGCTTCGATAGACATCACCTTTAAATAACGCGAAAAATTATAAAACTGTAAACAATTTGAAAAATAACATCACGCTTGGAGCATAAATTGTGAAACAATTTCCAACACATTGAAAATAGTCTCGATAGACATCGCCTTTAAATAAAGCGAAATATTATAAATCCGTAAACAAATTTAAAAATATCACGCGTGGAGCGCAGATTATGAAAAAATTTACAGCACATTGAGAATAGTCTCGATAGACATCGCCTTTAAATACGCAAAATAGTATAAATCCGTAAACAAATTCAAAAAAATCACGCGTAGAGAACAGATTATGAAACAATTTCCAGCACATTGAGAATAGCCTCGATAGACATCGCCTTTAAATAAAGCGAAATATTATAAATCCGTAAACAAATTAAAAAAAATCACGCGTGGAGCACAGATTATGAAACAATTTCCAGCACATTGAGAATAGCCTCGATAGACATCACCTTTAAATAACGCGAAATAGTATAAATATGTAAACAAATTGAAAAAAAAATCAAGATTGGAGCATAGATTGTGAAACAATTTCCAGCACATTGAAAATAGTCGCGATAGACATCGCCTTTAAATAACGCGGAATATTATAAATCCGAAAACAAATTCAAAAAAAATCATGCGTGGAGCAGAGATTGTGAAACAATTTCCAGCACATTGTGAATAGCTTCGATAGACATCACCTTTAAATAACGCGAAAAGTATAAATCTGTAAACAATTTGATAAAAAAAAAAAAAAAAAAATCACGCTTGGGGTATAAATTGTGAAACAATTTCCAGCACATTGAAAATAGTCTCGATAGATATCGCCTTTAAATAACACGAAATTATATAAATCCGTAAAAAAAAATTAAAAAAATCACGCGTGGAGCACAGATTGTGAAACAATTTCCAGCACATTGAGAATAGCCTCGATAGACATCGCCTTTAAATAACGCGAAATAGTATAAATCTGTAAATAAATGCAAAAAAATCACGCGTGGAGCACAGATTGTGAAACAATTTCAGCACATTGAGAATAGCCTCGATAGACATCACCTTTAAATAACGCGAAATAGTATAAATATGTAAACAAATTGAAAAAAAAATCAAGATTGGAGCATAGATTGTGAAACAATTTCCAGCACATTGAAAATAGTCTCGATAGACATCGCCTTTAAATAACGCGGAATATTATAAATCCGTAAACAAATTTAAAAAAATCACGCGTGGAGCACAGATTATGAAACAATTTCCAGATCATTGAGAATAGCCTCCATAGACATCACATTTAAATAACCCGAAATAGTATAAATCCATAAACAAATTTTAAAAAATCACGCGTGGAGCACAGATTATGAATCAATTTCCAGCACATTGAGAATAACTTCGATAGACATCACCTTTAAATAACGTGAAAAGTATAAATCTGTAAACAATTTGAAAAAAAAAAAAAGAATCACGCTTGGAGAATAGATTGTGAAACAATTTCCAGCACATTGAAAATAGTCTCGATAAACACCACCTTTAAATAACTCGAAATAGTATAAATCCGTAAACAAATTTTAAAAAATCACGCGTGACCACAGATTATGAAACAATTTCCAGCACATTGAGAATAGCCTCGATAGACATCACCTTTAAATAACGCGAAATAGTATAAATGCGTAAACAAATTCAAAAAAATCACGCTTGGAGCACAGATTATGAAACAATTTCCAGCACATTGAGAATAGCGTCGATAGACATCGCCTTTAAATAACGCGAAATAGTATAAATCTGTAAATAAATGCAAAAAAATCACGCGTGGAGCACAGATTATGAAACAATTTCCAGCACATTTAGAATAGCCTCGATAGACATCACCTTTAAATAACGCGAAATAGTATAAATATGTAAATAAATTGAAAAAAAAATCAAGATTGGAGCATAGATTGTGAAACAATTTCCAGCACATTGAAAATAGTCTCGATAGACATCGCCTTTAAATAACGCGAAATAGTATAAATGCGTAAACAAATTCAAAAAAATCACGCTTGGAGTACAAATTATGAAACAATTTCCAGCACATTGAGAATAGCCTCGATAGACATCGCCTGTAAATAACGCGAAATAGTATAAATCTGTAAATAAATGCAAAAAAATCACGCGTGGAGCACAGATTATGAAACAATTTCCAGCACATTGAGAATAGCCCTATAGACATCACCTTTAAATAACGCGAAATAGAATAAATATGTAAACAAATTGAAAAAAAAAATCAAGATTGGAGCATAGATTGTGAAACAATTTCCAACACATTGAAAATAGTCTCGATAGACATCGCCCTTAAATAACGCGAAATAGTATAAATCCGTAAACAAATTTAAAAAAAACACGCGTGGAGCACAGATTATGAAACAATTTCCAGCTCATTGAGAATAGCTTCGATAGATATCACCTTTAAATAACGCGAAAAAGTATTATATATCCGTAAACAAATTTAAAAATATCACGCGTGGAGCACAGATTATGAAACAATTTCCAGCACATTGAGAATGGCCTCGATAGATATCACCTTTAAATACGCAAAATAGTATACATCCGTAAACAAATTAAAAATTCACGCGTGGAGCACAGATTATGAAACAATTTCCAGCACATTGAGAATAGCCTCGATAGACATCGCCTTTAAATAACGCGAAATCTTATAAATTTGTAAATAAATTTAAAGAAATCACGCGTGGATCACAGATTATGAAACAATTTCCAGCACATTGAGAATAGTCTCGATAGACATCGCCTTTAAATAACGCGAAATAGTATAAATATGTAAACAAATTGAAAAAAAAATCAAGATTGGAGCATAGATTGTGAAACAATTTCCAGCACATTGAAAATAGTCTCGATAGACATCGCCTTTAAATAACGCGAAATCTTATAAATTTGTAAATAAATTTAAAGAAATCACGCGTGGATCACAGATTATGAAACAATTTCCAGCACATTGAGAATAGTCTCGATAGACATCGCCTTTAAATACGCAAAATAGTATAAATCCGTAAACAAATTAAAAAATTCACGCGTGGAGCACAGATTATGAAACAATTTCCAGCACATTGAGAATAGCCTCGATAGACATCACCTTTAAATAACGCGAAATAGTATAAATATGTAAACAAATTGAAAAAAAAATCAAGATTGGAGCATAGATTGTGAAACAATTTCCAGCACATTGAAAATAGTCTCGATAGATATCGCCTTTAAATAACACGAAATTATATAAATCCGTAAAAAAATTTTTAAAAAATCACGCGTGGAGCACAGATTGTGAAACAATTTCCAGCACATTGAGAATAGCCTCGATAGACATCGCCTTTAAATAACGCGAAATAGTATAAACCTGTAAATAAATGCAAAAAAATCACGCGTGGAGCACAGATTATGAAACAATTTCAGCACATTGAGAATAGCCTCGATAGACATCACCTTTAAATAACGCGAAATAGTATAAATCAGTAAACAAATTTAAAAAAAACACGCGTGGAGCACAGATTCTGAAACAATTTCCAGCACATTGAGAATAGTCTCGATAGACATCGCCTTTAAATACGCAAAATAGTATAAATCCGTAAACAAATTCAAAAAAATCACGCGTGGAGAACAGATTATGAAACAATTTCCAGCACATTGAGAATAGCGTCGATAGACATCGCCTTTAAATAACGCGAAATAGTATAAATCTGTAAATAAATGCAAAAAAATCACGCGTGGAGCACAGATTATGAAACAATTTCCAGCACATTTAGAATAGCCTCGATAGACATCACCTTTAAATAACGCGAAATAGTATAAATATGTAAACAAATTGAAAAAAAAATCAAGATTGGAGCATAGATTGTGAAACAATTTCCAGCACATTGAAAATAGTCTCGATAGACATCGCCTTTAAATAACGCGAAATATTATAAATGCGTAAACAAATTCAAAAAAATCACGCTTGGAGCACAGATTATGAAACAATTTCCAGCACATTGAGAATAGCCTCGATAGACATCGCCTTTAAATAACGCGAAATAGTATAAATCTGTAAATAAATGCAAAAAAATCACGCGTGGAGCACAGATTATGAAACAATTTCCAGCACATTGAGAATAGCCCTATAGACATCACCTTTAAATAACGCGAAATAGAATAAATATGTAAACAAATTGAAAAAAAAATCAAGATTGGAGCATAGATTATGAAACAATTTCCAGCACATTGAAAATAGTCTCGATAGACATCGCCCTTAAATAACGCGAAATAGTATAAATCCGTAAACAAATTAAAAAAAAACACGCGTGGAGCACAGATTATGAAACAATTTCCAGCTCATTGAGAATAGCTTCGATAGACATCACCTTTAAATAACGCGAAAAAGTATTATATATCCGTAAACAAATTTAAAAATATCACGCGTGGAGCACAGATTATGAAGCAATTTCCAGCACATTGAGAATAGCCTTGATAGATATCACCTTTAAATAACGCGAAATAGTATAATTGCGTAAACAATTTTAAAAAAAAATCAAGCGTGGAGCACAGATTATGAAATTATTTCCAGCATATTGAGAAGAGCCTCGATAGACATCGCCTTTAAATAACGCGAAATCTTATAAATTTGTAAATAAATTTAAAGAAATCACGCGTGGATCACAGATTATGAAACAATTTCCAGCACATTGAGAATAGTCTCGATAGACATCGCCTTTAAATACGCAAAATAGTATAAATCCGTAAACAAATTAAAAAATTCACGCGTGGAGCACAGATTATGAAACAATTTCCAGATCATTGAGAATAGCCTCCATAGACATCACATTTAAATAACCCGAAATAGTATAAATCCATAAACAAATTTTAAAAAATCACGCGTGGAGCACAGATTATGAATCAATTTCCAGCACATTGAGAATTGCTTCGATAGACATCACCTTTAAATAACGTGAAAAGTATAAATCTGTAAACAATTTGAAAAAAAAAAAAAAGAATCACGCTTGGAGAATAGATTGTGAAACAAGTTCCAGCACATTGAAAATAGTCTCGATAGACACCACCTTTAAATAACTCGAAATAGTATAAATCCGTAAACAAATTAAAAAAAAATCACGCGTGGACCACAGATTATGAAACAATTTCCAGCACATTGAGAATAGCCTCGATAGACATCACCTTTAAATAACGCGAAATAGTATAAATGCGTAAACAAATTTAAAAAAATCACGCTTGGAGCACAGATTATGAAACAATTTCCAGCACATTGAGAATAGCCTCGATAGACATCGCCTTTAAATAACGCGAAATAGTATAAATCTGTAAATAAATGCAAAAAAATCACGCGTGGAGCACAGATTATGAAACAATTTCCAGCACATTGAGAACAGCCTCGATAGACATCGCCTTTAAATAACGCGAAATAGTATAAATCTGTAAATAAATGCAAAAAAATCACGCGTGGAGCACAGATTATGAAACAATTTCCAGCACATTGAGAATAGCCTCGATAGACATCACCTTTAAATAACGCGAAATAGTATAAATATGTAAACAAATTGAAAAAAAAATCAAGATTGGAGCATAGATTGTGAAACAATTTCCAGCACATTGAAAATAGTCTCGATAGACATCGCCTTTAAATAACGCGAAATATTATAAATGCGTAAACAAATTAAAAAAAATCACGCTTGGAGCACAGATTATGAAACAATTTCCAGCACATTGAGAATAGCCTCGATAGACATCGCCTTTAAATAACGCGAAATAGTATAAATCTGTAAATAAATGCAAAAAAATCACGCGTGGAGAACAGATTATGAAACAATTTCCAGCACATTGAGAATAGCGTCGATAGACATCGCCTTTAAATAACGCGAAATAGTATAAATCTGTAAATAAATGCAAAAAAATCACGCGTGGAGCACAGATTATGAAACAATTTCCAGCACATTTAGAATAGCCTCGATAGACATCACCTTTAAATAACGCGAAATAGTATAAATATGTAAACAAATTTAAAAAAATCACGCTTGGAGCACAGATTATGAAACAATTTCCAGCACATTGAGAATAGCCTCGATAGACATCACCTTTAAATAACGCGAAATAGTATAAATGCGTAAACAAATTTAAAAAAATCACGCTTGGAGCACAGATTATGAAACAATTTCCAGCACATTGAGAATAGCCTCGATAGACATCGCCTTTAAATAACGCGAAATAGTATAAATCTGTAAATAAATGCAAAAAAATCACGCGTGGAGAACAGATTATGAAACAATTTCCAGCACATTGAGAATAGCGTCGATAGACATCGCCTTTAAATAACGCGAAATAGTATAAATCTGTAAATAAATGCAAAAAAATCACGCGTGGAGCACAGATTATGAAACAATTTCCAGCACATTTAGAATAGCCTCGATAGACATCACCTTTAAATAACGCGAAATAGTATAAATATGTAAACAAATTGAAAAAAAATCAAGATTGGAGCATAGATTGTGAAACAATTTCCAGCACATTGAAAATAGTCTCGATAGACATCGCCTTTAAATAACG
This sequence comes from Maratus speciosus, assembly GCA_963932465.1. Classification (NCBI taxonomy): domain Eukaryota; kingdom Metazoa; phylum Arthropoda; class Arachnida; order Araneae; family Salticidae; genus Maratus; species Maratus speciosus. Next base: position 596,390 of record CAWVRF010001553.1, read on the forward strand.
CGAAATATTATAAATGCGTAAACAAATTCAAAAAAATCACGCTTGGAGCACAGATTATGAAACAATTTCCAGCACATTGAGAATAGCCTCGATAGACATCGCCTTTAAATAACGCGAAATAGTATAAATCTGTAAATAAATGCAAAAAAATCACGCGTGGAGCACAGATTATGAAACAATTTCCAGCACATTGAGAATAGCCCTATAGACATCACCTTTAAATAACGCGAAATAGAATAAATATGTAAACAAATTGAAAAAAAAATCAAGATTGGAGCATAGATTGTGAAACAATTTCCAGCACATTGAAAATAGTCTCGATAGACATCGCCCTTAAATAACGCGAAATAGTATAAATCCGTAAACAAATTTAAAAATATCACGCGTGGAGCACAGATTATGAAACAATTTCCAGCACATTGAGAATAGCCTCGATAGATATCACCTTTAAATAACGCGAAATAGTATAATTGCGTAAACAATTTTTAAAAAAAATCAAGCGTGGAGCACAGATTATGAAATTATTTCCAGCATATTGAGAAGAGCCTCGATAGACATCGCCTTTAAATAACGCGAAATCTTATAAATTTGTAAATAAATTTAAAGATATCACGCGTGGATCACAGATTATGAACAATTTCCAGCACATTGAGAATAGTCTCGATAGACATCGCCTTTAAATACGCAAAATAGTATAAATCCGTAAACAAATTAAAAAATTCACGCGTGGAGCACAGATTATGAAACAATTTCCAGCACATTGAGAATAGCCTCGATAGACATCACCTTTAAATAACGCGAAATAGTATAAAAATGTAAACAAATTGAAAAAAAAATCAAGATTGGAGCATAGATTGTGAAACTATTTCCAGCACATTGAAAATAGTCTCGATAGACATCGCCTTTAAATAGCGTGGAATATTATAAATCCGTAAACAAATTTAAAAAAATCACGCGTGGAGCACAGATTATGAAACAATTTCCAGATCATTGAGAATAGCCTCCATAGACATCACATTTAAATAACCCGAAATAGTATAAATCCATAAACAAATTTTAAAAAATCACGCGTGGAGCACAGATTATGAATCAATTTCCAGCACATTGAGAATAGCTTCGATAGACATCACCTTTAAATAACGTGAAAAGTATAAATCTGTAAACAATTTGAAAAAAAAAAAAAAAGAATCACGCTTGGAGAATAGATTGTGAAACAAGTTCCAGCACATTGAAAATAGTCTCGATAGACACCACCTTTAAATAACTCGAAATAGTATAAATCCGTAAACAAATTAAAAAAAAATCACGCGTGGACCACAGATTATGAAACAATTTCCAGCACATTGAGAATAGCCTCGATAGACATCACCTTTAAATAACGCGAAATAGTATAAATGCGTAAACAAATTTAAAAAAATCACGCTTGGAGCACAGATTATGAAACAATTTCCAGCACATTGAGAATAGCCTCGATAGACATCGCCTTTAAATAACGCGAAATAGTATAAATCTGTAAATAAATGCAAAAAAATCACGCGTGGAGCACAGATTATGAAACAATTTCCAGCACATTGAGAACAGCCTCGATAGACATCGCCTTTAAATAACGCGAAATAGTATAAATCTGTAAATAAATGCAAAAAAATCACGCGTGGAGCACAGATTATGAAACAATTTCCAGCACATTGAGAATAGCCTCGATATACATCGCCTTTAAATAACGCGAAATAGTATAAATCTGTAAATAAATGCAAAAAAATCACGCGTGGAGCACAGATTATGAAACAATTTCCAGCACATTGAGAATAGCCCCGATAGACATCACCTTTAAATAACGCGAAATAGTATAAATGCGTAAACAATTTTTTTTAAAAATCAAGCGTGGAGCACAGATTATGAAAAAATTTACAGCATATTGAGAATAGCCTCCATAGACATCGCCTTTAAATAACGCGAAATCTTATAAATTTGTAAATAAATTTAAAGAAATCACGCGTGGAGCACAGATTATGAAACAATTTCCAACACATTGAGATTAGTCTCGATAGACATCGCCTTTAAATACGCAAAATAGTATAAATCCGTAAACAAATTAAAAAAAATCACGCGTGGAGCACAGATTATGAAACAATTTCCAGCACATTGAGAATAGCCTCGATAGACATCACCTTTAAATAACGCGAAATAGAATAAATATGTAAACAAATTGAAAAAAAAAATCAAGATTGGAGCATAGATTGTGAAACAATTTCCAGCACATTGAAAATAGTCTCGATAGACATCGCCTTTAAATAACGCGAAAAAGTATTATATATCCGTAAACAAATTTTAAAATATCACGCGTGGAGCACAGATTATGAAACAATTTCCAGCACATTGAGAATAGCCTCGATAGATATCACCTTTAAATAACGCGAAATAGTATAAATGCGTAAACAATTTTTTAAAAAATCAAGCGTGGAGCACAGATTATGAAAAAATTTACAGCATATTGAGAATAGCCTCCATAGACATCACCTTTAAATAACGCGAAATAGTATAAATATGTAAACAAATTGAAAAAAAAAATCAAGATTGGAGCATAGATTGTGAAACAATTTCCAGCACATTGAAAATAGTCTCGATAGACATCGCCTTTAAATAGCGTGGAATATTATAAATCCGTAAACAAATTTAAAAAAATCACGCGTGGAGCACAGATTATGAAACAATTTCCAGATCATTGAGAATAGCCTCCATAGACATCACATTTAAATAACCCGAAATAGTATAAATCCATAAACAAATTTTAAAAAATCACGCGTGGAGCACAGATTATGAATCAATTTCCAGCACATTGAGAATAGCTTCGATAGACATCACCTTTAAATAACGTGAAAAGTATAAATCTGTAAACAATTTGAAAAAAAAAAAAGAATCACGCTTGGAGACTAGATTGTGAAACAAGTTCCAGCACATTGAAAATAGTCTCGATAGACACCACCTTTAAATAACTCGAAATAGTATAAATCCGTAAACAAATTATAAAAAATCACGCGTGGACCACAGATTATGAAACAATTTCCAGCACATTGAGAATAGCCTCGATAGACATCACCTTTAAATAACGCGAAATAGTATAAATGCGTAAATAAATTTAAAAAAATCACGCTTGTAGCACAGATTATGAAACAATTTCCAGCACATTGAGAATAGCCTCGATAGACATCGCCTTTAAATAACGCGAAATAGTATAAATCTGTAAATAAATGCAAAAAAATCACGCGTGGAGCACAGATTATGAAACAATTTCCAGCACATTGAGAACAGCCTCGATAGACATCGCCTTTAAATAACGCGAAATAGTATAAATCTGTAAATAAATGCAAAAAAATCACGCGTGGAGCACAGATTATGAAACAATTTCCAGCACATTGAGAATAGCCTCGATAGACATCGCCTTTAAATAACGCGAAATAGTATAATTCTGTAAATAAATGCAAAAAAATCACGCGTGGAGCACAGATTATGAAACAATTTCCAGCACATTGAGAATAGCCCCGATAGACATCACCTTTAAATAACGCGAAATAGTATAAATGCGTAAACAATTTTTTTAAAAATCAAGCGTG